>JAQFVV010006359.1:1162254-1494754 GCA_028023455.1 Epiperipatus broadwayi | reverse complement strand
CTTTTAATATGCATAAACTTCATTTTAAATACCTGAAATGCATAAACATTGTTTAGATTCTCAATTTTTAAATTCAAATATGAATATTTACCAAAAATAAGTTGCAAAACATATGAATACTAAAAAGTAAAAAATAATGGATATAAAATATATTTGGTACTGATGGACTTGGGTATCTACATTCCATTTTTCATTTAATTGATCTTTTAAAACACTGAAATAGTGATTATAAAATGATACTGAGATAACATATCAATAAATTTAAGATTCAACCTATTTTGCATATGAAAAAAATATTGATAGGTAAGTAGTTAAAAAAATAGAACCGAAAAAGTAAAAATGAATATTTTGATGTATTACATTAAATTTGCATTCTTCATCTATATCATTACAATGTTTTTGATAAAGAAATCTAAAAATAAAACTTAGATCATTTTATTATAGTGCTATAATAAAAATTTATTATAAACTTTTTTTTTATGAAAGTCTTGACCTCATGATTCAAATGCTAGCTGTGTGGGATACATATTCAAAATATTGCTTCTGTAATCCTATAGATCAAAATATTTTTAGCATAATGTATAAATATATACATTTATAAGTCCATCCTTTAAATAATGTTTAGTGTTTTACTTTTTTTTAAAATAATAGATCGAAAACATTCTTTTTGGCAGCACACAAAGATTTCTGCCGCAAAAGTTTAAATATTGTAAAGGAAAATGACTCTTCAAAGCTTTTTTATTATCCATAATTATTTCAAGCAGGAAATATGTTATTAAAATTAAACAATGTGTTACAAAATAATATAATAGATTTAAGAAAATTATACATATTGAATGTTAATATAATGAATAATAATAATGTAAAATATAAAAGTATGAATATATAATGTCAGAGTTAAATATTAAAAAAATTAATAAGAATAAAAAAAATGAAATAAAAATAATATATATATGATTATAGAAAGTATTGATTGATAAGCATAGAATATAAAAAAGATTGAAATGTACAATATATAAAAAGTTAACAATTATATGGAGAGGTATATAAAGTTCATCATGATCACTATCAAGTATTATCAGTTCACTCCAAGATGAAGGTCCCTCCAAATTCAATTCATCGTCTCCAGTTTTCAGCTTCTCTTCTCCACATCACCCCTGCACACTTTCTTATTTCATCCCTCCATCTCACATGTGATCTCTTTCTGGGTCTTTTACAATCTCTTGGAATATAGTTTAAGATTTCAATTGTCCATCTATTATCATCTCTTCTAACAGTATGTCCAGCCCAACTGCACTTGTTTTTTAATTTTTCCAGTGAGGTCAGTAACACCTGTTTGTTCTCTTACCCATATATTGTGTTTTCAATCTCTTCTTGTTACTCCCAACATGCATCTCTCAATACTTCTTTGAGTGGTCTGAAGTCTCTGCATTGCTCTTCTATTAAGTGTCCAAGTCTCAGATCCACAAGTAAGAACTGGTAAAACACATTTGTTAAAAACCTTCCTTTTCAAACACATAGGCAAATTTCCTTTTAATATCAAGTTATTTCTACCAAAAGCACTCCAACCAAGTTTAATTCTATAATTAATTTCATCAATTATGTTTCCATCTATATTAATAATCTGACAAGGTATTTGTAGTTGCTAACTTCTTCTAACTCATCATAATCAATCTTTATTTTCATATTTTGAGAAAATCCATTAAACATTACTTATGTGGGTATATAAATGATGATTATAAGATAAAATAAATATAAAATTATATGTTCACGTATATTTGTATTCATGTATTTGTATTATATTTGTTATAGTTCTGAAGAAGATTGTGGGGTTACCAAAACAGTCAATAATGGCTTATAAAAACGCATTGTAAAAAGCAATAAAGAACATAGATGATATTAATATTATATTAAAATTAATTTTATTAATAAAAATAAAGTTTGGTTTATTTGCTAGGAATTCGTAAGAAGTTTGAGAATCAGAAGTGTTATAATCCATAGACCCTGAGTTCCAGAGTTTGCCTCTCTGCTACTGAATTAAATCGTTCAAAATATTTTACTGATTAAACATTTTTCAGATAATTTGTAATAAAATTTTGACAAATACTAATCTGCATAAAATTTGTTATTATTAAATTGACCTTATTGTCCTGATAATGGCAAAAGTACGAAAGGAAACTTACAGTATGAAGTAAATTTGTTTTATCCCGCCTTTTTTATTTTCTCAGAAAATTGTAAATACGGATCAATATTTTGACTAAACTTAGCATTATCTTTAAATGTACGCAGACTATATTTCTCAATTTTTCCTGTTTTGATTCTGTAATACTTTATTAAAATTTAAAATTAAATAACGTTTTATTTAGAATTGATGTAGAAGAAAGTTAATATATGAATGTACATATACACGCATATAAACATTTCTACATCCATATACGTGTCATTAATAAAATATCGTCAATTTTATTAAATAATCAAATAGGTCCCAAGAGTTCTTAAGAAGTTTGATTGCCAGAAATGATTGGAATTGTTCTGAGGATGTTACGTTTCAGATACTGACATCTTACCCACTGCACTAAACTAAACAAGAATAAATAATCAAATGGGTTTAATGATCAAAGAGTTTACAGGACGTCTGGCACAGAGTTTGTCCATGATTCATGGATCTTTGAGTTCCTGAGTTTGCCACATCATCACTGCACCAGACCAATTCAAGCATTAATTTTATTGTTCTATCCGCCAGTCTGACTGTGCAAATGTTATATCTGCAAGTATGACTATGCGATCAGCAAATAACTATGTTCAATTCCCACGATGTTCTCTTGCAACAAATGCTCTGCTGTGGATACTCTCCAATGAATGGTCTGCAATGAATGGTCTGAATATACTCTGTATTCTCTGCAATGGAAGCTCTCCAAACGAATGGTCTGCAATGAATGCTCTGCCACGAATGCTCTACAATGAATGGTCTGCACCGACTGCTCTCTAATGAATGGTCTGCAAGTGGATGCTCTCCAACGAATGGTCTGCAACGAGTCTGTTTCTACAGTTCCCTAAAGTTCAATTCCCACAATGTTCTTTCAGGCTGGCTGCTACAAAAATGGTTCACAATGGGCATACCTTAGCCCCCATCCAGTTTAGCTGTACACAAACTCTTTGTAGTAAGAACCGCGACTGCCTCCAGATATCTCCTACTGGAATTGAACAGTAACTCTACTGTAGATGCACTCCATACTGTCTGCTACTCACTACTGCATGACTGCTCTCTACTACTCTCTGAATTACACTGCATAGTTGTTACCCAGTCTTCTTATGGCTTTCTGATAACTGCAACAATCAATCAATACACTGTCCAATAAGGTAATGTCTCTTATCTAGAAATATTTGCAATCAGCAAATATTTCTTGGAATTGTCGATCGCCATTACATCAGTGCCTTAATTAAATTCCTCAGTTATCAGAACGTGATCTAAAAACAACTTCTCAAATAAATTCTAGTTTTTTCTGGAGTGCGCAAACATGTCTTCCATTTTTTACAAAACACTACATAAATGCTGCTGAAACTTTTTCGCCAGTTACGTTCAATGGTGACTACACAAACATGGTAAAACTCAGCTTCCGATGTTAACTGCGCAAGCATTTTATTTCCAAACTTTCACTTCCATTATTAATGTTATACTAACTGGGATTTCCATTTTCACCAGGTTTCCCCGTTTATAGCTAAACTTGTTCAAATTTTTTTCGCTACTCACAGGTTCCAAATGTGACTATTCCAATGTTCTATCCACCAGTCTGACTGTGTAAATGTTATATCTGTAAGTATGACTGTGCGGTCAGCAAATAACTATGTTCAATTCCCATGATGTTCTCTTGCAATGAATGCTCTGCTGCGGATGCTCTCCAACAAATGGTCTGCAATGAATGCTCTGAATATACTCTGTATTCTCTGCAATGGATGCTTTCCAAATGAATGGTCTGTAATGAATGCTCTGCCACGGATGCTCTCCAACAAATGGTTTTCACCGACTGCTCTCCAATGAATGGTCTGCAAGTGGATGCTCTCCAATGAATGGTCTGCAACAAGTCTGTTTCTACAGTTCACTAAAGTTCAATTCCCATGATATCTTAGCCCCCATCCAGTTTAGCTGTACACAAACTCTTCGTAGTAAGCACTGTGACTACCACCAGATATCTCCTACTGGAATTGAACAGTAACTCTACTGTAGATGCACTCCATACTGTCTGCTACTCACTACTGTGTGACTGCTCTCTACTACTCTCTAAATTACACTGCGTAGTTGTTACCCAGTCTTCTTATCACTTTCTGATAACTGCAATAATCAATCAATACATTGTCCAATAAGGTAACATCTTTTATCTAGAAATATTTGTAATCAGCAAATATTTCTTGGGATTGTCAATTGCCATTACGTCAATGCCTTAATTAAATTCCTCAGTTATCAGAGCACAATCTAAAAACAACTTCTCGAATAAATTCTAGTTTTTTCTGAAGTGCACAAACATGTCTGCCATTTTTTTTTTTTTACAAAACACTACATTTATTAATGTTAAAAAATCAAACATAATAAAAATATTAATTAAACAAATTTAAATTAAATTCTCATATGTTAAACTATTCTAGAGTCATTAAATTGTGGACAATTATATCTCTATTATTACTTTGATATTTATTAGCAATTCTCCCTACTCTTATGACATCTAGTGTAAGCTTTAGTAACCAATAGATGTCAATAGTAATGCTGAATAAATTTTTATCCAGTGTTGTTCTATCCAAAACTCATTAGTCTAGTTTCTAATTTATGACTTTCATCAGTGAGAAGTCTTTGGACATAAACAATGACCACGTACTGCTTAATTTTGACAATGCATTCTTTACTATAACAAATACTTGCTAAATATTCTCTTTTCTTGTAAGTAATGCATGTTATATTTTTTTGTTTGCAAATTTGTCTTGACAACAACATTAGCATTTTACAATATATTTAATTCTACTGCAGACAGTGTTTTGTTTTCTACATTGTGAGAGAGATTTTATCAAGCTGTTGTGATAAGGAAATTCAGAATCATTGTCAAGCATGGTTTCTTGTTTGACACATTCCTTTATAACACATTTATAATGGATATCTGATTATTCAACAATATTTTTTTGAAATTTGAATACAACATGTCATACAAAAGTTGTTCTGACCATATACCATTAATTTCCAGGTTGAAATCACAACCCTCATCAAATTCCTCAATGCTATTTAATAATATACATATTTTCATGAGGTAATTGTTTTCTGTTTTCTAGTCTCAATAGTCTCAATCATGCAATCCATTTTCTTATTTTTGGAGTGAAATATCTGTTTAATTTATCAATCATTTCATGGTATAAAAGTTCCTCAAACATTTTAGAGTCACACAATTTATTTGCCAGTTGTAAAATGTCGTCTTGCAAATATATGAGCTTAGGCACTTTCAATTGTTTCTCTTCTATTTTTTTTATGAGAATGTAGCATTCCATATATCTGCATAATTTTTTCATAAAGTGACATTTTCATATCAAATACTTTTATATTATTGCATAATGATACCATTATATTGCATACAATTACTATTGTTTTCACTAAGACTGCTATTAGTTTTTATTACACAGATATGGTCAAATAGTTGACTACAGCATTCTGCTTTTTTGGGTGCATTCTTTTTGAACTATCAATTACAACCATTCTGTTATGTCCCAAGGATATTAATTAGACACCAGTAGGGAGACTATTAATAACTTTAAATAAATTAACACAAGTTTAAAAACAAAATAACTTATTTAACAATAATAAATAAATAAATAAATAATTTGGAATTCCATGAGAAATAAATACAAATTACGAAGTTGCCTATTTCACTTCAGATACATATGGAAATAATATTATTGGCAACATTGTATGTTTTAATTACAAATCTTTTGCTCACATGTGGTTTTTACTGTTATATATATATATATATGCTTTCAAGAACAATTATGCTTCTAACAATTCAACATTTTACTTTAGCCAACAATCTTATTAAAAGTAAACACACACACTTTTCATACACTAATTCACCAACTTTCTGTCAATCCTAGTTTTAGACCAGGTTTTTTTGTACGCATCTGATATTTTGCATATAAATGGTTAATTTGCATCACAGTCTGTTTACTATACTTGCAAATTATTAATATTAGCATATGTAGACATTTCTATATTATATTCAAATTAAGATAATTAATTCAGGAATAATTTATATGTGATTACATAATCATGACATCCATTTTATTTATAATCTCTATCTATGTAATATACACATGGAAATGATGGCGTAAAAATAGAGAAAGCATAAAAATTTGCTAATGAATATCAGTGTGTAAGCTAAGATCATATGATATCTTATTGATCATGCAATATCTTATGGAATTTATATGTTGAATTTTATTATTTTTATAAACAACCCTACATTGACAATTTGTTCTCACACATACATTCTTAGTTTTTGGGTTGACTGCTGCAATACACATAAATACAAAAGATCTCATGTTCAATGATAATGAATTCATTTGTCTTATATGTGACTTGGGGTTTAAGTCTGGTCTAAGTAAACTTAAATTTTATTATTAATTATATCTGATGTAAAAGAACAGTCAGTTCTTTCACGTCTTGCATGAATTTGGCTTACCAAGTGTTTTGGAGGCTAAACATTGCCAGGGTAGAGGACTTTCCTGTTAAAATTATATAGAACAATGTATGATCTTAAAGCTGTCATGTGTAATGAAGTATGCTAAAAATCCTACAGATATTTATGTATGAATAAATCTTGATTTTTTTTTAGACTTAAAACATTAATTCATAGTTATTTAATATACTACTTATTGGATTTATTCTATTAATAGTCCAAATGTCATTTTATAAGCCTAATATTTTAAATATTTATAAATGAATAATGCACCATATATAGAATGTAGTATGCATAAACATTAACATTACATTTTGAATATAAATAAGTTTGATTTAAGGTACTGTATACCAAAGATGGGCTATTATTAGAGTATAATTGATAAAATATTCCAGACCTCTAGCAGAATTGAACAGATTGGTGAATCACAAAACATCTAAAATGAGAAAAGACTTACTTTCTATTTTATATCAGATAGCAGTTTATGATAATAAAGCTTATGAGTGCAGTGAAATGTGCTAAAATACATATATTGCTTACTTACATAAATACACACACACACATATATTGAAACAGACAGATCGAAGGATCGATCTTAGTTTCATAGTTTTCATTTTGAAGTACAGTCATTCTAAATCACTATTTACCCGCAATGAGGCTTTTTCTATTCCAGGCCACATAAATTTTAAGTTAGTTATTTTATGCTTTGTTTAAAAGAATTTAATGTAAATATTACAAGTATAAATATTACAAATCATGATAAATAATATTCGTGTGTGTGGTTTGTAGGTTTATATTCGCTCAATTTAAAAGTTTCATTGCGTGTATATATTTTTTTAATTTTAAATCTTTCAAAATTATACAAAGTCATTTAAAAATGATGATCAAAAGTCACATTCCTTTGATCGGTATTTTTAGTCAAATCTTACGTGTACAAAATGTATAAAATAATTAGTTTGTACTTTGAAAGTTAAGATAATGAATTTCAATTTTGTATTCACAAATTCCTATGTAATTATTTAGTTTGTCAATTTAGAATCATGTATTGAATTTAGAAATAAATGTAAATCAAACAATGGAAATGAGAAATGTAGGACTCTTATCAAGAAATGCGAATGCAATTGCATAGCCAAAATTAGATATTGCTGGAGGCCAGAAAATCAAAGGAGGTGGAGTCATGAACAAAACTTGATCAACCGTAGCCATCTTATGTTGTAATATACTAGGGGACTCTACTTTTTGACTTTGCTGTGGGTAGACCGTCTCGGGCTACAGCAAAGTAGTTGTGCCAGAGAAATCATCTCAACTGTGATTAAGAAGTTGCCTGGTAGATTGCAATAATGTTGGGCTAAGTCCAAGAAGCTGATCCCTGTTCTGCCGATTTAAATCTTTTGAGCCGCTGACCCATAATGTTTCCTGTGCTTCCAGTTTTCTCAATTCCAACCTTTAAATTAATCATGCCGTTCTAAGGAATCCAAAATGCGCGCCTACGTTCTGCATAAACATTACTGCAAGGAGAAAAGCCGGACGAAGAAGAATGGTAACTCTTGTTACATGAACTTTTTAACTTTCCTCTAAGCTTAATAATTTTATTATTTAATCTGTTATGAATTAATCTAGGTAATTACATGTAAATTTCTTGCTTTCCTTTGTTAAAATGTTACACTAAAGCCTGTCAGTAAATTTCTTCTCTAATACTTCTGTGCTCTAGTCTTTAGATGATAATTTACTAATATTTTGTGCCTAATAGTAATTCCTTAGTGAATATACTTATATTTTTATTATTACTTACATTTACAAACAAAGCGATGCCAATAATAATATTTTTCAACTCTAGTTAAAGCCATTAAAGTTTATTTCATAGTATTATTAGTATATTCATTTTAAAAGTAATTTTCTTTTATCGAACTAAAAAATTTGGTTCGTTTATGTTGAGTTGAGAAATATTCAAGTACCTGCATTGTTCCTTTTATTTTGTCAAAATGATATTTTAATCTTTGCTCCAAATAACAAATATAAAATAAAGTCTAAATTTTTATTATGTTATTTTTTATATATGAACGGAGTAATAATATAAAGTGAATATTTTTGTTACTATTATTACCTTCCGAACAACCTGGGGAGTTATGGGTTTCAGAGTGAAATTAATTAATCGTTACTTTTGTGATCTTTTGATTTCGCTATGTTTGATTTTGAATAGTCATATCAGATTGTTGCGTAGAAAATGTTACGGAGAGATAACCAAGGTTTTGTATAGTTTCGCTTTAAGTCCACTCCGATCACTCTTCCTCGATGTTACTGTGGCAGTGCCTTTTCCTTCGCCTAAATTGGCGTCTCATTTTTGAATTCTTCTCCAGATAATCTCTTGGATCACCGGGGTTTGAAAATGATCCCGGCTGGTTGTAGTGTCCCGGATCTACTTGGGGGCATTAAGACTTGTCAAAGTACAAGCCGCCCGGTCTTCCGTCAATGCACCGCAAGTTATTATTGTAGTATATCTTAAGCTCTGCAACCATCAGTACATCATTATTATATTATATTTTTATATAAAACCTCCTCCAATTATCCGTATACGTAATGGTTTGAATCTATTAAAATCAAACAACTTAATATAAAATAGTAATTGAATATTTTAAATGCTCAAATTACTCTGATTCTCATATCAACTCGTACGACCATTTAAAACATATAAATATTGGCATGCGTTTTGTCTATCAGTCTAAAATGATTATTAAGGACTAGTAGCAAATTATTAGAAATATACGTATGAAAATTTTACCGTATCTGTACATAGTATTCAATGATTTCAATAATTATTAAAAAATTATCTAATCTATTTTGTCTCTCTTGTCTTATTACTCTCGAAATCTAGTTAAGCACCTGCTGTCTGTATCGACAACTTAAATATATATTGAATTATTAACCGTACCAAAATCTCGAATATAAGATATATATGAATAACTGATTGTAGGGTAATTTAGTCTGTGTTTTCCGACGAGCTAGTAAAGGAAAAACCACGTACCGTTGTTGCGTTGTTCATCGGTTGGTCATGCCAGGGGTTTGGGTTTGAATTTGGTTTGCATTTTGGAATTTATTCCTAGACGTGGACTAGGTTTGAATTCAGATTACTGTGCATGATTAAGCATGGTGATTTTACCGGTACAGTAGTTAAAATTTTGGATGCCCTCCGTGGTGCTCTGATGAAGAAATCTCCCACACCCTGCAGAGTGAACAAGAGTAAATATTAAATTATAGAAATACTCGATTTTTTTTTCATACTGTTGAGATATATACATATTTTGCGTTATTAAAATGCGCAGTTTTAAAACGATGTTTTGAGTAAGCCAAATATACTAAATTTTTTCCCCTTGCTTCCAAGTAGTTTCAGTTGAATAGATTGCCTTCTAATATTGTTAAGATAATATAGTGAGATTTTTTTTTGAAAAAAAAAAAAGTGTGAAAGCAATTTTGAAGTTTTGTTTTAACGACAAAAATATTGAGAAATGGTTTCAAAGCAAGTGAAAACCCGTATTGCGATATTGTGCATTTATTTAATTCAAAATAAACGAATGTTATTTTATAAATCTTTTTGCAAGTTCATTTTTTGTTGTTTAAATTTTTTTTTTTAAAAAAAAAAAGCAAAGAAAGTAGGATTACTTTTCATGTCTTAAAAATAAACGCGTGTATGTGTGTATATATATTGTTTAATATAGAAATCTTATCAAAGTCAGTGCATAACATAAATGTCAGTTGAATAGAGTTATTGGCCAGAATATGTGCTATCTGGTATTAAGTAGAGTAACCGTTTAGGTTAAGTTTTTTTTTTGTATAACACCAATCAGCCAGATACAGTCGGCAAAGTGTTAAGGGTATATACACTTACGTTATAGAAACTTAAAATTGTAATTGATAACCCCGCAGAAGTAGCGTTAATATTAAACATTCTACATAAACATTATGTTTTTGAATCAAATGGTTTTATTAAGTCACGTAATAAGTATATATTTGGGGGATCAGTGGATTAAATTATCTATTGGTCACATGTTGCTGGCTGGCGCCTTTCAAATAAATTTGTCAGCAAATATGTTTGTCCATACAGCAGTGGTGAGTTTTGTTTGGTCTATAAAAGAGAGAAATGGTGATATATATATATAGAGAGAGAGAGTTACTGACAGTATTATAAGAATATTATTGTGTTATATACTAATTGTTGATATGTTTTGTTTTATAGGACTGAGGAGAACAGTTCGAACTGGGTGAAATAAAGTTTTTCTCTTCCCTTATTAATAATTTAGATACACGTTATCATATCATATATACATAAATAAAATAAAAAAAGTAAAAAAAAAAGAGTTTTATATAACAGAAATCAATCGGAACGTAGGCGAAAAAAAAAAAAAAAGAGAAAGGAAGGAAGACACACAAACTGGATGAGAAAGGTGGGAACAGTATCAGCAGCGGGGGAGGATTTGGCATATAGGGTCAGGGATCAGTATCTTTTATGAATATATATAAATAAAAAAATATTTCGCAAATAACTAATTCACATGCTAGAATTACACATATAATTAATAAAAGAATATAAAATGGCAGAAATAGAAGGGAACAGTAAATCATCTGGAAATAGCGCAGAAACATCAGACACATCCAGTGATCATGAGATTGTTTTAAAAAAATATTCTGATAAAAGAAAAAGTTGTAGACGGTTAGAGAAGAAGGCCAAGCAGAGGGTTCACGATGATGATGGGAAGTTTTACGCGATTCTCGAGGAGATGAGAGAGGATAGAAAACTTATGATGGCTATGATGGAGCGAATGTTGAGAATTGAAGAAGGGCGTATGGGGATTGATGGTAAACCAGATCGGGAAAAGGAATCCAATAGCAATACAAAGAAGGAAGAAGATGCCCAAATCATACCGAAGGAGTTAGAAATTCCGAGTGAGGAAGTCAGCGAAGAGAAAACAAGCCAGAAGGTAGAAGTTAGTAATGATGAGTCGAAGATGCAAACTGAGAGGCAGGGTCAAATTGAAAAACCAAGAGGGGCAAGGGAAACTGCTATCAAAGGAAAAGAAATAAAAGTAGAGCAGACCATAAATCCACCAATAAGGACAAGTAATATACCATACTTTGGATCATCCATTCAAATTCAAGTATTTAAAGGCGACGCCAGAGAAAACCCAGATGTACATTTGGATAGTGTCAAGGAGTTTTTATGCTTACACCAAATGACCGAGAAGGAGAAAATAACAGTGGCCAGCCATTATCTAAAAGAATCCACGAAGGCTTGGTGGAAATTATTGAAAAATCCACCGATTACAATCCAAGGTTACAAAAATGCCCTTTTAAAAAGGTATTGGAGTGAAGAGAAGCAGGAGGGACTTTTACACAAGCTCTCAAGTCAAAAATATAATGAGAACAACAGACAGGGTTATGCAGCATTCTTCATTCACCAAGTGACAGTACTTAAATCTCTTACTGCTTTTAAGTACACTGATCAGCACATTATCCGGATTATTGTGCATAATTTACCACCGTGGATACAAAGAATGATGCTGGGAATCTGCCCCATGTCGTTTGAAAAAACTATTGAGCTTTTAAACCAGATTGATTATGGGAATTTGTCTCCAACAAAAAGGGAATGGGAGCAGAGTCATTACAACGTGAGACAATTAAAGCCTTATATACCTCCTGACCCAGGGAGACCATAGAAAACAAACAGTAATTTTGGGATAACCCGGTAAATGACCACTATGCTATAAATGTTTCAGATGATGAGTAAAGAACAATGGATATTAATATACAAATGATTGATAAAATGTATCATTTCACACCCATGTTTAGGTTCAAACTCTCACCCAGACTGTTCTCCAAAGTCGGTCAACTTTGTAATGAAATGTAAGTCAGTAAAATATGTATAAACATTTTTTTTTGTTATTTTTTTTTAAGTAGGAAGAAATGAAACAGACAGATCGAAGGATCGATCTTAGTTTCATAGTTTTCATTTTGAAGTACGGTCATTCTAAATCACTATTTACCCACAATGAGGCTTTTTCTATTCCAGGCCACATAAATTTTAAGTTAGTTATTTTATGCTTTGTTTAAAAGAATTTAATGTAAATATTACAAGTATAAATATTACAAATCATGATAAATAATATTCGTGTGTGTGGTTTGTAGGTTTATATTCGCTCAATTTAAAAGTTTCATTGCATGTATATTTTTTTTTAATTTTAAATCTTTCAAAATTATACAAAGTCATTTAAAAATGCTGATCAAAAGTCACATTCCTTTGATCGGTATTTTTAGTCAAATCTTACGTGTACAAAATGTATAAAATAATTAGTTTGTACTTTGAAAGTTAAGATAATGAATTTCAATTTTGTATTCACGAATTCCTATGTAATTATTTAGTTTGTCAATTTAGAATCATGTATTGAATTTAGAAATAAATGTAAATCAAACAATGGAAATGAGAAATGTAGGACTCTTATCAAGAAATGCGAATGCAATTGTATAGCCAAAATTAGATATTGCTGGAGGCCAGAAAATCAAAGGAGGTGGAGTCATGAACAAAACTATGCAGGGTGATCAACCGTAGCCATCTTATGTTGTAATATACTAGGGGACTCTACTTTTTGACTTTGCTGTGGGTAGACCGTCTCGGGCTACAGCAAAGTAGTTGTGCCAAAGAAATCATCTCAACTGTGATTAAGAAGTTGCCTGGTAGATTGCAATAATGTTGGGCTAAGTCCAAGAAGCTGATCCCTGTTCTGCCGATTTAAATCTTTCGAGCCGCTGACCCATAATGTTTCCTGTGGTTCCAGTTTTCTCAATTTCAACCTTTAAATTAATCATGCCGTTCTAAGGAATCCAAAATGCGCGCCTACGTTCTGCATAAACATTACTGCAAGGAGAAAAGCCGGACGAAGAAGAATGGTAACTCTTGTTACATGAACTTTTTAACTTTCCTCTAAGCTTAATAATTTTATTATTTAATCTGTTATGAATTAATCTAGGTAATTACATGTAAATTTCTTGCTTTCCTTCGTTAAAATGTTACACTAAAGCCTGTCAGTAAATTTCTTCTCTAATACTTCTGTGCTCTAGTCTTTAGATGATAATTTACTAATATTTTGTGCCTAATAGTAATTCATTAGTGAATATACTTATATTTTTATTATTACTTACATTTACAAACAAAGCGATGCCAATAATAATATTTTTCAACTCTAGTTAAAGGCATTAAAGTTTATTTCATAGTATTATTAGTATATTCATTTTAAAAGTAATTTTCTTTTATCGAACTAAAAAATTTGGTTCGTTTATGTTGAGTTGAGAAATATTCAAGTACCTGCATTGTTCCTTTTATTTTGTCAAAATGATATTTTAATCTTTGCTCCAAATAACAAATATAAAATAAAGTCTAAATTTTTATTATGTTATTTTTTATATATGAACAGAGTAATAATATAAAGTGAATATTTTTGTTACTATTATTACCTTCCGAACAACCTGGGGAGTTATGGGTTTCAGAGTGAAATTAATTAATCGTTACTTTTGTGATCTTTTGATTTCGCTATGTTTGATTTTGAATAGTCATATCAGATTGTTGCGTATAAAATGTTACGGAGAGATAACCAAGGTTTTGTATAGTTTTGCTTTAAGTCCACTTCCGATCACTCTTCCTCGATGTTACTGTGGCAGTGCCTTTTCCTTCGCCTAAATTGGCGTCTCGTTTTTACTACCAATTGGAAAGAAAGAAATTCTTCTCCAGATAATCTCTTGGATCACCGGGGTTCGAAAATGATCCCGGCTGTTTGTAGTGTCCCGGATCTACTTGGGGGCATTAAGACTTGTCAAAGTACAAGCCGCCCGGTCTTCCGTCAATGCACCGCAAGTTATTATTGTAGTATATCTTAAGCTCTGCAACCATCAGTACATCATTATTATATTATATTTTTATATAAAACCTCCTCCAATTATCCGTATACATAATGGTTTGAATCTATTAAAATCAAACAACTTAATATAAAATAGTAATTGAATATTTTAAATGCTCAAATTACTCTGATTCTCATATCAACTCGTACGACCATTTAAAACATATAAATATTGGCATGCGTTTTGTCTATCAGTCTAAAATGATTATTAAGGACTAGTAGCAAATTATTAGAAATATACGTATGAAAATTTTACCGTATCTGTACATAGTATTCAATGATTTCAATAATTATTAAAAATTTATCTAATCTATTTTGTCTCTCTTGTCTTATTACTCTCGAAATCTAGTTAAGTACCTGCTGTCTGTATCGACAACTTAAATATATATTGAATTATTAACCGTACCAAAATCTCGAATATAAGATATATATGAATAACTGATTGTAGGGTAATTTAGTCTGTGTTTTCCGACAAGCTAGTAAAGGGAAAACCACGTACCGTTGTTGCGTTGTTCATCGGTTGGTCATGCCAGGGGTTTGGGTTTGAATTTGGTTTGCATTTTGGAATTTATTTCTAGATGTGGACTAGGTTTGAATTCGGATTACTGTGCGTGATTAAGCATGGTGATTTTACCGGTACAATATAAACAAATCTTCATTTTTTATTTTAGACATAAAAACATTATTTCACTAATATTTAATGTACTACTTATTATATCATGGTTATAAACATAGTTAAACCAGTAAACATCACATGATCACCATCTCTATATTAGCAAATAATTGTTGTAAACAAAGTCAAAACTCTCCATACTGTAGTGCCACCCTGTGCCAAACAGAGTAATCAATGGATGCCAGAAGGCTTGTGCATAAAATCCCTATCTAGTGCCTACTCATCCAATATCCCCAGACTAGTTTCTGGCTTGTGGCCATCATCAGTGAGGAGACTTGGATCTGAGAGCACTGCACCTAGATCTGAGGATCCAACGCAACCTTCCAGCAGCCACCTTTTAACTCTACTTTACTACAAAACTATGAGAATGAAATTGAAAACACAATAATATTTTCAATCTAAGCTCAATAGCTTATATAGTCATATAAGTCTTTGCCTTTGTTTACAACAATTATGTGCTAGTATAGAGATGGTGATCATGTGATGTTTAGTGGTTTAACACCAATCCTGCCTAATAGGATAGTGGTGGTTATGGTTGTTTAAGAGCCAAAGATATGAAAATATATGGGTGCTGAATTGAGTTCAGAACCATATGACTATATAAGCTATTGAGCTTAGATTGAAAATATTATTGTGTTTTCAATTTCATTCTCATAGTTTTGTAGTAAAGTAGAGTTAAAAGGTGGCTGCTGGAGGGTTGCATTAGATCCTCAGATCTAGGTGTTTTGCTCTCAGATCCAAGGCTCCTCACTGATGATGGCCACATGCCAGAAACTAGTCTGGAGATATTGGATGAGTAGGCACTAGATAGGGATTTTATGCACAAGTCTTCTGGCATCCATTGATTATCCTGTTTGGCACAGGGTGGCACTAGTGTATGGAGAGTTTTGCCTTTGTTATAAACGTAGTTAGAAGTATTTAGACTACAATAAAGCACCATCTATAGAGTGGAGTATATTTAAATGTCAACATTATAAATCTATATACAAAAGATTGGAGTTTTAATCTTCATAAAAAAATTATCGATTCCGAATATCAAAATTAATTCATTTTTTGCTCCATAGGTGGTAGTTAATTGAATAATAAATAAAATAGAAATTCATACAACTACAATGTTGTAAGAATTTTATTTTATTTTTAATTGCTAGCGTAGTGTTAGGCAGTATTTAATATTAAACAATTTTACTTTAAATATTTCATATAGTGATATTTTAATTGTCAGCAGGTTATTAAGATAAAATTATTAATTTTTATTTGTTCAAGATTAAACTCACTGTTAATATATTGTGCCTAACAAGTGTTGATTGTGCCTAACAAGTGTTGACTCAAACCAATTATGAGATAATACTTTTCACACATAAAAAATAAAAGAAGATATTTATAAAATACCCTTTTATTGTTGTGCGTGTGTGTACATATATAGAACATTAAATCGTAATGGAAGATGTTTGGATATTAGATTGCTAATGAGAAATTTACACACTGAAAACATTATTTTTGTATTGTTTTTGCTTTTCATTTCATTGTAATTGGCACGTGTTAATCTTTATGAAAAAGATTTAAAATTTTATAAATTCATATTTCATTTCATAACTGATATTTTATTATATAATATATATCTATTAAAATTATAAATCTTGAAGAGTTCTTAAATCTTCAAAGCGCCACCTAACATATTTCTGCTTTGCTATCACGTGATTGATAAAAAAAATCAAACCAATCTTTACAGTATCTTTACGGCTCTGTATGGTTTAATGCAGGGATAGACTATCATACTCTGAAGTCCAATTTGTTTATTCTACACACATATCTATATATAAAATCAATAAGAACATTCGTAAAATTTATAATAATCCCAAATTTCAAATACAATGCTTGATATATCACCGCTGACTCAACATTATATGTATTTTGTTCTTCTATAAAGATTACATTCAAGTCTTTTTAGAGTCAATATCAAACCTCATTTAATACACAGCTGAAATATAGTATATAAATTAAGAATGTATGTTTCTAATCAATAGTGAAAAATAATACAAACACAGCTTGAAGTATGCTATATATTAGAAATAATGTCAGGGTAAATTTACTTCCAAGCTTATATGTGTGACTAATAAAAAATTATCTATTTATATACTTTTTTGTTATGATTGATTTTTTATTAAATATATTGAGATGAATTAGTTACACGACAGACAACATCACGAATATGTAATCATCATATTATATTTGTGCATACACATTTAAAGTCTAAAGGTAAAAGAGAAATGAACCCAACATAATTTACTTATATACATAATTAAAATAAACTCTGGAATGGCTTAAATATTGATTCATTTAAAAAATACACTATTTTTAAAATGCTGCAAATTATTAAAAATTAAATTTAAAAAAGATCTCTACTTAATATAAATATTTTGTTTTATTTCTGATTTTGATAAAAATATAAAATTTTGTAATGTAACAAAAGATATATTAGTGATTAAAATAACAAGGATGTAATGCACATATAATTATAGTTAATTATAATATGTTTCTAATTAAAGGATTAAGAAAGAATTTTTAAAATTATGAATTTTTGTTTGTGAATGTAAATTAAAAAACAAAACATTTATATTATAATCTTAATCATATGTTTATAATATATTTCGTAGTAAGTATTACAAATAGTAGGTTCAGTTTAACTTAAAAAACGTTATTTCAGAAGAAGGTCATTTATTGCTAGTCTCCACATTAAGATGAACTCTGGAGAAATATACTAGGATGGCTTTTCTTTGATACCTCATACCCAATGATATATGTAGGAGAAACTGCTTATGGCATTTAAAAAGTGAAGTTATAGAAGCAGATGCAGAGATGAAGATCTCCAGCATCATCTTGTATATCTGTAAGCCAGGACAAATACTAGCAAGCCAATGACTAATATATTCCAGCATGCACATTAATCTGTTATATAAGTTTATATATTATTTCTTATGCTTCTTCTAATAAGTTATATATTTGTAGAAAATCAACTAAAAATAACTGATAATAAGCTTCATCAGTTATACATATATATTATAAGGGACTTGAACTCAAACTTTCAATCTGCCTATATCTATCCAATCTAACTTATACAACTGATACACCTGACTACATACATGCGAAAAAGATTAATGATTTCCAATATACATATTTTGTGCTGAACTAACATTCATCGGTTGATACAGATCATCATCTTTCATACACATATATAATCAATTCCCAGTTTATATTAAAATAACAAATTGTCAAACTTTAATGGACAGGCTTCAATATTTTCCACATTTCAACTCTTCAGCCATTCATTTCATTGAATATCCGAGGATGGAATGCTCAAAGCCCTTGTTGATGCCAATATTATTTTCATCATGTTGACCTTAAGTCAATCTGACTCTTAGGACCTTAATATGCACATTTAATTATACAGAAGAGGGATGGGCTGAATACAGGTTGAATATGTAATACTTATATATTTATATGTATTGCCTATACTAAACTTATAATTACATTAAGTTTAGTAAGACTATATATATATATATATATATATATATATATATATATATATATATATATATATATATATATATATATATATATATATATATATATATATATATATATATATATATGCAGCCTTTTGGTTTATTCCATCTATAAACCAAATATAATAAAATGAAGTAATTGTGGAAAAAAAATTTTTTTTTGATGTAAGAAAAGTTAAAAGTTTTATTTGAGAAAGTAATGGCTATATAGCTCAAAGGTAACATATATAGAGACAGTTTGTGTTTGTATGGAATGTCTATTACTAAAGAGTTGATGAGAATTAAGATTGAATTGATTGTCAGTAGCTTTAGTTAACAGTTTCTTTCTAGAGAATAAGTTTAGAGTTATGGGAGATTATAGTGAATATTTATGTTTATGATTATCAGAAATTATAATTGATTTTATGCTTGTAATTATAAGAAATTATGATGGATATTTTATATTCATGTATCTGAATAATCAGTTTTGTTTCATGATCTGCACATGTATGTGTGTGTAATACAGATATATGGGTTTAATTTTTTCTTTCCTTTATAGAAACTGACATAATTTTCTATATTATTAAAAATGTAAATCTAAATAAGAAATAATTTAGATCAAATGAATGTAACCATTGTTTGACCAAAAGGTGTTAGTAAGCTTATGTTTTTAATTAGATCTTCTTTAACTAATTTTCCATAAGTTAATCGCCAATGTGTTAATTAAAGAGATCTGGTTTCAGATCAGACAAAGTTGTTAATAGTAACACTTAAGAAAGAGTCATTGTTCATTCTGAGTGGAGATTTTTTTATTGGATTTGTACAAAAACCACCTGTGGAGGGGGTTTAACATGTGTTTTCTTTTCTCTCTCACTCTATAAAAGTGACTGGAGAAAGTGAATTAGAAGAACTTTTGCTAATTGAGAACAATGGGCTAACTACTAAAAAATTAATATCTCTGAAGGTGTTTTCCAAGTTTTTTTTTTAAAATTTTCTTTTTCAGAATTTAATAATGTATTTAAGTTTTATAATATACTAAATTATAAATTTCCAATTCATCTATAAGTGGTGCATATTTCTTTTCCTCACATCAATTATGAAGGAATCAACTTTTAATAAGATATTTTATGCTGAATATCACAATTTATCCATGCTGCTTATTAAAAATTCATTGAAGGAGAGAACTGTCAAAATTTGGTATGATATTGAAACTCCAATTCATATTCTGATAATTATTTGGCCGGTTAAAATTCATTTGAAGAACTGCAGCAAATTTCTGAAAAATGTTTAAAAAGTTAATTTATGTTAGTAATCAGAAACTGCTTGTTGTCTATAATTTGAACCTCTAAAATGGAAAGGAAGAAAAAGAAACAAATCCATTCAAAACCAAGGAAGAAACTCATCAAACGGAAGGTAATCAACAGAACTCTTTTAAATTTATTAATTTACCCTGTAGCTACATTTTGATTTAAATAACTGTTTTTGTCTATCTTGATTCAAATGACTGTGCGGTTTTTTATACACATTTAATTAAAATAACTGTCTGATGTGCAATTATATAGCTATCTCAAATAAAATGAATTGAATATATTAATTGATTGATGGACAGTTGAAGGAACAGACATTGGAAAGACTATTGTAATGTTAATATTTATTCTTTATTTTATTTTGTTTACATAATATGTCATTTGTTTATATATATATATTTCATTTTGTTTATATAATATGTCACACTCTAATCACTAGGTTATCTTAATGTAATAATTTTTTTTATTTATGTTAGAAATGTTTAAAGGAAGGGAAAATGATTTTGATACCATTTAAGTATAGATGCTCACGTAAATTTAAATTTAAAAGTAAAGAGAGAAATGATATAAATATTTTTATATTCTTAACAAAATTTTAATTTGGGCTTAATATTAAATATAAAGAGTGAGTGGATAGATGGTCGTAAAACCTATAATTATGCTGTGAGTATTGATCTGTTATTAATATAAATATTAGGTATGTTGTTGGCTTGACTGTTTAAAATTAAAATAATTCATATATGTTTTGATTCGAGATCTGGTTAGTCTTTGTCATTTATTTAGACTGGAATCAATGTATGTGTGGGCATATATAAAGCTATAAATGCTTGTCATTACTAATGTAAAGTTATCCTACCACCCAATAGATGGGAAATAGCTGTCTCATGATTTATTTACCATGGCAGTGGAGATGACTGAGTTTCACTCCATTTATTTTGTTAAGATAGGGAATTATTGATAAAGTTACTGTTTAATTGTAGAAAATGTTTTGCATGCCAATATAGAGAGTAGGTGTCTAGGCAGGAGCTCTTTACACAATTCTAGATCTTAGGAAAAGATCTCTATCTGGCTCAAGCAAACAGTTCAAGTTTGGAGTTGTTGTTGATGTTGTTGTTTTTAATTTCCCTTACTAAAACGCTGCTGTGTGTGCATTATAAATACTGCATGGTGATATGGGACATGAAGAGAGTTTTCTTATGTGAGATGGAATAAAAGTGGCCTGGAAAGGATAAGGATTCAGTCAGATGTATATGTATGATGAGGAATGACAAAAATTTTAATTAATAAATTAATCGATCTGGGTTGATTTTTTTGTAAATGATGATAAATTGAGGTCGTCAAGCTGAGTGGACATACTGACCTATTAAGATATACAGTCAAAAACATAAAGATCTGACAAGCATGAATGTAAAGGTGTGGGTTTTAAATTTAAACCTGTTTGCAAAATCAGTAGGGGATTTTTATGGCGTATCATCCTTCTTCATTAGAAATGTGAAAATTATTGCTTGATAAAATGATTTAGAAATTTATGATTATTTAACATTGCTAGTTAGAATAATTGAAATGAATATATTATTTTGGAATAGTCCAATGGACAATGTTTACAATAAAAAAGGGGGGAAGTAGAAATTTATAGTTTTCTTCTCTTTCAAGATAAGTTTTCTTAGAGCTAAAAATATACTGAATTCTGATTCCATGTGTGAGCGTTTGTGTTTATTATTATTATTAATTATTAATTTGATAAATAAATGGGTCAAAACAATAAATAAGTCATCTAGAAAATTAGTTAATTTAAACATGTATTCGAACCATAGTTTTTGGTAAATCTGAATTATATATTTAAGTGCAACAATGTTATATTTGGGTATGTTTTATTTCTTTTTATCATTATTTTTAACGTGATAAAATTAATTAGTGTTATAAAGTCTACATGGTGTCTTGTGTTTTGATGTTTCAAATATCTCCAGAATCTATATATCCAGCACCTATATTTAAAGTAATATTAGTTCATATTTAAATTTAATTATTCATTTTTATATTGATAATATGTTTCCAAGATCGATTTGCAGTAGTCATTATTATATTGTTTCCATATTCGATTCACATAGTTAATTTTATATTGATAATTTGTTTCCATGATTGATTTACAGTATTAATTTTGTTTTGAATATTTCTATATTCAATTAATATAATTCATTTTATATAAGTCATTTTATAGACTTCATTTTCACATAATTTATTGTCATAATTAATTTGCCTAATCTAATTTTATGATTTGTTTCTGTAATTTACTTTCATAACTTGCATAGGTGGTGGTTTCTGTAAAAATATTATGATAGGTTGAATAGTGAGACTAAGCTGAGATGAATCTGGTATGTGTTAAACCTCTGATTTCTAAAAGTTTGAGATGCATCTTGTAATTTTGCTGGAGATTATCTCTCTGGAACTGGATGTCTAAGTATTTTAAGTCCCTGTGATGTTTGTCCATTTGACAGTCCACAATAATGCAGATTTTGCATCAAGACAATTTTCTTTGATTAAAGATCCCAGGCTGCATGTAAATACATCATCTACATATTGTGTGTAAATAAGATTGATAGTATTTGTGATATATTTAGGGAGGAAGTGGTTTATTTAGGGAGGAAGTGGTTTTCAATGTGATTAACATAAATACTTGAGATCATCCCCACTGTAACAGTCAAAACACGTGTATCTCATTAACATAGTGCAGAATTCGACCACCACACAGAACAGCAGCACCATCGAGTAGCGAAGCCACCCATGGTACCGAGTTCGAACATAGTTTATCGGTTCCACACTACAATCTACAGAACAACGCCTCTGATGCGACATTAGTAAACACTTCTTTAGGCACGGTGGTCAGGGAGATGCACAAGATTCATGGTTTAGTTTCTGAGTTGGCCAACAATCAGATGAATATTAATTCACATATATAATCGAGGAAATATATATAATGGGCATCGAATAAATGAAAGCATAACTACAGATGTACAGTTAAAAATTATTTATTTACGTATTTAATAAAAAAAAACATTATTAATGTTATTAACCATATTTTATATTCAGAGTTTCAATGGCTAATTGACAATTTTATTATATATAAAAATACATTTATTTATAAAGAGCATTCATTTATATGAAGGCATAATCTAGCTACCTAAGGTTCCCGAGTGAGTATTTCTAATGCGTACTGTAGGGGATTTATACTTTGCACTGCAAGAGTCATCCGTGGCGGCGGACATACATTTATTTAATAAAAATATTTATTTTACGACTAAGGGCGAACATTTATTTGAGAGTGGATGACGAAGATAATGCTGAGGCGGAGTGATATAGAGAATGATAAACTAAATAAAGGAACACGTGGTATGCTTTAGAAGGGCGGTATAAAATGGCAGCACTGAAACTGCAATGCCGTGAATAAGTTTATAAGGGCTTCGGGTTGGTCTCTGCCTCGACCCGAAGAGGTAATGTGTCACATGAGCATAACCAGGGACAAGCGGTCCATGTCACAATTTGCCAGCTGGCTGCGTGACGGTCGTCAAGCCCTACAGGAACATTATCCTGTCCACTTGTGTAGGATGACTGTGGTTAATTCAACCCTATAGAATCCGGAGTATTCACGGCGTGGAATGAGCCATTGTGGCTTCAAAACATAACACATGTATAAGATCTAAAAGATTATGGTAATATTTAACTAGATTTCAAACTCGGCCCCCCATTATCAACGTTGACTGAAAGAAAATTGGTGACTCTCAAATAAATGAAATTTCCGTAATTATTCATTAAAATTTAATAATAAAAAATATCTAAAAAGGGGACTTATTACAGCGAGCATGCCAGCTATTACGAAGTAGTAGACCCTGCATTACAATAACTGATTCTTTGAATGCGTGTCGATTTATATGAAATTTAAGTTATTTATAAAGCAAATATTAATGACAATTCGACACGCATTCACTGTTCAAGCGATTATGGATTTAGCTTTAAAACTAAGACAATTATGAGAAGGTAATAGTTCAATGATAATTATAAATAAAGTGGAGATTTGAGAAATACACACCTAAGAAGGATAGAGGGAGGTAAGCTAGATTATGCGAGAAATTTACAGATTACATTAATTCTCAAATTTTAGTTTCACAAAATTACAATTTTAACATTTAGAAGTTAGACAAATAGTAGGAGATGAGCTATAGCTTATTTACTAGAGTACTCTATAATTTGGAATACACACACAGGTACCTGTTTTATAAGATGTTTTCGTCCATTTGTTTAATAGTAGATTGTTCGTGATTAGCAGTTTTCTTTCTTGTCTTTGATTTTTTTTTATTGATTTTAACAGCAGCGGCTTTCTTGTTTATTTCAGGCAGCAGATCATTATGGTGTTTTTACGATGGGCAAGGTGAAGTTCGGCATATGGTGGGCCATCTCCCAATGGAGAATAATCTCGGTGCTTACTCGGTCATACCTTGGCAATATCAATTTATTTTAAGATATTTTAGACTCTCCACTCGAGAGCAAAGCTAAAATTCAAGTGCTAGTCTCCAGCAAGTCCAAGATGGCCTCCTTTTTTTATCTTGATCTTTTAATTTTTTCTGTTGAGATATTTTTAGGTTTTCTTTATCTTGCCCTCAGGATAATCAATGCCTTTGCTGGTTTTAATTAGAAAGAAATCTGCTGTGCTATTGTTTGTTTTATTGTTTTGTTTTTTTTACATTCGTTAATTACATTTTTTTTTGGAATTTTCCTATAATTAATTTATTATCTATCACTGACCGATGCTTTTAAATTTTCAAAGACAAAAGGGAATAAAATTATTTTAACTTTAATTAATTATTGCATCAGATTTTGTTAGAATTATTATTTAATGAAATTTAAACTAAGCAATAAATACGAACTTTATAAATTCAACATAAATGATTAATATTACACAAGATTTATTTAGCTAAAGAAATCTAAATTATATTACTTTATCCGTATTTATTGCCTTTAATTTGAGATCGAAATGTGTGCATGTTTATGTTGAATTCTACATATTTTTATACATTTTTAATATTGTTACACACACAACTCGATACCAAAAGTTTAAATTTGGGTGGGATAGACCGGTCAGTGAGAGACGACAGAAAAAGGTGAAACTTAAGATTCGAATACGAATCTTACTGTTTCACCACTTATGGGGAGATTCATTGCCCAACCATCCATCATATAATAAAGTTGTTCATCAAGCATGGTGATAATGTTGTTAATGAGCTAATTAAGATAATCTATTATAAAATTAATTTATATTGGTAATTGATTTTCAGGAGTTCTGAAGCAGGAGTCTTGCTTCTACCTTTTGAAGAAGTGGCAACATGATTTACATATACTTTGAATAATTATGAACATTCCAAGGCTATGACTACAAGAATCTTTAACTCCCTCAAAAGTGCTATGCTTTGATAATTTTCATATAATTATAGCTTTTCTTAGGAGAGTGTATCAGCA
Source organism: Epiperipatus broadwayi (assembly GCA_028023455.1). Classification (NCBI taxonomy): domain Eukaryota; kingdom Metazoa; phylum Onychophora; class Udeonychophora; order Euonychophora; family Peripatidae; genus Epiperipatus; species Epiperipatus broadwayi. The sequence goes on along the minus strand of JAQFVV010006359.1, from coordinate 1,469,077 downwards.
ATATATTTATAATTTACAGTAGTCTAAGAAAAGTTTCTTAATTTTATAAATTACAAGATAAAAGGAATTGATCTTTGTATGAAGAATCATTGAGTAGGAAGATGAAAATGGATATGCTTTAGTATAAAAGATATAATTAGTAGATGAAAAAATGATTGTATCTATGGTATCTTGGCAACAAAATGCCACATGTTTTTCTGAGCTCACCTAAACATGTTTCCATGCACAGTTCTCTTTATTTGAAGAAGGATAAAGAAGACTGTTATCAGAAGCAGAAGCAATTAATGTAGATCAAATGTGAATTACAAGTTGAAAGAATATGAGGTGCCAAATTAGTTTGTGCTCACGAAAAATAAACACAACCTCCACCAAAAAAAATATATAAAATAAAAATAAAAAAATTAAATTTTTTTTTAAATTATATGTAAAAATGGGTTTTTTTTTTTTATAATATTTAATATTTTTTACTTCTGCATCATTTGGACAATACTTCGTATTGGCCAAACCATCCTTCCCCTTCCCGCAAATTCCAGCACTTTGCACCATCGTATTTCAAATATTTTATGAAGGTAAATTTAAAAACAAAAAATCCCTAATAAAATAAAGCATGTTATTTTTGCTAGCTTATAATTTCTAAAATATGAATTTAAAGTACTTTTATTCAATATTTATGTCATTTATCAGTTGGATGAGTCAGCGGTGGATTTTAGATTTCAAAGTAGTCTTGAGCGCAAACTAAATCAGGACCGAATATGATATATATATACTGTGTATGGATTTATTTTATTTATAAATATTACATTAATTTTACTAAAGTAAGTGCTCATTCTTTGAAGTTAATTGTCTTCGAAACGTCTAACATTACTTGGTAGGTCATATGACATTCGACTTTTATTTAGGAACTTTTAACTCTCTAGTTGCGCTAAACCTCCCGGACACTTTTAACTGTAATGCTTAGATTTACCTAATGCAATAAATAATAAATAGTACTGTAATGTAATGCAATTAGTATTCGTACGGTAAATTTTTCGTGAGGGGTGTGTGTGGTCATGTGATGTTCGAGCACCTGAATAAATAATTGCAACAGTTGGATCTTCCCTGCTCTGACATTTTTCAGTACTTGATTGCGACTATCAACTATAGATTGCAATCAGATATCTAACCTTGAGTTTTATTCTCTGCAAGTTCATTAGGTTATTTAAAGATAAACTTTTCGCATTCTCTTTATTTTTATTGAAAAGACAAACTTATCTTTTATAATTTTTATAACTACCGATTTGAAACAGAAATAGGTCAATGAATAAAAAATTTAATATAAGTGAATATATGTCAAATTTTTTTTTTGCTTGTTCATTAATTTCTAGAACTTAAGTCAGAACAGTATATTTTTGATTTCTCAATCAAATTTTTATATTTCACATTTTTAATATAATTGAGTATGTGTGTGCAAACTTGTTTATACACAATACAGCTAAATAAAAACGCATGCTAAAAGTTTTCTATCCAGAGAACCGTTGAGGTTGCTAGGCAACTGAGTTGCCTAGTAATCTTGTCTAACACTTTCTCGTCACTGATGCTAGTTCTCTGCTCTCTTAATAACGGAATGTGAGAACTTTAAATAAACCAGACCAAGTTTAAAAATTTCCATTGGTAAATAAAAGATTAGAGATAAGAATTAAAGATTAGACATTGTTGGATGAGTAAAAATTTTAAAATAGGAAATATTAAAGTTCTATTATTACGATTTAACAACACTAGGCTAGATTCACTCGTAGCAAAAAAAAAAAAAAAATTGGAACTGAAATGAGCCTTAATGATGTAGTTACTAGATGTTGATCTAGGATGCTTGTAATCGAAGTTTAAATCTAGTGTAGGAAAAAAGTTTTCCAGGGAGATGAGAAATTTTCAGGCAAGTTCAGAAATTGTTTTAAGAAGACAGTTTAAAGTCATTGACCAATTAATGGCTATTTTCAGTTGAAGATTAAAATTTATCTCACAGTAAGAGAGATTAGATTGTTGGAATAGTATAAATGGTTTACTTGGCTGTTTAAATTTTGTGCTCTACAGGGCAACTAATTTTATGATTATTTATTTTTAGAGTGAATGTGAAGAAATAAAGCAGGACTTCTCAATTCTCTGCCCACTGCAATTTTTTTTTCTAATTTATTAAAGAAAATATTATAATCTGGATAGTATTTGTATATAAAAATTGAGTCTCAGTCTTAATACTCTTTGACAAGTATAGTCATCAAGTACGTCTATTTTGATTGGATAGATGTAAACCAAATATGTTGCGTGTATTGCAAAGGCTTACTTTTTATTAAATTCAAGTATAAATTATCTAAGATTTTTGGGTTAGTCATCATTGCCATGACAACCTTGATAGCTCTACATGATAAGGGGTCTTCAGTGTTTTGTTCTACTCCAAAATGAGTTGTCTTAACAGAAAACTATGTATCTATAACTTCAACAATAATTGGGAAAATATTACTGTTTTATTCAGAGTAAATAAAAGTGTCTTTGAAACCATTAAAACATCAAATGATGACCAGAGTATCAAACTCTATACAGCAGTTCCACCAAGTGCAAGCCTTTGTAATCAATGGATGCAGGAATGTTTGTGCATAAAATTTTTATCTAGTACATGTGTATAAAATTTCTATCTAGTGTGCACTAGATAGGGATTTTATGCACAAACCATTCTGCATCCATTGATTATAAAGGCTTGCACTTGGTGGCTCTACTGTATGCAGTTTGATACTCTTATTAGAAATGTCTTTGCTTATTTTGCAAATAGAACTGTGTCAGTTGCAAAGAAACATGATCTCAAATGTCTTTTTAAGATTACTCACAGCTCCTTTAACATGAATCATCTGCCTATATATGAGGATAGAAAAAGAAAAAAAGATCAACTGACATCAAGACCAACTATCCAGAAATGTAAATGTATTTTTATTTGATATACAAATGCAAATAAAAAAACACACTACAATTTCTTTTTAAACATTTTCTAATTTCTTAGAAAAAATCTTTTGACCAACAGTAAATTAATTAAGTAGTCATTTCTAACTACTGCTGATTTGCTGGGAAGAATTCTGGAACAGGTGAGAAATTCTTCAATTGTATAAAATTTGCAATTTTCCAGGAACATGACAATGAGAAGGTATATTTGAAATCCGAACATGAGACTGATTCTTATTGCAATTAGATGAGTTGATTGTCATTTAGTGATTTGAGTGTTGAAGAAGAGTTATTAAGAATTTTGTCAATGCAAAAGTGGACTAAGGGTGAAAGTGTTTATAATATATTTAAAAATCTGGGGACAGAAATTGATTTGGCTATACACAAAGTCTCAGAAGTAGTTACTATTGAATTATGGTTGATCTGATATTTTTATTTTCCATGTGAGAAAGACAAATTCTTCACAAATTTTATAGATTAAGATTGTATTATCCACTCGAAAGTATTGTTTACTAAAATATTACCACTTGAATCCGTCATCAAATGTTGTTATAAAAATCATTAACATCATCAGAGCAAATCTTTTTTCACATAGAATGTCTGAAGCTATAAAAGAGTGAATTATTCATAGTGAGTGTATTCTACACACAGATATATGATAGTTAACGTTAGGCCAAACTTTTGAATGGTTTTTTAATCTGGAGAGATTCAGAATTAATTCAAAAGATCAAACATTTAAACAATTGGTTGACACACAATTATTGATGGACTCTCCTTTTCTGATGGATATTTTTTAAAAGGATAAAATTTAAATAATGAACTCCAAAAAACAACAACAAATGAACATTTAGCTAAAATGATTACTTTCCTAAACACATTTAACATTAAAATAATATTTTGGATATATAAAATCAAGAAAAATTCTCTGTCATATTTTCCACTAATGAAAAAAGTCACATGACCTATCACATTATTCCGGCTTACATATTACTGTTTCGGCAGCATATTTTTTCACCATCTTAATGCCATTTACTGTAAGATTTATTATAAATATGTGCCAGTATCTTTATCCTGCATTGTCTTATGCAAAATCTCCAGACAAGGTCATGGTTTTCATCATTGAGGAGATTTGGATCTTCAATCAGTGCATCTGAAATTTTTAGTATCTAATGCACCTTCCTCATTGATGAAGGTCATGAGCTTGAAACTAGTTGGAATTTTGGATAAGGGATTAAAGGATATGAAAACTTACAACAGTTGGTATAGAGATGTTAAAAAAGTATTCTACTAACAAAAAAGTGGCTGGTGAATGAATAGCAGAAACTGTTTAATTTTTCATCACTCATTGACTTTGAATTCTGATGAAAAGATGTAATAAACATAAATTAATTAAATGCACTGAGACAACTTTCGGCAAAACATTGCCAGAATCATAGTGCTAAGTAAAGTTATGCAGTATGTGTCCTTATCACAACACATCAATTATATAAGCACATTTGTACAGCATTACATTACTCAGCACTATAAAATATTGCCAGAAACATAGCACTGAGTAAAGTTATGTAGAAGGTGTGCTTATTACATCACATCAACTCTATAAGCATACCTGTTCTGAATAACTTTTCTCAGCACTATGATTTGGGCAGAGTTTTGCCGAAAAGCTGTCTCAGTGCATTTAATTAGTTTATGTTAATTATACATTTTCATCAGAAATTGAAATCAACAAGTATTTAAAAATTACGTAGTTTTATGAAAAGAGTTAATACTTTGAGAAGTGCTTGTTTAAATAAAAATATAAGAAATTAAGAAATGCATTTTAAAACTTCAATAGGTGGAAATTTTACATTAGAGATGATAATTTCTGGAATCTAGTTGACTGGAAAAAGTATGGCTTTAAAAATGGAGCTAATAAAAGGGAATCCTGTTTGTTTCCAGGGATGGGTATAACAATAATAAAGCTAATGACTTTATTACTAGGGAGTTAATAAAAAGTTCAAGAAGCCAAAATATGAGCACCAGAATCGATCCTGGAACCTCTTGATGTCAAGTTGAATGCTATACCAATGCACCAAACCACACACAGCATTGATATAATTAAAATAAATAACAGAAATCAAACAATTTCAACATTGGTGATTGCATACAAACTGTAAAAATTGACAAATGAAATGCCAAGAATTATATTAACTTCAAAGGTTTTGCAAATTTATTATAGTTTTTTAAAGTCTTAAAATAAATATGAGAATGAAATTTCTTTTGTAAGAAATTATATTTTGTTATTTTAATAATTATAATAATTGGTATTAAAACAGGCAAAACTCTTTATACAGTAGTGTCACTCAGTGCAAGCCAGAGTAATCAATGGATGCCAGAAGGCTGGTGCATAAAATCCCTATCTAGTGCCTATTCATCCAATATCCCCAGACTAGTTTCTAGCTTGTGGCTTTCATCTATGAGGAGCCTCTGATCTGATTGCACTGCACTTAGATCTTAGGATCTAATGAAATAACAGTTATGAGCAAGCATAAGAAATAGTGATCATGTCATATAATAATTGGTCTTAATTTTATTAATATTTAAAAAATTTAATATATGTGATAAACAAATATTTATTTTTTTCTGCACATGACCTGTCAATTTTTTTCAGTCACAAATATGTAATTATGTCAAGAATCCTGGATATAAAATACTTGTAGTCTGTCAAACACTGATGGCAAACTTATATATGGAATAGAAATGCTAAAAACCTCCAAAACAAGAGTGAATAATTCTGATATGAGTCTTTGGAACTGTCGATAATAGCAGCAGTTAGATTATATAAACAATTAAATAAAAAATAATCTTATGTTTATTCTAGATGTTTCTGCCACATATCTCTATTCACTAATACAGTAATTTCTGATCTTCAGGAAGAGTAGTATTCAAGAGCTTAATGTCCATGAATTCTGCAACTCTGAATCTTCTGGTTCTCAACCCTTTTATGAACTCTTGAATAATTATTTTACCATATGATGATTATTACAGCAACAATATAGATCTGTACTAGGTGATTGTAAAGTCACAGCTTTTATCCATACATTTTAATGGTTTATCAGTGAAACTATTATATTTTGGAGTAGGCTTTAGAATGATTTCAGATTTTTAACTAGACTTTTTAACAATAAAAAATTGACTTTATTTGATGTGGCTTTGGTTGTGAAGACATTAGGAATATCATCAAAAGTAGCAGAAAGGAAAGTTAGTAAAATATAGGAATGACCATTTATAATGTTTAATTTAATAACAAAAATAAGAACTCACTATTATTGATAAAGTCTGTTTTTTTTTTACTTTGATCTAAGAAAGTCGTATCATAAGAGTATTGAAAGTGATGGAGTTGAGATTTGGTCCAAGGACATTAAGCTTTTCCCAAAAAATTATAGAAGAAAAGCAATAATCAAAAATAAAAATATTTTTTACTTTATTTTATGTTATTCTTTGTTAAAGTATTCCATATATGTGTTTACTTATTTTTGATAAAATTAATAGAAAATAGGCAATACTTAAAAATAATATTTTTTGTTTCTGTGATTTTTTGTATTTAATATTTATAAATTATGTTTAATATATGTAAGTTTTACATAAAAAAATTCTTTTTTGCAAATATTTAGAGACCCCAGTAATAAACCTTTCTCAAGGCCTTGTAAAATCTGCAGCCTGCCTATAGACGAATAATATACAAATAATCAAGAGTGTCTTTTGAAAATTAAAACCGTTCTAACTAGCAATTGAAATTAAAGATCTTTTACTTAAATAACAAATTCTGAAATACGTTAAAAACACATATTTGAATGATTGTGAAGATAATAAGAAAGAAAACTGCTAGCTAGTATTGACGAAAAATAGAAATCTGCATTAAAAAAATAGTCAATCGTTGGAGGCCTAGCGGTTAGCATAGCTGTCTTCCAAGCAGCTGGCCCGGGTTTGTGTCCCAGCCAATGCCTTGACATATGGGGAAAAAAGAAAAATATACAAAAAAATTTAGGAATATTAATACAATAACTGTCTTAGGATTTTTTCTTTAAAGAATCTTTCAACATCAAAGATTACACCTGTAAAACATTACACAGCTTACTAAACATCAGATGACATTTGCATATCTCATAGCTATCTAGTAACAATTTTCTTCTAATCTCACTATGCTTATGCCATCTAGTGTAAGCTTAAGTAATCTATAGATGTCAGGAAGTAGTGCTCAATATATGTCTATCCAGAACTGTTCTTTACAAATATTTCCTAATTAGCTTTTGGTTTCATCAGTGAGGAACTTTTATAGAACAGTATACTTGTCTTATGAGAGGAGAATTGCTTTATATCCAAAAGGTTCAAATAAACTGGACTAGGATGTATTGAGTATCACCATCTTATATCTATTTATTACTAAGTTTATACTAGATCAAACAAAAATGGTGAAATGGAGTCCACTAGAGGGAGCCTAGAATCCAGTTTTTGCTGTTTCAGATTCACCAAAGTCATACTCCATTGTTGGATTCATAAAAAAAAAGTTTACCAAAATGTAAGTGAATATCTGTTTTATTTTTTTTTGATCTTTAGAAGAAATTTTGAAACAGTTTTCATTCAGTGATAATTGAAATTATCCATCGTTCCGTTTTATGCAAATGGATGCCATTAGAAAGAGACAAAAGCTAGCTTAAATAATTCTTGGAATCATTAAAATATTATAAACCTTTTAAAAATAATTCTAAATGAAACCAAATATTTCTAAAAAGAATAAACACTAGAAATCCTAATTTTATTAATAGAATAAACAGGAAATTCATTTGTACATCAAATCTCATAGAAAATATAGAATATAATATGTTAACAATGATGATTTTAGGAATTTTATCTTTGCATCACTTCTTATCAGTGTTAAACAAGTTTCAATTATTAATTCGATCTCAATTTTGGAATTAAGCATTATAGAAAATAACCTAAGCTATCGCCCTCCACAAAAATCATGTTTCTCCGATGATCAGGACAGAAGTTATGGATTAAGCATTATAGAAAATAACCTAAGCTATCGCCCTCCACAGAAATCAGGTTTCTCCGATGATCAGGACAGAAGTTATCACCCCCCTTCCGGTGGATTGCCCCCCCCCCAATATCAATAAATAAAATTTTTTCAAATCAACACAGAACTACAATGAAGTGATTCCTGAGTTAAAAAAATAATGATCTAAAAACAAAAATGAGTACAAATGATGTTTTAGACCTAAACAGAAACTTTGAAGCTTCAAATTAATCATACTTTTTAAGCAATAATTATTGAGAATTTTCCAAAGTTTAACAACAAACTTTCAGATTATACTTGAATCATTCATTACTAATCAAGACCAAAAATTCAATCAAAAAAAACAGGATCCAACTAGTATCAACAAATAAAAATCATTGTGAACCCTGAAGGACTTTGGTTAGTGGGTTTAGCAAGCTGCTGTGAAAATTTGCAGACACAGGAGTCCTGATGATAATCAAGGGCGGATGTTCAGCTCCACTGACCTCAGTGTGCAAGATGATATGGACAAATGATTTATTCTCATGGTGTGCAAGTAAATCTGGCTTGATTTCAAAACTACATGAATTAAATGTCGTATTGGTGGGTGTGAGTTTGCACCCCTTTTCCTCAAGTGTGGTGATAGTGGTCATAAGAGGCTTGGTTCATTTGAGGGGATGGTCAATGATCATTGTCTAGCCTGGGAATACCTGCTGGGAGGGTGAAAGACACTACCTTCACATGGACTTCGACATGAAGGGCTACTGCACCCCTTGATGGATTATTTGATAGGTCAGTGCTAATTTGCACTCACTATCATTAGGTTTCATTTGTTAGCTTTAAATTTAGTGCATTTGTAAAGCGGTTGGTCTGTTTTGAGCCACTGCCATTTTTTTTGAAGCATTGATGGAGTTCTGTTTTGTGGGCATGGGTCTGCACTCCCCTCTTCTTCTTCAAGGGTGGCTGGTTGTAGACATTAGGTATCTGGTTTATGGTGTGGGCTGTTAACAATTTTGCCACTGATCAGAACACCTGCCGGGGCTACATGGTCAAAGTTGGTGCTATTCCTTCTCTGGATGGCTGCTGTGTCCCTGATAGGCTGGTTTTGGGCAGTGTCGATCTGGCTCTTTACTTATTACTTCTTAGTTTTTACCCAAGTTGGCTTTCTAATTTTGGGCAGGTAGACCGATTGTGGTCCCTGCTCATTTGGACTGCTAATTGGGAGCAGAGGTATTCAGAATGGTCTTGATATGGCTCGGCTGCAGTTCGAGAGTTTATTGCTTGGTGAACTTGGGCCTTGGACCTTGCTGCCTGTTGTGATGGTTGGCACAATGCCGGACTTCACCTATTCAGCTGAAGCATTTGAGTCTTTGCTTTGGGGCCCCAGGGGTGGGACCATTGGGTGATGGTTAACTTCTTGACAGCCAGGCCATGTGGATCCACATATAGATACACATTAATCACATTACAGCAATTTTTATGGATATAATTATTTTTGAACATATGTACATTTTACTTTGTTACTTTGAATCACTGTGTAATCCTCAATGGGTAAGTATACCCAAAATTTTTGTAATCTTTTATTAATAAAGGTTACTTTGGAAAAAAAAAATAGTGAGATTGAAAGAGAATAGCTAATATTTTTATAATACATAGCAAAATATGTAAGTAAAGATCATGTGATATTTAGTAGTTCATATGGTATTTTATTGGTCTAATATGAATTCTGGTCCAAGAATAACTGAGGTCATCATAATGTATACAAATTGAACAGGATTCATATCTACATAACTATGCAAAAAAAATTGTTTTGGATTGAAAAATTTAGGATTTTTTTAAAATTAACATAGTAGCTTCACAGTATAACACAATAGTAAAAAGTGGTTGCTAGAAGTCCAAATGCACTATTCAAAAATCCAAAAGCTCTTCACCAATAAAAGCCATAAGCTAAAAACTAGTCTGGAAAAAATTGGATAGTATATCACCAGACAAGGATTTAGCATTTATTGCTAATTAAAGCTTACAATAGATATATAAATATAGATAAATTGGAAAAACATTGCTAACATCAAGGATCAATTTTCATATAAAATTAGATCAACATTTTAATATTCAATTTAGCAACAATTAAAAAGATTCTGTCATAGAATTATCTCCTTACATACATATTTTTGAAGACTAGAAGATAATATACATATATCCCAATTACTAATCTATACACATTACAAGTTTAACAATTTTTAAACTATCATAATGCTATAATTTTTAAACAGTGTGGTTTTTTTTTTAGAATCTATATGGAGTAAATTACAATAAACTGTATACATTGTTTAATCTTCATTTTCTTTTTATGTGTTTAATCTCATCTTAAAGACTTTTTAAGTTTCTGCAACTTTTTTTTAATTTTAGTTGTATGCCTTTTTAAAGTTATTCTAGGTTTGTTTCTATAATAGTATTATATTACAAGGGGTACCCCAGAAAATTGAATCATTCTCTCGTGGGTGATCACTTATAGTGCATGCTTTTGCCACTAGATGTCTCTTGTGTGCTAACCTGCATCAAGTGAAGTCATGGTGCCCCATAGTAAATTTTAGTTCAGTGCATCTCATTTGTTGATTTTTGTGATGGCTAAAAACTTGGAACAATTTGTAATTCTGTTTTTGTTTAAAAAGCAGCAGAGAAAACAATCGTAATGTTTGAAGCAGTTCAGAAGCAAGATGTTTTGGGAAAACATAAGTTTATGTGTAGTTTAATGAAAGAGTTCAAATTCATTACATGCCAAACATGTGTTGAGTGAAGTCCAATGTCAAAACAATGCTGATATTTTTTTTTATCGCAAATGATTTTGTTCATTCGCAATCCATTTGTAATGGTCAGGCATTTTACCTACAAGTTCTGAAACATTCATGATGTGGTAAAATAAAAATGTCCGGATTTTTGGTGAAGTGGGGAGTGCAAAATTCATGATTACAATGCACCAGCGCATAAAACCTTGAATGTTAAACAATTTTTAATCAAAAACAGTATTTGTCAACTTATCTATCTGTCATATTCACCTTTTCTTATTCCATATAACTTTTTTTTATTCTCCCAAATGAAAAAATGCTTCAAAAGAAAAAGTTTTGGGACTTAGGAGGAGTGAAGAATAAAATGACAGAGGTATTCAAGCACATAACTTTGCAGGAGTTTTAGGACTGCTTTAAAAAGCGAAAAACACACAGTTGGGAGCATTGCTTAAAGAAGTTTTAATTTGTAACACCTAAAAATAAATGTGTAATTTTTAAATACACAATTCCATTTTTTTTGGGTATCCCCTCATATACACTCAAACACAGCCAACTTTGTTGTTTAAACTTAAGTTGGATTTTTTTTATAGGTTTTACAATATTTTATTTGATATTATATTTTGCAATCAAAATAATAACAATAGGAAAATCGTTCAATTATTTATTGTCCAAGTTTTACATCCATATAGAAAAATAAATTTTACATTACTAAACTAAAAAGTTGCTATATGTATAAACACATATATAAGTATACGTATTCTTTTTATCTCAGACAGTCATTTACATATACCTGTGTGTGTGTGTGTGAGTGTGCATAAAACAGTAATTTAAAATCAAATAATTAGTCTTAAAAGATTTGGTTTATTTGTAACTTAAATTTACATCGATTTTAATGGACTTTGATAATCAAAAGAAAAATAAAAACGTTACAAAGTTGAATTCAACTTTGCACCTAAAATATATGTTTAAGCTAAGTAATTTGTACGCTTGACTAAAATTTAATCTATCAAAAAATAGATTAGTTTAATTCAGAAACTTTGACCTCATATCTTGAAGGATTTCCTTCGTCGATACGTACGGAAAATTGCTATTATAAGAAAGCTGTCGCTGAGGTAATAACGCTATGGCAAATGTACTATTTCGATTTGACTGGCTTTTTTATTTTTCTTTGTGTTATATTTTTAAAGCAAGTTTTTCATCAATTCACTACTGCCCCGAGGAGGCAAATAAAGAAGAAGTGATTTATGAACCTTTACTGCTAGGATACCGCTTGCCCCCATACCTCGTGCCAATTCATTATCGGATTGAGATTCAAGCATTTTTAGAGATAACCAATTTTAAATTCGAGGGTAAAGTTGATATTACTTTTGAATGTTTGAACGATACTAATATTATTATTTTAAATTTATACAAATTAGAAATCGCTGAGAATTCTATCAATCTAACGTTGCATAAAGGTTCTTCCGAGGAGTGCGTACCAAAGTGGGTGCTATGGAATATAGATGACTATTACCAATATTTGATTGTTCGACTAAATGGCCAATTGAAAGCCGGGAATCAATATACTTTTACTGTAAGATTTTTGGGAATATTAGATGATAAACTTAAAGGATTCTATCGAAGCTGGTATTTTGATAAAAACGGAACAGAAAAGTAAGAATATTACTAGTTAATTATCAATGATTTTGTGATTAATATTGAAATACAAGTATAGTATATATACTTAAGCTAGATGTAATTAAATGGTATTTGAACCCAGACTTTCAAGCTCCTTACAATCATCTACTCTATTCAACCAACCGATACATATAACAACATATATGTGAAAAAGATGAATGATATCCAATATAACGTATTTCATGCTGAACCAGCACTCATCAGTTGGATCCAGAGCATCATCTCCCACATGTATATATAACCAGAGCTTCATTTATATTATGATAGAAAATCTAGATACTTGAATGAACAGGCTTCAATCCTCTCCATAACTCTTCAGCCATCCATGATGATGGAATGCTCAAAACCCTTGATGATGCCAATATTATAGTCATATCCATGTTGACCTTAAGTCAATCTGATCTCTCTTTTGTGTGTTTAAATGGACATATTAAGGTCCTACATATGAGGGATCAGATTGATTTAAGATAAACATGGGTATGACTATATATAATATTAGCATCATCAAGGGCTTTGAGCATTCCGCCATCAGATCTCAGTGGATGGCTGAAGAGCTGAATACTGGAGAGGATTGAAGTCTGTCCATTAAAGGGTGTAGATTTGTTATCTTAATATAAATTGAAAACTGGACTAACTAATAATTGCTGGTTCTCCGTGAAATCATTTATCTTTTTCGCATGTATGTGGTCATGTGTATCGGTTATATTGGATAGAGTGGATGACTGTAAGGAGCTTAACAGTCTGGGTTCAAATCCTCTTTAATTAGATGTAATGATTAGTAAATTATATATTTTATTCAATAATTAAATGTGCTTATATTTTAGTTACATTTCGTAATTATTATCAGATGATAAATACAATCAGATTTTAAACTGTAAATAATAACTGAATATATATATACTACATCATTTTTTGATTGATTTGGAATTATGTTTTCTTCGCGATAGTAGAGACGCAAAATAAATGGGGGAAAAAAGTTCATTCATTATATACTTATATTAAAAGAAAAAAGAGGACGGGAGAAGTGGAGAAAAATTTCTGTATTTTATCTTAGTTGGTCTAATTTTAGATTGTCTCATTAAACAATTTTAACCGTCTTTATTTTAAAATTTTAGGAATCTTATTAATTTATTTTTTGTTTCAAACTTTGTAAATTTTTGCTATCATCATTCTTCTCTTCATCATCATATTCAATTACAGGTTTTCAAAACCATAATTTCTTTTCGCCATATCATGTCAGCAAACATTTTTATGTTATCTACCAGTCTCTTCCTAGATCTTTTGCAATCTTTTGGAATTCAGTTTAATATTTTAATTACCCATTTATTGCCATTTTTTTCAATGAAATGTCCAGACCAATTCCACTTAAACTTTTTACTTTTTCAAAGAGGTCAGTAATACAAATTCACCTTGCCAGATATTCATTTTCTTTTCCATACCTTTTTATTACTTCAATACACATCTGTCCATATTATACAGTTTGAAATCTCAGCATCAATTTTGGATTAAGGATCAAAGTCTCAAATACAGAAACAAGCATTAATAGAACACATTCATTAAAAATCTTTCTATTTAAACACTTAGATTATTTCCTTTTAATATCCTCAAGTTATTTCGATCAATACCACTCCATTCAAGTTTAATTCTGTGGTTACTTTCATCCAGTACATTTCCATTTGTATTAATAATTGACAAAGATATTTATAATTTGTTACTATCAATCGTTGTTTTCACTTTTTTTTTGAACAGTATTGAACATTACTTTAGCTTTTAGAATTTATCTTGAAGATCTGAAATATTACTAACAAAAACAAGCATATTTAACCATATAATACAAAATTGTCCAAGCACTTTATTATTGTTACACAATGTTTTATTTTCCACCCGTTCTTACAGTTTACAGTTTTGATTGCCCCAGCAATCTTCTTCAGAACTTTATATCTCCAACTGGCAATCAAAACTGCAAACTGTAAGAAAGGGTGGAAAATAAAGCATTGGGTAACAGTAGTAAAGTGCTTGGAGAATTTAGTATTATGTGGTATACATTTGGCAATGTAATAGGAAAGAGTAGTTATTATACTTATTGAACAACCATATTTATGTGCAAAATCTGAATGACTTAAACAATCTCTATTTATTTATTTTTTATCCCTTTAGCTTCCTATTTTAATCCAGAAATACTTTCAGTAAAACTGCTACAGAAAAGTTAAAGAAATGAAAACACTGCTATAATCCTTTATCAATGTTAATCTTAATGTCACGTGTAGTCTAATTAATACTTTTATAATTCAATAAATATTCATCAGAAATTGACACTGCCATAGGTTTATGTCTTCATATTCTACAGCCTCAAGATCTACAGAAATGATTATAGAAGAAAATACTTTTTATAATTTACAAATACAATGGTAATTCACATTCATAGGTTTTTTTCTATAAGTTTTCTTGACACTTCTATGCGATCTAGTATGCTATAACCATTTTAAATCTAGCTGATTCTTTTGCTTGGTTTGAATCCACAGTTCTCTATACAAGTACTGAAATAGTTTTAGTAAAGATATATAAAATTGGTAGTTTTGAATTTCTATTATCCTCTTTTTCCTATTCTTTAACGATCAATATCACTAAAGCCTTTTTCCAATTATTTATGCATCTTGATTATTTTTTTCTCATGTGTCAAAGCATCGGCCGGGAAGCAAACCTGCAAACCCGGGACAACTGCTTGTAAGGCAGCGTGCTGACCACTCTACCACCAATGCTTGACACATCTTGATTGTTTAAACATTTGGTAGGTAGCCCTAATAATAATTTCTATATTTTTTTATTTGCTTTTTTAAAAAAATATATTAATTTTCCAAGACTTTTCTACTCTTTATATCTTTAATTGCATATAGTTATATGCTGATCTATTTCTAGCATCTAATTGATTGTTAAATGTGTTTTTTTTATTTATAAAAATTAAAATTTTATAATTCTCTATATACATTCAGTTATTATTAATAGCACACAAATAAATACAGAATTCAATGTTTTGAGTGATATTATTTTTGTCTTTTCTTCAAATATTGCTGGACTGACCAATAACAATACTAGCATGGTAATTGACTTTTACATTCTTGAATATTGAATTAAAGGTGATGCTTTAACTAATTAGGCTATTCTTTCAATAGTAATAGAGATTTATATATATATTTATCTATGAAGTTCTCCTCATTACATATTTTCAAAATATAATGAAGTATCATGTTAGTTTTGACTTATGGAACTTATATGCTTATTTTAGATGCATAATTTTATTAAATTTTCTTTTAATTTTTTTCTCTCTCTGCCCAATATTCTTGTTTTTCCAGTTGAATGTATATTCATTAGTACATGCATTGTCTCCTACTCTAGCCACATATTTTTTCTCTATTGTTTTGTTTTTTAATCATGTTCAGTGGGCATCTAGTTTCATTAATATATGTTCTTTCACACTCACATGTGATTTTATAGATGCAATATATAGTTTTTCAGCATTTTAGATTTAGTTTTTGTGGGGAATATAATTTTTTGCAATATGCTGTCTTTGGAAAAATGTTTTGATATTATATTGATTGCAGGTTTTTATTAGTTTGTCAGTTATCTCTAGTATATGTGGATATACTACAGTATCTATAATTGGTTTATTTTTAATATTTTTTATGTCTTCAATTTAAGGTGTTTTTTGGATAATCATTCTTCATGAAAGTTTATTCTATAATTTTTTTTGCTTTGTTCTATAATAATAGTATAATTTCACTTTTTGTGTTCAACCCTTCCATGCACTTTACAATGTCACTCATATTTTAAATAAATATCCTACCTTTTTATTTATTTATTTATTGCAGTAACAATTTTCTTTTAATACTGAGGTGTTGTTTTATAATTGTGAGAAGGTTGTTATTGTTTTTGCCTGTCCTTATTATTTCACAGCTTTATTTTTTGTCGTCATTTACATTTTTCATACTATTTTGCACAATTAGATGGTATTGAGTTCTATTAAGTAATATATTTTTAAATATTTCGTATTTCTACTATAGCGATCTGGATGAAGGAGTCTAAAGATTTCTGCACTACAAGGGCGCCATCTAGGCATTTGAACCTAGAAAAATTTATATAGTAGGCAGATACGTAAGTTAAAAAAAATTATATTGGTTGATTCCGGTCATTAGCCCATTGTCACTAGCTCAGTAAAATAGCAGAGATTTATATTTTATAATAAATTCTTATCTAAGATACATTTCAATATTAAAAAAGGAATAAAATAAGCCACTGCCAGAAATTAACACACAAACATTTATTTACGCACATATATATAAAATTTAGCATTATTTTAGAATAACTTTTACTTTGGATTTTAACTTGATTTTAGAATTTAAATTCACATTTTAATTTTTTATAATATTATAAGTTTACATTTTAATTTTTATAAGTTTACACAGATGTTTTTATGAAAGTTTGTTTTATAATGTCGAGTATAGATCGGTTACATAGATTACATGGTTAAAAACATTTCAAAATAAACATAACCGATCAAAATACAAAGTCATTAATAATGTCAATTGCAGAGGGAATACAAGAAACCCAATGACATTCATTATAAGATGCCGCAGTAATCGAAAATGAAAACCAACAAACATAAGTAACCGTTAACAAATCCATGTAAGCGTCTATACCCAACTTAATTTTAATGCATTTTTATTTAGAGTGTCGAGTATGAATAGACTACATAGATTGCATTTGAAAAGAACATATTTTATCCCTTATTTAATCTTAGGCCATAAATTTTGCAATTAAACCAACATCAATCCATCTGATATATCGATGTGTTCAATGTAATACGAATACGACAGCACCATTAGGTTAAGAGAAGAAATTGCCTCTCATCAGATAGGAATATTACATCTATCTGACAATAAGAGCAATAAAAAAAAACTCCATAGGAAGGAACCACAGTCTCTGTCTTATAATTCCTTCCATAGGCCAAAATGAGTGTGTGCGGCATATAATAGCGATTCTTCCCATAGCGAATCTCATACTACATCTATTAATTACACCAATATATCCAATCCATTGACCCAATTCAACTACGGAATGAATAACCTAAGATTACCTCCCCTAATATAACTTTACAAATTTATATAGCCATTCATGCCCGACTTAAGTTTAACATTTATATAATTTAATTTAACAAAAAACACAAATCATAATAAAAACTTAAAAGAACAAAAAAAAAAAAAAGGAAATGATTTTACAAAAGAAATACATCAAGTTAAAATTACTTATTAATAAATAAAGTTGGTCAGATAGGATTCTATTGCACTTATTTAAATATGGAACAAGTTTTAGAAGTAAAGTTCTTATTGTTTAGAAATGTTCATTAATTATATATATTTAAAGCTTAGAGTTCAAAAAGTTCTTACGATTTTAAAACATTCCTTTTATCCGTTGCTTGCCGTTTGAATGTGAATTCCCATGCTGTCCTAAAGAGATTGGTATTCTGTTGGCCATTTTATTTATTCATCCAGAGGTCTTTTACTTTAGCTGGTCCTCAATGTAGAAAACAATAGTCATTTCTCTTTCTTTCTTAGCAGAACTGAAGGGATTGAAGAGTGCGTCTTTTCAATCCCTTCTCCTTCAACTCCGCACTAACACATATTACCACTACTGTCCTACATCTCTTAATAATAATAATTTTCTTTACTCACTTTTTATAGTAGCCTTTCAGATCCAGTGGACATTACATCACGACGATGTGATGGTCTTTTCGCTGAGGTCCGATTCCATTGTTTTTCTCTCCTATCTGACCTTTGCTTATACATTTTAAATGCTCAAGGGCTAGTTCACTTGGACTAATTAAATTAATCATTTCCATTTTTTCAATAACATTAATTAATTTGTTTTGTACAAACTTAGATATATTTTTATCTTTAAATCTTTACTGACAATTTAGTTTTAAAATACTTTTTTTTTTTACAAAGTTTCTTTAATAATTTTTTTTAATTTTTCATCTGTGCGATTTAAAATATATATGAGTTTAGTATAGAATTTTAATTTTCAATTTTTAATTCTTAAAAAAGAAGTTTTATTTGCAAACTTTTATTTTTTTTAATGTTTAATAATAAAAAAAATAATGTAACGTCGTACGTGCCCGTTACACTACTATTAATATATATTAAAAATTTATTGATGAAGTTCTTAATAGAGTATCACCTATCTTCTGTTAAATCTTATTCAAGTTTGTTAACATTTTAAAATGATTTCCAAGTACTAATTGAGGTTCATTGAAATATTTCTAAAAATTGAAATATTGGCTGTTAGTATTATCTTTTTAATCCCATACATCATTGTAACTTTGCCCATAATCACTTATCTTACATGTTTGCCTTAAATCTTATGATGATGTCATATATATATATATATATAGCATTATTTCCATCATCTAATATTATATATGTAAATATATAATAACAAGTCAGATGTTACATGACTTATATATAGCTTGCACTTACAAATATGTAAAAATTAAGAGCGTGCTAATAACTCTAAGCAAGCTTTTTTATATATATATATAGCATTATTTCCATCATCTAATATTACATATGTAAATATCTTCCAATTATATTCAAAGGTTGGTAATAATACATAGGTTAATATATATACAGTTTTTTATGTGGTATTATTCTCCTCTCTTCTTTAAGTGTTGCTGGCTTAATTTTAACATCTACAAAACCTAAACATTAAATGCTGAAAAGCAAATACTGCATCTATGAAATACCATGTGAATGTGGAAGGATGTACATTAGTGAGACCTGTCACTTCATTGAAAACTGATTGCAAGAGCACAAACTGATAATTAGAAAAGAGAAAACAGATGTGTCTAAAGTAGCAGATCATGTATGTACCAATGAACATATATTCAATTGGGAAAAATACAAATATATTGGATAGAGAAGAAAAAGTCCAAAGAAGAAAATTCAAAAATCTGCTCACATGACAATGGCAAATATTTTCATAAATCGATCTAGTGTGATTATATGTAATGTCTGAAAGCCACTAATTAACATTGCTCTTAGGAAAAAGAGGAGACAACAGGTGGAACATCATAAATAAGTATATGAAATTTCTACAGACTGCTGCCTTTGGCAGAATAGTTCACTTGGTAAGAGCATTATCTTAAAATTCAATATTTAAGAATTGAAAGGTCCGGATTTGATTCCTCATGTTAGTACTGTCACTGGTTAGGCCAGAAGTACCCGCGAAAGAGAGGAGAATAATATAATGCAAAATGGTGTGTATTACAAACAGTTTAATGTAATTGGAAAATTTAAAATAAAGTTTAAAATTTTTCTAAAGACATTCAATATTTTACATTAAATGATAGAAATAGTCCAACATATAAATACAATTAATCTTACATCTCACTAATATAGTCTTAGAAGAGATATTTTCCCTTAATCAAAATATAATATGTCTGTTATATCTTCATTTGAAATGCTTTCACACTCATCTTTGTTTGATATTATTTTCATAAAAGCAAATTCATAAAATGCAATTTTTCTTTTTCGCCAATTTCCTCAATTGTATGTTTTCTGGATTTTTGTCTCCATGCACAAATTTAATTAAATACACTTTAATCTTTCAATCATTTTTCAATACTAGTATTAAAATCTACTACAATTTCAAAATGTTGTTTCATCTAATCAACAAATTGTATAAAAATATTTGTTTCTTTATAATGATAAGTTGTTAGTCATAAATTATCTGCATTGGGTATTTTTCTCAGTAAATCGTAATTATTCTTACCATTACTTATAAATAAATAATTGATAATTAACAATTAGTAATCGATTCTGCAGTTCTGGCTAATATATTGTCAATCTTCACAATTTTATTTATTTTTCCATCTTTTTAAAATAATATATTTTCACTTACGATTCCAAATTTGTTAGTTTTATATAATGCATATATACTTTTTGAACCAAATCTTCTTTGACTTTTTTTTAACTTCATAAAATTCAACAATGTCATATTTAATACTAGATAGTTTTTCGAATTTATGCAAACTTTCTTTTTTTGAATACAATCTGCAGTTGTAGATACCAAAATAAAACAGCGACAAAAATTGCAACGGATTTGCAATTTGGCACTTTCTTCCTTCAGGTACACTCACCTTGATCATGAGTTCGAACTCTTTAGAAAGTAAGGTCGGTTATTTTTGTGAATGCGAAAATCATCAATACTTACACCCACATTGTCCCATTCATTTTATCTTAAAAAATCTTAATAGCTACCTAAGGACTATTAATATGTAAGTAGAAAGACAACAAAATTTGTTGGTCTTAAATCAAGATTTAAAAAAAAAAGCAAACACGTTGTTTAGCTGATGTATGTTGGTTAGATTCTCATCCTTGTTTATTTACATAAAAAATCGCATAATAGTAATATCTATAGCACCATATGGAGTGGACATGAGAAATTTATCTGGTCAGTTTGTTAAGTGGAATCAAAATTTTATTATTTCAATTAATAAAAAAAAATCTTCTTGTATATTTAATAGTATAACCATTATGTAAGCTTGGTTTTGAGGGTTTTATTAAATTATTGCAAATTTAGTCATTATATTCAGAGGGAGAGGAAAAATCTAAAATTAACTGGCTGAAAGTAAATGTTAAAAAAATTATATTACTTATATTAATTGTTTTTTTTTAATTGTAACTTTATAACTAATAAAAAAAGCACAACTCAAGAAAAAATTAAATTATATTAAAATATTTATTTAAAAAGAACTGTTTCTATTTATGAGAGGTAAGAATTGGAATAGAAAAATAACTTTGTAAATATCAAATTTACTCAGCTATATTCTCTGTCGAAGTATATATATGTAATGATTAATAATACTTTAATATTGAAGAAAGATAATGTCATATAAAATTTATCAAGTTCTGTTTTATATAATAATTGAACTGCCTCTAGATGCCTTGTTCAATAAATTTTTACAATGAAAAAGTGAACCACTTTTTATCACATTTTAGATCTTTTTATTTAGAGTTATCTAGAATAATAACAGCCAGACACAAACGTAAAACAGCTTACACATATTTTAATGTAAACTGATTTTTAAAACACTGATGTTAAGTTTATAGAGCGGAGATATCTCATTTATTTCTAAAATTCTATAATAAATAAACACGTTACATATTTAGTATTATAAAATATTTTAATATTGAATAAATATAATGTTTGTCAAATATACCAGGTCTATTTTGAATAATAATTGAACTACCTCTAGCTGCCATGTTCAGTAAGTATATACAGTAAAAAAATGGACCAATGGACCACTTTTTATCATATTTTAGATCGTTTAATTTAGAATTATCCAGAACAATAACAATCAGGGAGAAAACTTAAATCAGCCTACATATTTTAATGTAAATTGATTTTTAAATAACTGATATTAAGTTTATAGAACAGAGATATCTCCCTCGTTTCTAAAATCTGTAATAAATAAACACGTTATATATGTAATGGTAAATAATATTTTAATACTAAATAAGCATAATGTCATGTGTAATTTACCAAGTTTATTTTAAATAATAACTGGTTAAATTTAGTAGAGTTTTAGGAAATAAGATTGAATGTTCATTATATTAAATAAGCTAACTTAATATTAAAATTACAGATTTAAAGATTAATTTATAGAGTTCTTTGATCTTGAAGAAATATTACCAATCTTCTTTTAGCATATTGGACTTCAGGCACTTGAGGGTAGGCATAGGGGCACTCTTTTCTGGGTAGGTTGCATTCTTTTTGTGTCTTCTTTTCAACAACAGGCTTCAGCTGGACACTCCCATCTCAATGCTGGTAGTTACATGCCATTATATCAGATGGGGTTTGAGACAACTATCTTCCCACAGGAAAATCAGCAAATTTATGGCCCCTACTCCAATATTCTAAAATACAAACTGGCATGGATTCTGGTGGCAACATGTATTAATTTTACAGAGTAAGTTCCTGAGTGTCAAAAATATAGGGTATTTATATGATTTGAAATCCTATATTATTTTTGTCACAGGATGAATTTACAATTGGTAAATTCATTAGTACTTGTTTACTATTTTAATTTTAATTTGCAAAATTGACTTAACTATTGTTTAAACTTTAAACCAAATACTTTTAATTTGACTTAGCCATCTTGATTCCCTTAACCCTGCAATAGTAGTGGTTCAGTGAATTTTATTATTTACAAAGTTACATTTTTGAAAATATTATTGTGAAAATAATATTTAGAAACCTAGCCCACTCGCTGTTTTAAACAGGTGCATGATGGAGTGATTCTTATCTATTACAACTTAATTTTAAATTTAGAATTTTTAGAAAATCTTTAACAACATTCCATTATATATATTTCATACACTTATATGCAATTTTTAATGTAAAACAAATAAATTGACTTATTTAATAAAATTATCTATAGTTTTAAAGATCTAGATTTTAAATACAAGACATGCTATAATACATGTATAAACCGATGATATTCCAGTCATTTTCTTGCATATATATGTGTGCTGATACATGTATAACTATGTTTATGCTTATATATATATATATATGTGTGTACTTGAAGGGTTCAAAGCTAGCATAGTTGGAGCTATGGGGGAAAATAGGTGAAATATATATTAAGTCAGGAATATACCCTTTCCCTATAGGTTCCAATTTTTAATCTTTTAAAGTATACTTTCACAATTTATTACAAATATTCTTGAGATTAATTAGTATATATATATTAAATATTGGCTAACATCATAAACACCATATTAATAATAATAAATAAAACAGAAATTCTTATAACATCGCAATATTAGCCAAAAACAAAATTTCACTAAATTCATCCGCAATCATGGTTTATCTATTAACAAATAGACCTTGTAAACTCATATTCAACTAAAAATACAACAGAAGTATACAAAACGAAATAACATTCCCATCATTCACTTCAAAAACCAACTTCCTTTAACAGCAAAAAATGACTTTATGAGATTGATGGCCAATTTAATTGAAATTTTATTTTTGGCTAGTATTGTAATGTTATATAATTTTCTAATTTATTATATATATAAAGCAAGAACTCATGTGTTTATATTCTGGATAGACATAAATTATTGTCAGTTATAAAGTAAATAACATTTTTGTTTACACACATATATTTTACTTGTAAAATTTAAAAAAAAAAAAAAAAAAATTATAATTTCCGCCTATTCAGAATATAATTATATTTTATGAAACTCCTCCACATATTCTTGAAATAAGATGAAATATATATTAAAAGACACATGATCATCAAGATGCATTTCATATTGTATCAGTCTCTGACATATTTTTAACATATGTTCAATATTTATAAATAGTAAATTGTTACATTTTGATTTACAAGTGCCAAACTTAATCCACCTACAACTTTGACACAGTCCATTCTAAATAAATACATTAATGATTATCACTAAACATTTATTAAACTAGAGATTATCCCATAACTTTAAATCTCACTTAAAGCTTAATATATGATTTTTAATTAGACATATTGATATACAGTTATTTGACTTCATTTTTCTTTTTTTCATGTGCTTATTAGCTCTAAAATGCATCATATTTATTAATTGAGTGTATTTTATGTGGGCTTGTTAACTATAAAAAGCATCACAATTATTAATTGAATATATTTTATCTTTCATATATTAAAACAAATCAAATCAAATCCGATTTAGATTTAGTGATGTTTAGGATTTGGCATAGCTTACAAAAAAAATTATTTGAAATGAATCCTATAATCATTTTATTGTTGTAGTTTACAATTTATGAATTTTGATGTTATCTATCTAATCTTAAATCTTACTTAAATAATGAACTAATAAAATGCACTTATAGTACATTTTAATGTCACGTTACCAATAAATTTTATGTAGTAGCTCTCAGATTAAGATATTCAAATAAATTATGTTAAAGGTATGGCAAACAATAACAAACTATCATTAATAATAATCAAAAAATATTGCTTTGTTGTAGCACTTTGCTACCTAATTATTTACCATTGGACAATCAAATTAATACAAAAAACATATGCTTTCCAATGTAAGAAGGTTAGGCAAGGGTCTATTTATGCTGACACTTTCAATCCTTACTATGGCTACATATAATATCTAAAAATGTTTGCCAAAAATTCAACAGCATCTCAATAAAAAATAATCTTTTAAACCAGAAATCCCCAAATTTTTTAGGGAAAAGACTCACAAAGAAAATTTTTTAATAAATGGCAGGCCAATAGAATGAATTTTCTAAAAAAAAAAACAACAACCTCTCTCGAAAAGCAAATAAAATCTGGGATTCAAAGCTAAAAAAAGAATTAAATAAATAATATTCATTTATTTAAAAAAAAAAACAAATACTTGTAATGGACTAGAAAACAATAAGAAAAAAATTAATGTGATACATGTTCTTGAAACTTGTTATAAATTATCTTGCATTAGGATCACTTCAAATTATTCTCTTTAAATACTATTCTTATTTCATTACACAACAAACCTGAACATTTATTAAGATTATTATAAAATAAATAGTTTGTCCAACATTAGTATTTATTATTTTTGTAATACAATGTGAGATTTCTAAAATTTAAATTAAATACTTTCAATAATAAGTTGCAAAGAAACACTCTTTTGGATAAAATGTTAATTGATTACATTTTATATATATATATATATATATATATATATATATATATATATATATATATATATATATATATATATATATATATATATATATATATATATATATGAGAGTATGAAACAATTCATTATAAAGTGTTACTTAAATACCTTGTTTGACTCAATTGATAAAAAAACATAAATGAAAAAATGATTAACAAAATACTTCTCCAACACGACAATCAAAAACAAGTTATCTTCTCTTTGAATGTAATGTTGGAATTGCATAGAACCAAAGTGAAGCTCATGATTTTTCAATAAATAGACAAGGATTTTCAAAATTATATGAGAATGTATTTTCTAAAATATTATTGGGAATCAGAGTTATAAAGAGACTACATTGTTTCTTGGAATTATTTGGTTTATTGGGAAAATAAAAGCAATGAAATGATGACAACCCCCATGCAAATACAACAAGTATTGATTTTATTTATGATAATAATAATTTCTTTGAAGAATTTCATTAAGATCTTCAGTGATACTTCCAGAAACTGTGTGGATACATTAGTGTACAGGTGGTGCTTTCATCATATCAACTTAAATGAACTCTTTTGTAGTTATTTTTGGCCCTTTCATTATTCTCTTCAGTGATACTGTCAGAAACAGTGTGGCTACATTAGTGGATGGATGATTCTTCCATCATATCAACTTAAATTAACTCTTTTGTAGCTATTTTTGGCCATTGGGTGCCAGTTTTGCATTTACATGACAGTAAAAACTGGAAATCATTTATTGATTTGGAAAAATCTGAAGGTGTCAGTATTATGAGCTGAAAATGTTGCTGGTTGATAATTTTGTTTATATTTTTAAAATAGAGATGTATTTTCATAGTTGGTTTATATATTTATGATTATTTTTACAAAATATTTGTGCAATATTTGTTTTTTGACAAAAATAATGTGATTAAATTCAGAATTTATTAAAAAATATTTGATTTAAAAAAAAATCAAGAGAAATACAATATATAAGAAGCTATTATCAGCTGAATTGCCTTTATAAAAATAATTTTATTATTTTATGCAAATCTGAACAATAATTCATTTAGGAAATGGAATTAAAAGAAATCTAATTTCATTAAATATTTTTATCAGTTATTATGAAAAAAGAAAATTTTTTTTCTGATTATGTTTTTATTTTATTTTTTTTTATCTGTATTTGCAAAGTTGAAATATTACTTTGAGAATGATTTCAAATTTCAAATTTATATTTTATAAAAAAATAATTGAAAATTTATGGAAGTATAATAAAGAATAAAGATTTAGTCATTAATGATAGAAAGTTGAAAATTTAATCAAACCTCCACTAGAGGATGCCAAAAAATGTGAACAGCTAAACAGTTAAAAATTTAAAATATGTTAAATTGTTTTATAAAAAATGCTGAGACTATTAATAAATTATTTACTTTATTTTAACTGTTATTTAATCATTTACTAATATAAACAAATAAAAATGATCAATTAGCTTACATGAGTGCCAGAATGATCAGAGTAAGCTATGATCCATGAAACTTGAACTTCAGTCTTCCACTCTACCATTGCAGCAAACTACACAAACATATAAAAACAGGACTAAATAACTGTTCTAACCATTTGACATAATACAAGTAATATATTCTATTGTAATTAAATTTCCAAAACAGGTAAGTCTTTTCATTATTTTTAAAAAAATGTTTTTCTTTCAGTAATGAAAAGTGCTTTGAATAAAACTGCTGAACAGCCAAAACTATCAGCTATCTTGAGAATTTAAGTATAATAAAATATTGTATTTGCCAGTACTAATTGTATACAAGAGTATATTATTATTACTTATCTATATTAGTACTAATACAACCAATGCAAAGAAGTTAGTGGAGAAAAAAGGAAAATATTTAATATTTAATTTGTTTTTTTTACTCATGTATATATGTAAAAAGATTTTCTCAAGATTAGGTTAAATAAAATTTTTTTAGCAGACTGATGTGGCCTGCAGACTATGAAAGAATTCCCTAATCACAAAATTACCTTGTATAGCAAAGTTATCTGTAAAGTAAGAATTTCCGAACGTTGTACTTTTTCACCTTTTAGATAGACACCTATAAAAATAAAGTAATTTATTATTTTTAAAAATTCTTTTGCTGATAACTGAAAAATTTAAAATCTAAATGCTTATCTCACTTTTCAAGATTTTTTTAGTATTTACATCAGTACCCTTGGGTCTTTATTCTACTAGCTACTTAAAATAATCAGAATAAAAGTCTTAGTCTATATTTAAACTATTTCATTGTAGGTAAATGTTTCTAGGTGATATTACCCCTCCCCCTTTCCTCCAAAAACACACACATATGAAGTGGAGCTTCAGTAATATATTTAAAAATATGATAATCATTTCAACTACAGGATTATCTACATGTATAACTGTTAGTTAAACTATTGCGATATGAAGCAATATAGCATCTTTTAAAAAGAAAGCCAGTTTCCGTGTATGAGCCACATGCCTACAGACCCTGTTGGCTGAGTTAAGTATTCTCTCCCTCTAAAATTATTCAATAAACTCATATATTCCTACTTCTTATTACCCAATTATTTTTTTCTCCTATCTTATTTTAATAAAATCTATTAGACCAAATATTCTATCCTTATGTTCCTCAACTTTAATAAAATTTCATACTTTTACTGTTTCTAAATTTCTTTCACTTAACATAAAATATATTTAGATCTTTCTTCAACATTCTGCATTCCAAAAATAAGTTTCAATGTCCTTGTTGCCTTCTCCATATAAATGACATCTGTAATCCAAGTCTTTATTTCATTTTTGACTTTCCTTCCCTAGTATCCAAAGTTCCTGACCTTACACCAAATAATATTAAATTCCCTTTAAGGTCACCAAACATTCTTTGATATTTTGCATAATTTTTAATTCCATGCTATTTTTTTTATTCATATTTGAGTTTGTTAATCCTACTTTTTTTTTCTCTAGCCAACTCATCTATTCTCTTTTCTTAATTTATCCCATTACATATTTATTTCATTTCTTATCTAAATACTTGGAAATAAATTATTTATCTCTTGATTTTTTATATTATAAAACCTCTCTTTTACCAATGTGTTTGTTATGCCTTCCTATAATCCAATTAGACACTATTTTTACCAATCCGTTTTCAGTCATATATTGTAATTTTCCAAACAGTTTACATTTATTTTAAATTTTCCTTATTAAAAAGTAGTTCACCCTATTTCATCTTGAATTGTCTAATTTTCTGTCCACAATTCACTTAATGCATATATACCTACTTCTTTTTGTATTCTAATTAAAAATTTCTTTAGAAAATATAAAGCATATCCATTTCCAAATGTTAAAGTCAGAACCATTTCCCTTTCAAAATTGTTCTACACATATTACATCAAATTGTAATGCCATTAATTTGCAGACACCTATCAATTTATATATAAATATGTAACTTAATATCTATTACAGCTAGTGTGCATGCATTTATTACATATTTAGTGTCTTTATCTTATAAATTTACATGTGCATCTTAAAAAAATTGCAACATAGTTCTGTACAACATAGCTTTGTATTGTTTCATATTGTCTTCAGGAATGTGTGCTGGTTATAAACATTTAATCTAATAAAAAGAGGCAAACACGTTCAATAAATAAGTGATTGATTTATGGTTATATCATCCAAATCCATTGCATAGACATAGGAAGCATGCATAAACTGTAAGAAAAATCCCATTTAGACAAAAGTGGCATTCATATAAACAACATTACTATAACTATTGTTAACTTCAAAAGATACCAGATAGCACTACCAAACATTTCCCCCTAATTAAACAATATTGGGTATGAGCTAATTTATGATAATAGCAAGGAAAGTGGTTTATTGTTTAAGGTTTGAACAGGATCTTTAACAACAAGGGAATATACACATAAATGGAAAAATTTGGGTGGTTTAGTTTGCAAGTTGTGTAAGTAAGACATAGAAAACATTAGACAACTGTTAATTGAATGTAATAGCCTGCATCCAGAAAAGGTACAAATTATGAAGTTGTGGAAGATATATATAAACAAAGTGATTATACAGAAAGTGGGTTCTTGTTTTTTGTGCTGATTTGGGAAAAGACAAGGGGGATTTAGATATAAAGGCTACAGAGTTGAGCATGGAGTTGACAAAGTTTATGTTATGGAAATGGGATTGAGCAGAATAGAGAAGAATATAGGAAAAACTTAGAATGAGGAATGGAAAGGGAAGGTAAGGTGGAAACAGGTTTCTCTGGGCATAGTGGCTGAGAGATTCCTGACTCCGTAAAAGGAGAAGTCACAGTGCATTGCATCACAATTGATTTCTGCTTTGTTGGATATTAAACTATTCAAAATATTGACTTGAAAGTTTTAATACCAAACTCATTATAAATTTTACTAACCTCACCTAAATAAAAATCTCAGATGCTTATGGGAGAAGAATGATATATATTAACAAATATCATGTGACTTTACTTTAACATTCATTTTTAATTACATTTTTTCCTGCATTAGATTTATATTAATGGTAAGATATTGGCTTGAGTTCAAATCTTAAATTAATGCAAATTTTCTAAATCAAAAGTATGGAAGATTAAATAATTCATAATGTAAATGCTTTGCTGGTAGTATCTTCTACTATAATTAAGAGGTTATTAAAAACTAGTCATGAGATATTTTGCACTTTTATATATTTATTCAATTTATGCGTTAATAGCAACAAATTAAGTAAGAGGTCCTACTGTTTATGGCAATTAAATGCATTTGTTACTTCAATGTAAATGCTTGGAAGCAGAAAGGGTACAAATAATGAAGTTATAAAAGATTAAATATGAACAAAGTGATTATACAGAAAGTGAGTTATTGGTTTTTATGCTAGGTTTGGGAAAAGATAAGGGGGATTTAGATATGAAGGTCATGGAGTTGACAAAGATTATGATGTGGAAATGGGATGGAGCAGATTATGGGAAATCTTAGGGTCGAAAACGGAAAGGGAAGGTAAAGTGGCTAACAGGTTTCTCTGTGCATAGTTGCTGAGAGATTCCTGACTCCGTATAAGGAGAAGTCACAGTGCATCACATCACATAACATCACATGTAAGCTTGAGAACAGTATAATTCTTAATATTTTCCTGAAGGTTTGTAATGATGTTTTAGTTGTAATTATCGTTTGGACTCATCATGAGTATTGAATGAATGTCTTTAAAAAAATTTGACTTTATTTAAATATTCTAATGTGCTATTACTAACAGTTGGTATATTTGGAATATTTAAATAAAGTTAAAATTTTCTAGATGATGGAAATAGTCCAAACAATACTTACAACATGAATATTCGTTTGATATAAATTTCTAAAGTGATTTAATATAGTTGGGTCAATGTGTGAGACCCTTGGTTCAATCTGGTGTAGAGGTAGAATGCTTTGTTTTGGTATCATTTTTCAAATGAAATCGGACACCCGGGTATTTCTTCAGCATTTATTCACAACAACAATTTTTAATAAATGCATAAATAATCATTAACCATTCTTTATTATATTAGTAGTAATTTTTCTTTTAGTTTTAAATATACTTTTTATGTTTTATTAAAGATCTACTATAACTATTAATTTTTATAAACTAGCAAAGGTTTTCTTTTTTTAAAATTATTTACTTATCTCTACTCCCTTGAATAAACTGATATCTCTAGATATCGCCATTAAGACAGGTTATTGATTATAAAAGAAGTAAATGATTTTAAAAAAGGTTAATGGAGATTTCTGTAGATATAAGTCTACTATCAAAATTTTGATTTTATTAATTTATTTTTAAGCCTAAAAATAGATATTAATAATAGATAAATTTATTAATTTAAATATAATAATTTTTTTATATCTTAGTTAACAAAATCTTTTATATAATAATCTAAGAAAATATGTATTAATAACCGGGAAGGCGTAAGGTTCACATCATTAACATTTGTCCATTTATTAAATTGTTATGCCTTTAAATTGGGATTTGAATCTAGAGGTGACAAAACCTGTACTTATTTTTATTTTTCAAACTGATATAGTATAGCCTGCAATCATCTCAGCCAGACATTTAATTACTGATCAGTAGATAAGTATCTTGTTATTTGTTTTTAGAAAGTACACCAAGTTTCTCAACCAAATAGTAATTATTAACAAGTACTGTATATTTATTCTTGCAACTTTTATGCCCTCTAGTGTAAGTTTTAGTAATCAATATATGACAAGTGGTAGTGCTTAATAAAACACTACCCTGTACTAGCATATATGGCTCATGGTTTTCATGAGTGAAGAGTTTTTTGTATTTTTTGAACAGTGCACTTAGGTTTTTGAATGTAATACACCTTTCTTCTAGCAGCCATTTTTTAACTTTTGGTTATATTATAATAATCGAAATTAAAAAAATATTTTCAGTTCAAGCTTATTTGTTTGCTTAGTTATGTAGATCTGAAATCAGATCAGTTTCTATATATATGATGACTATAGTTTTTTTTATAACTGCAGACATCTTTATTCTTAGGCCAGAATTAATAGATAATCATTAAGACATCACATGACCAACAAAACATTTCACATTCCTATTCATTAGAAAAATTTTCTATTTTGACTACTTTTATGCCACCTAGTGTAAGATTTAGTAATCTGGCATCTATTGATTACTAAAGTTTACATTAAATGATGTAAAAGTTATGAGAACTTATTAAGATCAGATGATGCTGGTCATTTAAAAATTGTCTTTGTTGCATTAAAAGTAGTACACTGACCTGAAAAGCAATATCACAATCTTGTTGAATATAATAAATAATACCATAAACACTATGAAATCCATAATTGACATTTTTTATATGAGAATAATGTTATTGCAAAGAGGGAGAAGAAATCCACTCATCACTATTTAAATAATGATTAAAGATTGAAGAAGGTATTTCTTTTAATGATATGTCAATTTCATCAATTCATTTAAATTTGAACAATCAAAAAGATTAAAGTGGCTCTTTATTAAAAGCTGCAGGTTTGATGAGAAATTCAAATAAATTGTAAACTTTGTGATATTTTTGATTCAAAATATCAGAATTTTTAAAAATATATGATACCTGAAGTTTTTTTCCACCTGATCTTAATGATATTTCTATTGTTCTGAGTATAAGAATAAAAGAGATAAAAAATTGCAGTAATTTCTGTGCAATATACTAGTTATTTCTTACAGTTTTGAGAAAGGGGTTGTTTTCCATACAAGATAAATAAATGCAAAGACTTAAAGCCCTTTTGCACTCCATGTTTTTGACATCTCATAGCAGGAGAATTGGATTATATTTTCCCAACTTTTTGTTTTAATGGAAATCTATTTTTTTAATATATTTCCCAAATTTAAATTTATTTCTTAAAGCTATAAATTAAAAAATAATCATTTTAAAAATAATATTTCAGATTTGCAAGTATATAAAAAAGGTGCTAAAACTGAAATATATAACCAGAAAAATATATTTTTAATTTTTCCTTGGGATGAGAATATATTTGAAATGCAATAAAACTTATTTGAAATAAATTTCTAACAAAAGGTGCATAAAACTTATATTTTAAAATTTATAACTCTACTTATAATTATTTCTAAAAATGAAAAAAAAAACAGTTATAATGATTGCCAAGACTTCTCTTTGACTGCAAATTTCTCCTGATTTGTATTCATAAAAAGCAAATATTTTTGAATACAATCTGCATCTAAACATAATATTTATTTAAAAAATAAATATTTCAAAAATATTTTGCAAAATAATCATAAAAGTATGAGCAAACTATTGGGAAAACATTCATTTTCAAGATTTTAATGAAAAATCAGCTGCACAAACACAGTAACTATTTTGAAAATAAAACAACTGTCAACAACTCATCTTTTGTATTAAGCTCTCTGTACACTACTTACATGTAGAATTTTTTGAAAGTTAATAAATCAATATATACTTTAGTTCAAGTTTTTACTACAACTAAATGCAAAAACTGGCAAACAAAAGCTACAGATAGCCACAAGAAAGTAACTTTTAGCTGAAGAAATGAAACTTTACTACTTACTCTGCAATAAATCTATATCATGCAGGAATTAAAAAAAATTTAGAGAAATAAACAGCACAACAAATATAATTTTTATTGCCAGACAAATACAAAAAAAAAATCCGAGCCGAGATGAAATATGTATATATTCTCTTTTGGATTGCAACAGCCTGACAGTTTTACTTTCCCTCATGCAATTAATCTTGATTGGTTACAGTACTTAATAAAAAGCTTTTGCTACTTGTGAGTTTTCAAGTACACCAAATGTACAGTTTTGAG
This sequence comes from Epiperipatus broadwayi, assembly GCA_028023455.1. Taxonomy (NCBI): domain Eukaryota; kingdom Metazoa; phylum Onychophora; class Udeonychophora; order Euonychophora; family Peripatidae; genus Epiperipatus; species Epiperipatus broadwayi. The sequence goes on along the minus strand of JAQFVV010006359.1, from coordinate 1,435,506 downwards.
GGTGTATAATATTTTACCAATGATATGTTAAATGTTAAATTAAAACAAAATTAATAAATCGATTGTTAAATTTAAAAAAGGGAATAAATTCTAATAAATTTCATTAAGAAGCTGTATTTCAATTTTTTTTAATATAAAGTGAGAAATGATGAGATGCTCTTAACATTGTCACATTTTAGTACAATTCAGGGTGTTTCATTTTGTCAGCAGTTTTTTTGGTAAATTGTCATAATGATAAAAATTTGGGACTTTCTTGCCACAAAAAGTGATGCAGAGGACTATTTCCAAAATTATGGGATCTTGCCCTTCTATGAAGTGTGCGTTAATGGTCACAGTGTAATTACACATTGCTGAGTTGAATAAAATGTAAATATTGTATTTATGTTTTTTTATTTTCTGTTAATAAGTTAATCCAAAAAGAAAAAAAAAACTGGTAAATATTGTAATTAATTTTTCCACATTGATTTTTTTTTAAAAATGTGGCAGTAATGTATATAAATATTAAATACAACACTTCCTAACAGGCATTTTTCTGTGAACATTTTTGAGAGAGGCTCCCAAAACTGTATATTTATCAAAAATACAGGCTGCCATCTTCACAAATACCAAGCTTTTGAATTAAATAATTATAAAAAAGAAAACTCCACACACTAAATATTTCCATCTAAACAACCATAAAAATTATATATATATATATTAAATCATCCCACATGATTAAGAAATCCAGTACTGCCCTCTGTGAACTAATATATAAATACATTAGAGTTTGTATTTATATATTAGTTCACAGAGGGCACTACTGGATTTCTTAATCATGTGGGATGATTTAATTGCTTAATATTTGTATATTTATTTCAGTATAGCGTTATGCACTGGGATTATATTATATATATATATATAAATCATTTGATAATAACTTATCTATGTCAGGAATCTTCAATTTCTTATTAAGGGTACTTCTATAAGTACAAGATGAAGAAATCCACAATTTTCGTATAAAAATTACATTGACAATTGATGAAATATTCTTGATTTGGGCTATTCTTATATGATTTACATTTTTGAACCATCTAGCTTTATACAAAATCAGATTTAATACAGGCTTATATATATGAATATATTAAGTCCTTCACTAAAGTAAGCTGTGATAGTGCTATCATATTTGACATTTTAGGCAGCATGATGACACCATGATCATTACTTTTCCACATCATTTTAAAGTGACGTATATGTTAAATTATGGTATGGACTTTTATAGATTTTGGTCTGTGATTGATAACACATTCTATTGTTCTGGAAAAGCAATGAAGGAGGTGGTGATTTGTGATTGGTTTATGCTTTAGATTCTTCCCTGCAGCTAAATGCCGCAAAAATGTGATTTTTAGCAATTGTTAATGATTATGATGCAATATTTTTGTAAAAACTGTCACTAGGGGGGTTGTCTTTGAAAACATTTTATTTTTAAAAAGACAACTCTTAGAAAGTATAGGAAGTATGTTATGGGCATCAAAAATTGGTATGGAAACAGTTATATTAGGCTAAAAGAAAATCTTTTTTTTGTAAAAACTGTAAGTGAAATATTTTATAAACAATTAATAATTTATTAACTTTTAGAATTTTTTGTTTTTTTGATGATAACTAATTCTAAATATATCACTTTTCAATAGCATAAAATTCTAAATATTTCATTTTGTCTTTTAATTTTTTGAATAGGTATCATGGAGCCAATAATATTGTGTTCCTTTGTTATCAGGAAGATTTTTGATTAGATAATTATTTTCACAATTTTAAAATATTAATTTAAAATATATTTTTAGTTTAACTATTAGAAAGCTTAAATATTTATAATGTAGTATATAAATTAATTTTGTAATAGGTATAAAAAGATTTGATTGCATGAAAAAAATCAAACATGGTATCATAGTAAAAGTATTAGTCACTAGGAGTCTATTCAATAATTTGCCAGGTGAAATTCACCCTAAGGTAGTTAATTCATTGCATTTGTTTATATTTAAATATAATTGAACAGACTTTCTGTTTCAGAAATGATAATGCAATTGTAAAGTTAATTATTTAACTTTCTTCTACTTTATATATTTAGAGAATACTTTTGCTAGAAGACATGCATTTTCTTAATCAATGAGGTGCAAAAACATTTAGCAATAAATTTTTGATAGATTAAAATAATCCTTTTAGCAAAAGCATTATAGACAATCCCACTGACATATGAAGGAAGACAAAGTTAAAGAAATATCTTTTTAAGTTTAAAAATCCATTGCCATTTACTAAAGCTGGGGGTGTTGGTATTCAATTATATTTCAAAAATAAACAGTTGCAATGAGTAATCTAAAAACATTAGATCAAAATATTTAGCACTGAAAATTATTGATTAAATACACACACACAATCTCAATTAATTAAAGAGATTAGTGATAATATTTAATCATTACTGTCAGAGTATAAAAGTTTATTCATAATTAACTTCTACATGACAAAATGAGAGAAAGCATTAATACTGTCAGTGAAAAACTGAGGTCTTAAGATAATTTTTATTTAGCTACTTTTTTCATTATACAAAGTTTCAGCATAAGGACACAGCTCACATGGTGATCATTTGAGGATTAGATATGGTGCATTTGGTGAACTTTTTACCATTTTGTTTAGTTTCCTTAACTCTTGTGGCTGTATTAACCTCTAATATTCTGGCTTTTTTGATGTTTTTTGTCACACTCATTATAAAATATATGATTAAACTATTATTACTTATCAGAAAATAATAAATTAGATTTCATTTAATAGATATTTTGTTTACTATTGAAATAAAATTTAAATGTTCACATTTTGTTTTTATAAATATTTAAAAAATGAGATCATGATCAGAACAAAAAGATTACACTTCACCATTTCTAGAAAAAATATTTTTCTTTTATAAAATCAACAAAATCTTTGTTATTTCTGATTTTTTTAAAACATTTGTACAAATATTTATTTATTTCTGTTATATCTAATAAAATATGCTTTAAAAGTTTTAAATTTTCTAATATTTATTGCAAAATTATCATATTTTCATACTCATAATTAGATTGCTGACATAGAAAGCTAAGTTTCTAAATAGTCTCGGGCCATATATATGTTACTGCTAATATAACATTCTATTTTTGATAATAAAGTATTTCCAATCAAAATAAGTTATTAATAATTTATATTTCTTAATATCTAATAAATATTGTGTAAATTATTGTAACAAACATATCTAAAACCATAATAAATGCACAAATAAATATATTTTTGATCACTCAAGCTTTTTTCTTTAAACAATGTCATAAAAGTCATGGCATTTTATGGCCTCACCATAATACAATGGCTTCACTTGTCGGAGTGGAGCTTAATTCTTTTGTCTAGAGGTTTTTTTAAATATCTTGCATCTATAGAATTTTTTTGAACTAAAATTTTATATTATAGAGTATATAGAAAAATATACATTTTGCAATATAATGCGTCTGGAAATTCTCACTAGGGAGCAAATTAGCAAAAGCACAAATATACTCACATGAGAACATCATGTAGTTAATGTTTTTAAGTTTTTCAAAAACAGATTCCGTTTTCAAATATTTTTTTCTTGTTTTTGCCATATAGTTTTCCCAATCACTAATCACCAACCACTCATTGACTCTGTCAGGTAATGTTCTTCTTACTCCGACTTCTACTTTTGGACTGCTATCTGCTGATGGCTCTGCTTACTCTGACTTCCCACAGTTCTCTGATTGCTGACTACCAACTCTTATCAAGCAAAATCTCATTTTTATACAATACACATATAAAAGAACAAAATTGTAATATTTTATCTTTGTTTTCAATTAATTTATTTTTCTAATTAGCTTGCAGATGAATCTTTTTACGTTTACAAAAGAGGAATTTCAAGAATTTTATCAACTCTTTAGAAATTAAATTTTGATATACTTTCTTCGTACATTAAAAAAAATAATTAAAGAAAATATATCAAAGAGATAAATCCTTACCAAGAATTTTTATCACAATGTATCTAATTATCCTCTGATATATTAACTACTGTTAAATTTTTCTACAAAATATTTGCACCAAAGACAATGAATGAAATCTTCTTAGTGTTTTTTTTTTTATCTACACATTTAGTTAAAACAAACTAACATATATGTTAATTAGTTTTTCTTCTTTCATCTTCTACAAAAAAAAAAAAATGTAAAATACATTAATAATATCACAAACAAAAAAATAGTTGCAATATGCAAATGTTTTGCTACCTATCTGACAATGTAAATATATGCATATATATATTGCCCACAGGCATTGGTTTTTAAATTGCATTTATACTTTTATAATTTATGAGTCAAAAACACTTAAATACCTGCTAGGTGACCAAAACTTGTGATGTAGGTTCGAGCATCATCAGTCACCATTACAATACAATACAGATGTTACCAACATGCATATACAGTATGCACTTAGCTATATATAAATTGATTTGAAAATTATACATATTAAGACATCAAAAACAATTAACAATAAATAAATAAATTCACTATGCATTCAATTTATTCACAGACCAATCAAATCTTAATATGTTATTGTAATTATTAAATCTGATTTCTAAAGAAGCATTTTAACATATGTATAAACAATGTCATTCTCTCATATTAACATCAGTTCATTAGCGACATTAAAAGAAGCTCTTTTATCTAATGCCTAGGTTTTTAAATGCTGAATGAAGTAATCATCATTAATTTAAAAACATGACACTTTTATATTATTGTCATTTATATAAAACTTATTAGATTATATTTTCAAAGTATTGATGATTAGTTCATTTACCATTTAAGAACTGGGGGATTAAATAAAAGTACATTTTCTATTTGACCAATGAACTGATATTAATATGAGAAAGTGAATGTTGTTTATAAATTTGTTAAAATGAGTCTTTAGGAATCTGACTTGTAAATGATAGTAATGTATTCAAATGTAGCCATGATTCTAAATATTTATTAAAAAAGACCATTCTCATCCATCCACTTGAATTTCAAGAAAACTCAACTGATATTTCAGTTAAGAACTATCACGTAACTGGAAAGTAGGCTGATGGTGTTTTTTAATTTTAAACTCACAAGTAAAAAAAGCTGGTAAACATAACACGCTATCTGATGCATGATGGTAAGCAGCCCATCCATGTTATTTGCAGTGTAAAAGTCATGCAGCAATAACAGATGTGATGACAAGAGGAGTTAACATTAAGAATTTTCACTGCTAGGTTCTTTTAAGGCCAAAGAAATCAAAGTGTCTCTTTTCAGATAACAGCAAACTCTTTTCTGCAGCTAAATGTTTTACAGAAGTTTTACAAGAAATATTTTGTAGATTCAAATGGAAGCTAAGGAAATAAAATAAATGCATTTTATTTAGGTCATCAAAAATTTGAAAATGATGTAACTGCTTTTGCCAATAATGTTTCATAATTTTAAAAATATTGCAAAGGTTAACAGATGAAAGTAACAAAGTAGGACTAAAGATAAGTACTAAAATGACTCTAGTAATGTTTAATAAATTTTTTCAGAAGTAAATAAATATTGAAAATCATGAGTTAGAAGAAGTTAACATCTATAAATGCCTTGATCAGATTATTAATGAAAATGGAAACATAGTGGATAAAATCAATCATATAATCAAACTTGGACGAAGTGCTTTTGGTAGCAATAATTTAAAATTAAAAGGAAATATACATATGTGTTTAGAAAATAAGGGTTTTAATGTGTATTAATGGTTCTTATTTATGGATCTGAGGCTTGAGCACATGTTAGAAAAGCAATATAAAATATTCAGACCATTCTATAAAGTATGGAATTACAGGAAGATGAAATGAAAGACAAGAATGAGAAAGCAAACAGGTATCATTGATATCAATAAAACATCACATGAAAAAAGTAAGAGACTAACATAAAGATGCGCTGGATATGTTACAAGAATAGATGATAGTTTTGAAAATTTAATCTGGATTCTATAAGAGTGGAATGTCATGAGCCAACGAAAGTGGATTAAATTGGGAAAAAAATTATGCTACAGTAGATCAATAATAATTGAAATGGATAAAATGATGATGTTAATTTGGAATTATTAAACCACTGAACATTATATAATCACAATTCTTTATGCTTACACAGGCTATTTACACAGAGGCTAAACTCTCCATATTGTAGTGCCTCTCAGCGCAAGCCAAAATAATCAGTGGATGCAAAAATGTTTGCATATAAAATACCCATCTAGTGCACTAGATATAAATTTTATGCACAAATATTTTTGTATCCATTGGACTACATAGGATTTTATACAAAAATCTTCTTGCATCCATTGATTACTCTGTCTTGCAATGAATGGTGCTATAGTATGGAGAGTTTAGTCTAAATATGTTATTATTTAAATACAGGTATACTTTACATCCTTCGAGTTTAGATGTAATCCCTCTTCTGTGTATTTAAATGTACATAGTCCTATACATGAGGGATCAGAATGATTTAAAGTCAATATGAGCATTACAATAATATTGGCATGATCAAAGGATTTGGGTGTTTCCATAATCAGATTTTCAATGGTATGGATGACTGAAGAGTTGGATGGTGGAAAAGTCTAAAGCCTGTCATTAAAGTTTGAAGATTTTCTATCTTAATATAAACTGATTACTAATTATATATATACGTGTGTGAGAGAGATGATGATCTGGAGCAAATAATGAGTGCTGGTTCATTATGAAATATGTATATTGGTGATCATTTATCTTTTTCACATGTGTGTAGTCATGAGTATTGGTTGTATGAGATATATTGGATATCTGAAGGGAGCTTGAAAGTCCGGATTCAAATGCCCTGTAATTACATCTAAACTCCAGAGATATAAAGTATACCTGTATTTATATATATATAAATTAAATTACAAGTACACTTAAGTAAATGGACATCATATGTAATCATCTCAATCAATGCTCAAAGTGCTCAGTTGACAACATATTGTTGATATTCTGTTGAATCTGAGTGTTGCCTTGACATTAGATTGCTGATGTTGTATGAAATCTGACTGTTGCCATGACAACAGATTGTTGATATTCTATTAGTTAATTTTAAGCATTTCCTGAGGTCATGTGACTTATGTATGTGTAAAACTACACAATTTTACAGCAATCAACTTTGATTTTTTTAAAATTAAGGATATAAAAACATTAATTAGATAGGTAAAATGTATTTCAGCTCAAAAGATGCATCTTTTCACATGGTGCACACATAAATGTTGAGTATATCTTGTAATAGTAATTGCACAGTAGCTACAAAAACCAAATCAAAGGCATAATTGGAAGATTTTGTAGCCATGGTATACGGTGAGGAGTCAAATAGACATAAAGCACTGTCCTGTATATTTGAAAGAAGTAGTAAATAAAGAATCAAATGACTGATTGTTAGGAGCTTATCAGAAATTTAAAAACCAGAAAAAACAGAGCTGGAATTGTGATCTATGGACATCAGCTTCAGAATTGGCTACTGCAGCATTGCACTAAGCTAAGAAGTGCTGACTATGGCCAATAGTAAAGACTTCTGGATTTATTATAAAGAAAGGAGTATTAAATAAATATTTCAGTTTAATCACTTGAGTGGAATTGTTGTATTTAATAGAAAATTTTGGTGCTCAATCGCCATTTCAATCTCCCCTTATCCGAGCAACTGATTGTGTAATTATTATTGCCACAACACTTCAAGTAGTTGAGACCGTATTGATTAATAACTGGAGAGTTTTATTGAATTTCCATTATCGAAAATTATTGTTGTCATGATTTACATAGTAGTAATGATATTGATGATACGAGCATTGTGTGTGTGTATATATATATATGCTTGCAATTCTAAGACAGTATAACTGAAACACACAGGCTTATTATATACCTGTGTTTATATATGTAATATATAGGGTATATGAGCACAGACTTTCACACGACCCACCGCTTTCCACACTATCTCATAACACTGATACACTTGAACACATATATGTTGAAAAGATAAATAATCACCAATATAAGTATTTCATGCCAAACCAGCAATCATCAATTGGTCCAGATTATCATCTCTACACATATATGCTATAAGTGCTCAGATATTTATTAAGATAGCCAATCCTCATACTTTAATGGACAGGCTTCAATATACTGCACACTCCAACTCTTCAACTGTCCGTCCAATTGAAACTGATGATGGAACGCTCAAAGACCATCCTAAGGCCGAGATTCTTGTCACACCCATGTTGACCTAAGGTCAATCTGACCCCTCATACACAGGACATAATCCATTTAATACAAGGGATGGGCAGACATCTCCACTATGTAATAACTGAAACACACAGGCTTATTATATACCTGTGTTTATATATGTAATATATAGGGTATATGAGCACAGACTTTCACACGACCCACCACTCTTTTCAACATATATGTGTTCAAGTGTATCAGTATTATGAGATAGTGTGTAGAGTGGTGGGTCGTGTGAAAGTCTGTGCTCATATACCCTATATATTCTAAGACAGTATATAACTTGCTTATATTGAATATTTTATATAAGTAAGTAAAGGGGTTTGAAGTCAGGATTTTTCAGTCTATTTATTCTTCTCTCCATTTCGAGCAACCGATACACATGACCACACACCTATATGTACATGCATATAAATGTATGTGAGTGTGGATAAATATCTTAAAAAACAATCTATTCGACTACAAACAATATATTTTTAAATTCAATATTTATTATTATTGCATGTGAATTGCAAATTAAAATTGAGATCATTTTTTTTACATTTTAAAACATGAAATATAAATAATTTCCTTTATACATTTCTCTTCTCATGAATTATTAATTATTAATTCAAATATTTGTAATAATAAAGCATATTGCTAAATTATAAGAATCCTAATTTAAAAACAAAGCTATAAATTAATGCATAAAAAGAATATATAATTTAGAATTACTTTTAAATTTGATTTAAAAAAATGATTTATGTACATAACAAAATATAAACCGAACATCAAAATTAAACAAAGAAATAAACAAAGTAATGCAGCATTGGAGTATGAATAATTCAGAAAAGGTGAATAATTTTCAAATTAATCGAATGGGTTTATTTCTCGGAAGTTAGCCAGAAGTTTGAGAACCGGAAGTGAACAGCGCTGGCGCATTTCTGGATTTTAAGCTCCGCAGTCTGCTGCTCTATAACTGCCTGGAACCACTTAGAGCTTTATTGATAAAGAAAAGTTTAAAAAAAAGCAAACTAAAAACAAAATAGAAATAATCAATAACAACAGTAGTAATGATAATACAATTAGATGAAAATATAAAGTATAATTCAATATTTAAGAATTGTTTTTGTTCTAAGTAAAATAATTTCCGTTTAAAATTTTCGGCCGTTGTTGTTGTTTCTTACTTAGATCAAAAGATAATATTAAAAAAAGAGGATATGATGATAGCTTTATTTTGTAAACTTATCATTCTGAACATATATATATATATGTAGCAGTAGTAGTATTTTAGATGGTTTGAAAAAAAGTTTCCTTAACATATTAATAAAGATGAAATAGTCCATAAAAATAAAAAAAGAAGAGCGTCGTGATGTTAATTATTGGAGCAATTCTGAAAATTATGTTAAGAATACAGCAAGTATTGTTCAACAATTAGAAAATGATAATCAATGTTATTATTTAGCCGTACTAGTTCGTTGCCTAATAATTTCAGTTTGCCTTATATAAACAATTTAACAAGTAGTAAAGAAGTAATTATGTTTTACAATCTTATACCCTATATATATTTACATTCACAATAAGATAATAGAGTACGCTTTAACAAACTAATTCATAAAGGAGGTAATTCAAGGAGAAATGAGAGATGCAAAAAGCAAAATGAAAATGTTCAGTAGATTGCAGTTTAATTGGGTTATGAGTAAAAGGCAGGTAACAAAATGGGTGAGAAAGGTAATAGGGTATGAAGAAGATTTGGATAAAAAATTTATGTCAGCATATTTATACAAAAAGTTGAATAATTGTGTCAGAAGAAATGTTGAGTGTTATAGTGGTAAAAAATGGGATAGAGTAATAGAGGCATTAATAAAGAATAGGGAATTGGAGAGATGGAAAACTAGTATGGTGAGTAAAAAGAGTTTAAATATTGCGTAAATGTGTGTATATATACGGTTACATGATTTATTTATTTTTTAAAATAAAATAGAAAAATTACAATTATATGTTAATATATAATAGTTTGAAGGCCAGCAGCTAAAAAAAAATATACTATGTAACGGTAAGGTTACGTATACCTTGTTAACATGTTGCAAAATTCCACCACCACATTCAAATGGTGGCATAACAGGTGGGTTCAGGGCCTGTGATACCGTATTCGAACATAGTAAATTTATTCACAACAAAACCCACATGACAACGCATCTACCATAACAATAGTACTATTTTCCAGGCCTGGTGGTCAGGTAAACAAGAGACTCTAATTAATGATTTCACCTTATGAACTACTACTACATTCTACTATTCATTGATACTAATTATTATTTAAAATTAAGCAGACGCAGACATGGATATAGATAATTTAAATATTTAATTGCGGTTAACTTACATTAGCAATATATTACGCTACCTGGATATCAATATAAATTACATCCCATGCCTCACGTTTAAGTGGTGAGTGTTACGAGACATGCAATGAGATCTTAATGAGGAGTGCATTCGTTCACAAAGCTATCATTCTATTTACTTTATAATATTAATATTTATTCTATATTTTTACTAAAGATTAACATATGTGGAGGAGTGGAGTTAGACCCAGCATGAACTTTATAATTATTATTAAAGCAACCTGCGGTAGTATGGATACTGCCAAGCTATAAAAGAATCGACTTTCAAAAAGGATAATCGCAGAAGAAATGTTGGAGGCTGGTGGGATGATCAAATGTTAGATCGGAGCCCTATAGGTCTGTCATGAGCATGGCATCGGTATGGGGTCATAGCCTTTCCATCCCTGACTGCATGACAAGGTAATTACTGATGGAATATGAAGAGGGTTGGCCAAACATCGGGTCGGAACCCTTAGGAGTGGTCACGAGCATGTCATTATGAGGTCGTAGCCTTTCCATCCCCGACCGTGTGACAAGATTCTGTGCTATTATATATTTTGTATGCTTCATAAGTGCGAAAGCAAAACATTGACAGTACCTCTATTACATTTCTGCGATATAAAAATTCATGTATCAATAACTAGTGCAGTTCATAACTCTAATGCAAACGCATTTATTTATACAAATCTATCCCCAATCTCCACACAACTAGCATTTAATTTACTATCATTAACCCCCACTTTATTCTTAACATTATGGCTTTATTTAAGATTTAACTAACCTAGCATGAATAATAGCTCATTAACAAATACATTAATTAATAATATAGGTCTCGTATTTATAAAACATATTAAAATTATTATATGATTCACGAGCTGAAATCTATTAACTGATGTGATTTACTGTTATGATATTAAATTCGCAGAAGAGGGTAACCCTTCTGCGAATTATATAAAAAAAAACATCAGCTTGGAAACCACATGGGCATGAAATATAATCTTAACAAATACAATATAATTGGATACCCAAGTAGAATAATGATAGATAGAGTAATTTACGAGGTTCATTATAAGTAGTATTATTACAGAAAATAGATTTAATTTTAGGATTACATAATAGTGGAAATTAAAATGAAAGTAATATTTTAGAAATATAGAGTTCAATTAGAGTTCCAAAACGAATTTTAATCTTGGGTATCATCTTACCTTTAGTTCATTTAAGTGTGCACACTGTTTGGAGAGTCCGAGTTTCCAGGTTCAACGGCAGTTACATTTAGGAGATTTATTTAACGGAAGCAGCAGAATTCTAGGTTTATCACATTTTGTGGGATTTTAATATTGTATAGCCATCAGTCCAGAGGAGCGTCGCATGGCACCTACTCTTGGTGCATTGCTTGATATAAAATTTGGATTGCAAGAAATATAATAAACAGCATAATTGGAATTAACGTTTCTGGTTCTAACTTTTCATTGATCAAAAAAAAAAATCAGTTGTGGCTTTTTATTCTCTTTTTCCTTATCTCTGGGATCCATTGAGCATTACGTCATCCATGCAGCTGTCTCCCGGGTCTGTGCCATACATCCCTTTAGGTCACGGATGAAATCCAGAAGAGCTTTTTCTCAAGTTACTTGGTGAGGCCAAAGAATACGATTGGAAAGTATGCCAGCACTGGTTAGCCAGTCAGACATGGGACCAACTGGAGATATGAAGATCAAAACACTTAGGTACTTATAGTACTGTCATGGCAAAATTAAAAAAACTGGACATAATGACTTCTATGGAGAGTCTAAAAGTTGTCACATTAATATAATCCAACCCTTTCCATTTAATTGTTATTTATTGTTAAAACTCTTAATTTGGGATCAACAAATTGACCCAAATAATTCCTAAGTAGCTTATGTTTATGTAATTTTTTTTATTTTTTACCATTAGTTTTCTTATTTATTGTTTTTATTGTAGAGCCACTGTACATTGTAAGCATGTAACCTATAATAAAAAGAGATTAGGTGATATCCATATGTATCTTCTTAGTGTGAATAAAGTTGTTATTTGAAACTAACTTATTTTTCTTTTCTTTTATGTATTTTTATTTTAACATGTAACTCTTTCAAAAGTACTTTTGGTTAAAAGCACTTTATAATTAAAAGTTTACAATTAATTGAAACAATTTATACAAGATTAATCAGGTTCTGGAGATTAATATTCCAAACTGATTAAATAAACAATAAAGAACTAATTTTGATGTAATTAAAATAGAAAAATAAGGGAATAAAAAATGTACTAATTAAAAAAATAAAGTTCAAATGTAGGAGTCAGAGTGTATAAAAAGCTGAAACCCCCTATTTTTACATTTAGATTCTTTACATGATTCCAATTGTTCAAGAAGATTCAGAGAATTTTATAGAAGAGAGTAGCTGACTAGAGAGTTAACCAAGGTCAGCCAGCAGCACGGAACAAGATCTAAAAACAGCTCAACAAACAAGTCCAGCATGATGAAACCATCTTTTAAAGTCATGTTAAGAGAGAAATGTATTGTTAGACTGAAGCTGGGTGTTCATTCATTTTTTCTCCACTCGTCTCTTGTGTGCCATTAGTCAGATGCAGTGATGTATTACTCTGACTTGCCTTTTTGCCAATATTTGAACCTGCCACACCAAATCAATGGAAACATCCCATACCATAGGATGCAGAGCAAGGAAGAAGCTTCACTTGTAAACCAGAGGTCTTTAGACCTAGATAAATATTTTCACTGATGTCATTAATAGAACTTTTGAATTCTTAATACAAGTATTGAACTTTGAAATTTTATCTTAAATAGAACTTTTAGATATTCATAAGTATTAATAATAACTGCGTTTAAATAAGCATAGGATTGCTAAAAATTATAGTAATTTATAAGTGTCCATATTTTTCTTTATGTTTCTGAATATTGTTTTGTTACCTGAGATTCGGGTTCAATCTCAGGTAACAAAATATGGATACATTTCTATTTTACCAATTTGTATGATTAATAATCTTTTACTATGATAATAAATTAAGTAAGTAAATAGTAAATAAATAACTAAATAAATAGTTCTGAGTTACAAGACAGACATACATGTATTTTGATTAAATCTAATATAAGTTTATTGTCATATGATATAATATAGAGAAATGAATAACTCACAAACATAAGTTAGATATTATCTACTGGCTTTCACAATAGAGAAGTAATTCATGAGCATCCTGTTTAACTATTTAGAAAGACTTTTAATAATAATATAACCCATTCGCAGTCTATAATATTATTTTTAAAATCCAACATATATAATTAAGAAAGTTTAAGTAGTTGGCAAAATTATCTATAATTGGAATAACTTGATTTCACAAATTATCATTTATTAAGAGTGGTACGTGAATGAGATCTAGTCTCTAGTCTTCCTACCCTTTACTGACATGAGCCAACTAGCTCAAAACCGTGGTTTAAAGGTTGGAGACAATTTGAAAGAGACATTGAATTCTATCTCTCTCAGCGTTTATGTAAACAAAGTTTGATAGTGAGCTATTAAGATCTGTTACAGAGAATCTTTATTTTAAATTACGGCATTAATTATTGGGCAGCATGCAAAGTAACTATTTACTGAATTATTTATTATAATTATTTAATAATCTAGTTTCTTGATGTGGTGGGGCATGTAACACAAACCTTAAAAATAACTTATAAAACTTGTTATTGTTTCACATTTAAAAATCTTAATCTAAAGTGTTTTCACTCTGCTCTTTTTCTTGACACTTTAAGAGCAGGTGAAAATGTAAACAGGTTAATTAATTAGAAATTTCTCCCTCCATCATTCTAGATAAAAATATGTAAAGACATTTATAAACTAGATAGATTCTAAAGTTATTGAAATAATTAAGCCAGCAGATAGATGTTAATGAATAAATAAAATATACATAAATTATTAGTAAGACTATAAGCAAGTGAAAGATATATAATTAAGTTATAGATTTATATATTGATTAGTTAAGCATATTACTGGCATTAATTAACTGTGGGACTTTATAGCTGGACTTGATGGATTCCGATCTGGACTGGCAAATAACCATTGTTGAACAAGCTTCTTTTTATTGCTAATGGAGAGATCTAGGAAGGAATGTCCAAATTTGATTTTGCGAGGATGAAAATTGTAATATTTCTTCTAAAATGTAACTTTTGAATAAATTTTCCTCTAACTGTAATCAGTTATAATTTAAACATTCCTATTTTCTATTCTATTTATTTTATTTCATTTCTACATCCATATGTTATGATATGCCATAATTTCAAAGCAGAGAATAATTAATTTAATAAATTTTTTGGAAAGATAATAGCTCTCTGGTGTAATGCTCCATTGCTTTTTAGCTGATATAAATCATTGCTTTGAAATTTTTTAAATATTGATGAAATTTAGCATATTTTTATATTTTTAAAAAAAAAATAGGTTAATTAGGTTTTTTGTTTGTTGGAATTTTTCTTTTTTTACATGTTGTGTCATTCATTTTTTGTGGCATCCACCATTTTTCTACTTCTTGCTTTGTTTAGGCTTTTGAAAAAAGTATTAAATAGGATTTAGCATATGTTAATTTTTTTGACATTTAGTATTATATTTTTTTTTTATTTCATGGGGAGGGGGGCATTTTATGTATTTAACTAATTTTCACATTTTAATTTTTATGTGGGGGGAGTTGTGTTTTATGTATTTAATCGATTTTTTTACTTGATTTTTTTATTTACTTTTGACTGATTTGGATGTCTTGCTTTAGGCATTTTAATTTTACCAAATTCAGCAATTTTTTGGATGTCTTTTTCAGTGATTTTTTTGTAAATAAGGATTTATTTTATAAAGCACATGTTTATAAATTGTAATACATTAAAGATCAGCCTGTTAATAATAAATGAATACTTTGACTCCCAACACAAGATATAGTATTTAGGAAAGAATAAAATGAATCCACTTATTCTATCCAACCCAAATGCTTATATATGAGCAAATCTTACATACTGAAAGTGAAAGCGTGAGGATAGACCATTCACTTTAAATTACTGTTTACGATGTCTGAATGAATGACATCGACAAAATTATCTAGAATTTACTAAACATGCGCTATATAAAATAAATGCTTATTTACATATGTTTAAGTTTCATTTGAGAATGATGTATAGTAAATTCTAGATAATTTCATCAACATCATTCATTCAGACATCATAAACAGTAATTTAAAGTGAGTGGTCTATCCTCACGCTTTCACTTCCAGTATGTAAGATTTGCCCATATGTAAGCATTTGGGTTGGATAGAATAAGTGGATTCATTTTATTCTTTCCTAAATACTATTACTTGTGTTGGGAGTCAAAGTATTCATTTATTATTTACGCTCGTAAAAAGCGCATGCACAATAGCTTGACAGGCTGATTTTTTGTATTTTAATTTTTATGTGGGGGGGGGTTGTTTTTATGTATTTAATTGATTTTTTTACTTGATTTTTTACTTACTTTTGATCAATTTGGATGTCTTGCCTTAGGTGTTTTAATTTTACTGAATTCAGTGGTCTTTTGGATGTCATGCCTCAGGTGTTATAATTTTACATCAATTTCAGTGATTTTTTGGATAGAAAAATTATCACTTGCATGTTTCTTGGTGGTTCTTGATGGTACTGCAGTGTCGCCGAGAAACCACAGTACATGTAACTGACAACTACCAATTTTTTGATAATAATAAGTGTAATTTTAAAATTTATGTTTATTCTTTTATGGTTTCACAATTAAGATTTGTTTCCATTTTAAAAATGGAATTCAAATAATAAATATTTTGTTCAATAATTTTTATAAATAGCTGAAGGTTGCAATCCAAATCTATTATCATTACATATTTATTTTAGGAATTTATTTTTTTATTTTGCAAATTTAAATATTTATTTTTAGAATGTTTTTCATTTGTAAACTTATATTTGCAATAAATAATATTAAGATTACCAATATACTGATATAAAATATAAGTGTAATTGTAAATATAAAATGTTGCAAATATGATTGAACCAGCCACTAAGTCTTTTATTAAAAGAGCGAGAGAAGTTTAAAAAAACTAGTTAAGGCAATCTCAATAGATAATAAATGGATTCCACATATTAACCTGAGTGAATTTGGTATATATATATATATATATATGGTAGATGGTGATTTGAACTACCTGACGAATGCTGGTTCACCATGAAATACATATATTGGAGATCATTTTTCATTTTTCATATGTATGTGGTCATGTGTATCTGTTGTAAAAGATAGAGTGCATAGTTGTACAGAGCATGGAAGTCTAAGTTCAAGTCCCTTCTAATTATATTGTTTACTATAGACAATATACTTTATATTTAAATATATCTATGTCTATGTCTATGTGTGCATGTTAGAGTCTCATGGCATAATAGTTAGCACATCCATTTGCCATAATTATGATCTAATGTTCAATCTAGGATAACTAATTTTGAAAATTTTTTATTTTCTGAACAGATTTAAGAATTTTTTTTAAAAGTATTTACAGCCAATGTAGTTAGCCATTTATGATTGGTCAATAAATGGGATCTAGTTGGTCCTAATTAAAGAGTAAAACAAAGATGGAAAAATTCTAAAATCTACATATTTACACATACTGCAAAAACAGTGAATAATGAAATTTTCTTCACTAATTCCTTTTGCAGAGGCAGTTAGACAGTTTCACTCAGTGGCAATTATTTAATGGCTGCTCTATTTTTAATATATATATATATATATATATATATATATATATATATATATAATATATATACTATATATATATATATATATAATATTTACTAAGGCTGTAAACCTTAAAAATATGCGCATGAAAATGCAAAGGTAGGGACATCTATAGGTCTTAACCACAAGCTTATGCTTTGGAAGAAAAGAGGGAAAACTAAGATCTAGCTGCAGTGCTTTCAGATCCAAAGCTCCTCACTGACAAAGGCCACAAGCCAGGAACTAGTCTGGGGATAATGGATGAGTAGGCACTAGATAGAGATTTAATGCACAAGCCTTCTGGCATCCATTGATTATTCTGGTTAGCATAGGGTGGCCATTATGTGCTAGCATAAGAGATGATGATCATGTGATGTTTAGTGCATTAATAATAAAATTCAGTGAATATTGATTAACAATTGTGATATATTTACAACAGGAAGGAGATTACACACACATATATATAATAAAATCTAATGATCAATTACAACATTCCCAACAGTCTTATTTGTATTAATATTTGATGCTTATACATCACAAATTTATATATTGTAATGAGATTTGCTTTTAAACTTTAATCAAAGATTGATGGTGGGTATACTGAAGGGTCTTTACCATTTTCTAAGCCTATTTCTGGTAATAATTAGTCAAGTTATAGTTAAATTTCTTGCTCATCATTGTTCCTTCATAGAGATATGCCGCTGCTGATTTGCATTTCTATCTAGACTTGAAATGTTTGGACTTTTTTTTTGTTTTGAGCTTGTGCCACTAATCAAGCCCCATCATTGTACCACAAGAAACCCATGTTTATACCATCATTTATTAAGTGGTCATCCCATCAACACTGAGCAGTAGTTTGGGATACAAAAAACTCAACCAAGTTATTGCAATACTTAACTACTTCATTTAAAACATTTTATTCAATTAAAATGCAAGAATGAGAATTAAACATAGGCTAAAGTTTAACATTTAACAATATTTTATTCTATGCAGTAGCAATACTCTAAATGCACCAATATACTCATCTCAAATAACGAACTATGCCAAATATAGAGTATGACCACCAATTAAGCATTAAGATGATTTACTACAATGTAATGGTGTTTAATAACTTCCATTATATTTCATTTTAATAATGTAAGTTGAGGTATTTTTTTATTATTTTCCTCTTTTCATATGCCTGATGGATGTTTTAATTATATACACATTGAAAAAAAGAACATTTTATAATAGGCAAAGCTCACTAGCAAGCTAGAGTAATCAATGGATGCCAGAAGGCTTGTGCATAAAATTCCCATCTAGTGCCTACTCATCCAATATCCCCAGACTAGTTTCTGGCTTTCATCATTGAGGAACCTTGGATCTGAGAGCAATGCACCTAATAGGATAGTGTTATGGTTATTAAAGAACCAAAGACACCAGATTGTATGGCTACTGAATTGAGTTCAGACCCATATGACTATATAAGCTAGTGGGCTTGCATTGAAAACATTAACATGTTTTCAGTTTAAGACTCATAGTTTTGTAGTTAAATGGAGATAAAAGGTGGCTGCTGGAGGGTTGCATTATATCCTAAGATCTAGATACAGTGCTCTCAGATCCAAGGCTCCTCAATGATGAAGGCCAGAAACTAGTCTGGGGATATTGGATGAATAGGCACTAGATGGGAATTTTATGCACAAGCCTTCTGGCATCCGTTGATTACTCTATCTTGCTGTATGTGGCAATACGTATAGTGAGTTTTGCCTGTTTTAACAATAGTTATACACAAACATGAGGTGGTGGTCATGTGATGTTTATTGGCTAACAACATTTTATAATCAAATAAAGTTACATAACATATATAATATTAACTTTAAATGCATATAATTACACATATGTATATATAATAATGTTTTAGAATAAAATAAATATGTGTTAAATATAATAAACTATAACTAAATGTATGTTAATTCATGAATGTGTGATATTAAAACTTCGTTACACATGACGTATATATATATATGAAATGGTCTTACCAATTTTCTGTAATAGTACAACTTCCCAATTTTCAAAATTGTTCCATGTTGTTTTACAAATTAAGCATATATATATATGTATGTTAAAACGAAGATTTGCACGGGTTAAATATATAAAATACATATTTTGCGGGTTCATCCGTGTTAAAAACTTTTAATATTAATATACTGACATTTCGACTTGGTCACACAAGCCATCCACAGAGTTGTAAAAGGTAGAAAGACGGTTGTAGAGGCGCTACAATCACTGATTTGAATAAAATGTTAAAATTCCACCAATAGCAAAAAATGTTAAATTTATTCCTAAATTGATTTTTTGCTATTGGTGGAATTTTAACATTTTATTCAAATCAGTGATTGTAGCGCCTCTACAACCGTCTTTCTACCTTTTACAACTCTGTGGATGGCTTGTGTGACCAAGTCGAAACATCAGTATATTAATATTAAAAGTTTTTAACACTGATGAACCCGCAAAATATGTATTATATATATATGCTTCTGATTTCAGGCTAGACAATAACTGATTAAAGTGACTTGTTTTCTTACACTGGCAAACTAGATTACCCAGTCAGGCTACATGCTAGAGTCATCAACATCGGTATATTTCTTGTTTGATGATTTATTTCAGGTAGAATTTAGAAAAGATTCACCAACTATTTTTTTTAATTGAGGATGATAATCAATTTTCCGTTCAGGTTAGGGATGGATTTTTCAGACTTTCTTTTGCTATAGATCAACATGCTAAAAGAAAAGAACACCAATGGAGAAGTACTATCAATTCGTATTACAGCAGCGTGAATACTTACTTCATTAGGTCATTTTATAGTTATTTTTTTATAATCTTGATGATATTCTTCGCTCGCTAGCAAATATACAGTCTGCAGTAAATTAACTTCACTATAGAAGATAGGAAGCTTGATCCACTTTGCTGGCAAATTCATTGTTTTCTAATCAATTATCATAGAGCCTTTTAACAGCTAATTAGCTTAAACTGTTTCTCTCCAAAATTACCTTATCTATTTTTTCAATCCTTAATTATATTTTATTAATCAACTACAACTTTGTTTTCTAAAATTAAAATTGAGAAAAGGAGAGACAAAAAAAAGTGGAGAAAAAATTATTGCTTTTTATAAGTTTAAATTCATTTTAAAACAAACCTTGTTTAGCTATCAACTTTAATAACTTGATAACTTATTTAATTCTAACAATTCTGATTTGTTTTTTCTACTAGCAATATTTTAGTCCGTTATATTTCTCTTTACTACAATTATAAGTCATTGTTATGAACTTATTATGTTATTATTATTTTTTTATAAAGAGACGTCAATTTGTTTTTAAAAAAAAAACATGTACTAACATATCCTATCACTATTAGGGGAATACCCTCAACCCTCCCTCTACCAGCCTGCTTTTTATAATGACTTTTTTTATATATTTTTAGATAATGATGGAAATCTACAATTTATATAGTGTACATGATAGAGCATAATAGTTTATATATATCATAAATGACAGGGAACATCTCTTTATATGTCATCTTGTAGATGCATCGCTTCTGTTTTTGACAGAGATCACATGCTTTGATATTAAGAAGGTAAGACAGGGTGCAGGACAGAAGCTAGCTTTAATTTATTATTCACTTCCAATATTTAAAGGTGCCACTATTGATAAAGACTAATGGACTTGTATTTCTATAGTGCCTAACATTACTATTCTCAATTTTCCAATTTGGTGAAGTCTACATCACCAGGTTCATTATCAATACATGCGTTACACATTTATAATTGTTTTCTTGGGATTTCATAACACTTCACCATATCAATCTTTTTTCAACATCACATTTGCCAGTAAACATTATTTATTTCATCATCATCACATACGTAGCTACATTATTACCACTGTGTGAATGTCATATATATTTATTCCTTAATTATACTATTGTTGTATTTTGTAAAAATTGAATGCAAGTTTGTGCACTACAGAAAAACTAATATTTATTCGAGAGGTTGTTTTTAGATTGCGCACTGATAACTGAGGAATTTAATTAACCCATTAACATAATGGCAGAGAATGTGATTAATTGCTGCAGTTATCAGAAAGCTATAAAAAGACTGTTATTTGAGTAACAACTACGTGAGCAGTATTTGAGTGAATTTCCAGTAGACATTCCTGTTCAATTCCGGTAGGAGAAATCTCATGGCAGTGCTTTCGGTTAAGGTCCAGTGCTCAGTGGAAATGCAGTTCACCGGCATAGCTGGAAAGGGCTCACAGAGAACGGAAGACCGTAGCCTGAGGAAACCGTCTGGATAGCAGCTGAATAAAGAGTTGAGTTTCCAGCAGTTTTCAAGTGGAATTACTGGTAGACTGTTGCAGAGATGGAAGCTGTAAGGAGCTTAAGGTCAGTCACAGTGCTGTACTATGAAGAGTTCATGTGCAACTAAACTGGACTGGGGCCAAGGTGTGTGTAAACCTTGCCCTTTGTGAACCATTTTTGTAGCAGCCAGCCTGAATGAACATCAAGGGAATTGAACATTAGCAAACTATAGAGATAGACTTGTTTCAGACTATTCGCTACTCTGATTACTTAAAAACATTGTGTCTTAATGTATATAATCATACGTATGGATACATCAATGGCACAGTCGCATTTGGAACCTGTGAGTAGCGAATAAGTTTTGCATACAACAAGCTTAGCCATAGACAGAGAAAATGGGTAAAAATGGAATTCCCAGTTAGTATAATATTAACAACAGAAGTGAAAGTTTGGAAATAAAATGCTTGTGCAGTCAACATCGGAAGCTGAGTCCCACCACGCTTGCGCAATCACCATTGAAGAAGTTCAGCAGCAGTTTTGAATCATACATTTCTGAGTGAAATAACAGAAAATATGTTTCCTCCAAGTAGGAATAGAAAAAGAAAACATCAAGGAATTGCAACAAGAGTTTTTCTGGAGTGGGGGAAGGTGTTGTATTTTGTAAAAATTGAATGTAAGTTTGTGCACTCCACAAAAACTAATATTTATTCGAGAGGTTGTTTTTAGATCATGCACTGATAACTGAGGGATTTAATTAACACATTAATATAATGGTGGACAATGTGATTAATTGCTGCACTATAAAAAGACTGTTAACAACTACGTGAGGCAGTATTTGAGTAACAACTACGTGAGCAGTATTTGAGTACATCTCCAGTAGACGTTCCTGTTCAATTCCAGTAGGAGAAATCTCGTGGCAGTGCTTTCAGTTAAGGTCCAGCACTCAGTGGAAATGCAGTTCATGGGCATACCTGGAAAGGGCCCACAGAGAATGGGAGACCGTAGCCTGAGGAAACCGTCTGGATAGCAGCTGAATAAAGAGTTGAGTTTCCAGCATTTTCAAGTGGAGTTACTTGGAGTTACTGGTAGACTGTTGCAGAGACAGAGGCTGTAAGGAGCTTAAGGTCAATCTCAGTGCTGTACTATGAAGAGTTTGTGTGCAACTAAACTGGACTGGGGCCAAGGTGTGTGTAAACCTTGCCCATTGTGAACCATTTTTGTAGCAGCCAGCCTGAATGAACATCGAGGGAATTGAACATTAGCGAACTATAGAGATAGACTTGTTGCATACTATTCACTACTCTGATTACTTAAAAACATTGTGTCTTAATGTATATAATCATACATATGGATACATCAACTATTATCATCATAAATGTATTGTTACAATGTTTGATTAGAAATACAAATATATTAATTTTTAATTGTGGTTTAACGTTTATAGTCAGGCTAGAGATAATTTCTAGTTTAACAATTGATTAGTAATAATCATTTATATTTTAATCTGAAGCGATTGGTGTCAAAGTTGCAAGTATAGAATATATGACACTTTTAAATCAAAGTATAATAGTATATAGAATATAATTAAATACAGCCATTATTCTGATAATTTTCATATAGATAGAAATTAAGCCGTACCGAAAATAGGGTCTGCTTAAATTAGAAGATATTAAATTTCATTCTTGTTAAAAAACTTATTAGATTTTTCTGCCTCTTTTAAAATCTGCTGCTGCTAATTCAAACTGTTATTTCGCATTTGCATAACAATCTAATCAAAACAAATGTTCTAAAAAATAACAGCATTTTAAAATTATTGTTGGATTTGTGTTTACGTGTGTGTGTGTGTGTGTGCACCTGTTTTATATGCTAATATGGCAAACAGAAAATTTATGTAAATGGTTCATATGATGTATTTTAATTTCAAAATGTGCAGATGTTTTAATACAATGCAATTCTGTGTTTAAACTTGTATTAAACACTATTCATGTAAATTAGAAACGCAGTTTTTTTTAATGGGTCAAAGCGTCGGAAGTGAACTCCGGGACTGCTTGTAAGGCAGCTGTGCTAACAATTAGGCCACCAACGCTTGACAATCTTACATAAGCGAACAATTATTATAAGTGCTGATTTATAATTTTAATATTAATAACACTTGGAGTATATGTAATGAATCTAAATTTATGTTACCTTCCTAGGGCAATTTTCAAATGGGTACTGTGGTATTAGAGCTGCGACATAAAGAATTAATTATTCGTTTAATCATTAAATTAATTAGGTTATTAAATCAAAAACATATTTTAAAATCTACATTAAAAAAAAAACAATTTAACAAAAAAAAAAATACGAAAAGCATTAATGTAAAGAATAGTTAAAATGCGTGTTTAAATAATTGAGTGTGTGTTTGCACGTGCATATTCTGCATAATCTACTTTAATACATTGTACAGGCTTACACCTGCATATATATATGTAATATATGCGGGATTCGAACTCAGACTTTCACACGACCTACAACTCTCAGTGCCATTTATATTGCTGATTCACCTGATCACACAACGTTGAAAAAATAAATATTCACCATTATGCGTATTTCATGCTAAACCAGCATTCATTAATGTATGAAAATTGGTTATCTTAATATAAAGCTGAGTACTAATTATATATATATGTGATGGTAATCTGAACCAACTGATGAGTGATGGTTTAGCACGAAATATGTATATTGGTGATTATTTATCTTTTCAACATGTGTGTGATCAGGTGAGTCAGCAATATAAATGGCACTGAGACTTGTAGGTCATGTGAAAGTCTGAGTTCGAATCCCGCATATATTACATATATATATGCAGGTGTAAGCCTGTACAATGTATTAAAGTAGATTATGCAGAATATGCACATGCAAACACACACTTAATTTGATTTAAACACGCATTTTAACTATTCTTCACATTAATGCTTTTCGTATTTTTTTTTGTTAAATTGTTTTTTTTTTTTTAAATGCAGATTTCAAATATGTTTTTGATTTAATAACCTAATTAATTTAATGATTAAACGAATCATGTAGCAGCTCTAATACCACAGTACCTTCAAATGTTAGTAAATCTAGAATGACTGCAACATATGACAAAGCAAGCAACCAAAATCTCCTTAATGACACTTGCTAGATGGAGTTTTAAACATCTGTTCATTGAATTAAAGTTGAGCTATTAGAATAAATTTAATGCTATGACTAACTACTTGGATATGGTAATCATGGATGCTTACCTCAACTTGAAACACATCTTTATCCCAAATTATACCATTATAATTTTATATCCTATACAAAACTGATGTTCTTGTGATATAAAATTATAAAAATGATCACATACTATGTAAACAGCCTATTCATTCAGCATACTGAGTGTTTCTTATATATGTAAATAGAGAGATTTGAACTTGGGTTTTCCAATCCATATTCAACCTTTACTTTATCTTAACAGCTGATACACATGATCACATATATGTAAAAAAAAATAGACATATTTAGAGCACAGTCAGCACTCATCAGATGGGTCAGATCTTAATCTCACACACATATATTCAAGCAGTGCTGTTATTTTATTATTAAGATAGCAATTCCTCAAATCTTAGTGAAGTGGCTTCAATTTTTTCACCCTTCCAAATATTCAACCATCCATGTTACTGAAAAACTGACAATGAAATGCTCAAAACCTTTATTGGATTTGATACTATAGTCATATCATGTAGATGTTATGCCATTCTAACCCCTCATAACATCATACCATTATGTATCCACATATATCAATAGGAGAGGAATGGGCTGAACTTATACTATGATGTAATCTATTTACATAGTAATATGTAATTAGTCTATTCATTTGAGTATACTGAATGTTTTTATACATGTAAATAACAAGATTTGAACTTAGGTTTTTACTTTACATTCATTCTTCACTCCATCTCAAACAACTGATATACAAGACCACTTATATGTAAAAAAGATAGATGCTGAAATTGCCATCTTAATATAAGCTGAGTTCTGATTGAATATATGTATGGAAAATTATGATCTGGCCCAATTGATGAGTACTGGTTCTGCATGAAATATGTATATTAGGGATTGCCTATCTTTTTTGTATGCATGTGGTAATGCATATTGGTTATTTGAGATGGTATGGGGAACAAAGGTAGACTGGAAAACCTAAATTCAAATGCCTCTATTTATATAAATCATACAGTAGTTTGGGGCTCTGAAACGTCATGTGATGTTTGAGCACTGAAATGATGGCTCATCACAACAATTTCATTCACTTGATTGTCAATTCACTGAATCTGTTATTCCATCACTGTGTTAAACAGCAAAGGACATTATGCAATATTATAGTAGCATGTTAAATAGTTTTCTCAGGTTAACCTTCAATGAGAGAACATAGCATATAATAGCTCTCAAGTATATCACATCGAAAATATTTCTGCAGTAATAATGTTTATATGAGAATACTATAAGAATATGTATAAATGAGAATTTATAAACCGCATTTTAATAAATTTGCAAATAATGCTCTCTTGTATTGATCTATTAAATGAATGAAAACTGGATCAATTTTCATATAGTTCCTAGGTTGTTTTATGGATATCAGACTAATCATTGACATTTCATAAGGGTAAAACAGTATATTAGTGACTATTCTGGTAAAGTCTCCATTTAATCAACTTACTGTTAATCACAGTAGAGGTCAAAATTCTATTAATTTTAACCAGTTCTGTCCGCAAACAATCTCTATTAGATATATAATGCTGAGAATGTATAATCTTTTTAGAAAAATAAATTTCATATGCGCATATTATATAAATCTCTTACAATATTAACTTTCTAAATACACTTTAGTACATATATATTTAAAACTATAACCTTAATACTAAGCATCTTGAGTATTTGCCACCAGAGGGAAATCTTCATACAAGATTATGACTTTATAAAGATAAGAACAGCCACTCTTATCTTCAATCTAGTTTCTAATTATATAGGTGAATCTAAAGCATTTTTATTTGAGAGTGTGAAGCTGTTAAAGTCTTCACTAATTAAGTCCACAATTTTTATTAAACAATAATGTTCACAAAATTTTCCAAAATACAATGAGTTAATGTTGATTGAGATCTTATAGTTAGAAATATTTTGAAACAATGTAAAGTTGTAAATATTAATTTATTAAACACATGGTCAGCTGCTAAGTACATATATATTTAAGGCTATAACCTTTATACTATGAACTTTGAGTGTTCAATTTGGCACTAGAGAGACCTTTGCAAATCTTCACACAAGATTACAACTTTATAAAGATAGAAGCGGCCACTCTTATCTTCAACCTACTTTTTAATTATATAGGTGAATCTAAAGCATTTTGATTTGAGAGTGTGAAGCTGTTAAACTCTTCACTAATTAAGTCCACAATTTCTATTAAACACTAACATTTGTGAAATCTTCTGAAATACAGTGAGTTAATGTTGAGATCTTGTAGTTAGAAATATTTGAACAATTAAAGTTGTAAAAACACTTTAATACATTTTTACATTATAGCATCTAGTATCAATCAGCTAACCAGATAAAAAATAAATCCATTTTCACATGATCCTTAAGAACTATTTGAATGGAAGACTCTTATCTGCATAAGATTTGATAGTTTAAAAGTCTGACTTAGGAATTTTAAAAAAAAAAAAAATTATCACATTTGAATTTATAAGTGTTAAACTTATTCTACCCACAACTTTGACATAAACCAACTCATATAAATCCTTCACTGCTTATTGCTAATCATTTATTAAACAAGAGATTATCCCTAGCCCAGATAATTTTTTTAGTAGTTGCATAAAAGATTATTACTTCAGAAATATATTCAGCTCGATATAAATCATTTGACATAGGTATAATTTCTTTGTAAGTATTTATTATTACTTTTATTAAGAGAAAACTTTACATAAGATATTCAAAAATATTTATAAATAAATTATAAATTCTGCAGCAACACTGAAAATTTTAGTTAATAACAAAATTACTGGAATTATGAACAATAATTAATTAAATACATTGACTCTACTACAAAATTATATATTGTGAGCTTCAATACCTTTTATGGGTAGCAGATTGTAATGTTACATTGACTACTCCAGTTTAGAGTATATGTCTATGGAATAATATAAATTACAGTAAATAATGTAGACATTGTTAGTAAGTTGGATAAATCATGTGACACTTAAAGACATATCTGTGGTATTGTAGAAAAAGTGTCTTGTATCTGTTGATTAAAAACACTTAATTTTTTTATTTCACTCATACCACCTGTTGTTAGATTGAGTTATCAATAGTTGATAAGTGGAATGCTTATTAAATCTCTATCCAATGGTATGGATTCCATATTCCCTGGATAGTTTCTGGCTTACAGCCTTTGTCACTGAAGAGTTTATAGATATAGATTTCCAGAAACTAGTCAGGGAATATAAAGATGAAAGCATATCATAGGAATTTAATAAGCACTACCACCTATCATCTATTGATTACTCAGAGTTATACCAGAAAAAGAACTGAAGTAGAAAATTGGAATGACCTCCTGGAAAGCAATGTGCAAATTGGAATCAGGTGATTCTGGATATAGAATTTTTTAAATCAATTTTCAGGAAAATCAAATACATATTTTTTTTCAACATAATCTTCTTGTCTTTTAATAAACTTTGTATATATGCCAACATATTTTTATATTTTCTAATTATTAGACTGAGTTATAAGCGGCAAATGCACCATTGCCTTCAAAGGACAATCAGGTGATAGCCCATTTAGGTAAAATCAGGATTAGAGGGAGAATGCTCTAACACGTCAAAATGGACATCCAGCCTTTTCTTCATGGCTGATTCTTGTGTGACATTCTTTGAATAACTTTATCAATATATATACACTTTTTGCAATAAAATACTTTATTCATACAACACAAATTTTTCGATAAATATCAGCACCAGCACACCCTCAGATCACACACAAAAAACAAATTAAACCATTAAGCATCACATGATCATCATCTCTTATACTAGCACATAATTGTTTATAAGGCAAAACTCTCCATACAATAGTGCCACCCTGTGCCAACCAGAGTAATCAATGAATGCCATGTTTATTGACAATTATGTGCTAGTATAAGAGATGGTGATCATATGATGCTTAATGGGTTAACTCCAATCCTGCATAATAGGATAGTGGTGGCTATGGTTGTTAAAGAGCCAAAGACACCAAAATGTATAGAAGCTGAACTGAGTTCAGACCCATATGACTATATAAGCTATTGAGCTTAGATTGAAAATATTATAGTGTTTTCAATTTTATTCTCATAGTTTAGTAGTAAAGTAGAGTTAAAAAGTGGCTGCTGGAGGGTTGCATTGGATCCTAAGATCTAGGTGCAGTGCTCTCAGATCCAAGGCTCCTCACTGATGAAAGCCACAAGCCAGAAACTAGTCTGGGGATATTGGATGAGTAGGCACTAGATAGGGATTTTATGCACAAGCCTTTTTGCATCCATTGATTACTCTGGTTGGCACAGGGTGGCACTAGTGTATGGAGAGTTTTGCCTTGTTTAAAAAACAAATTACTGTATGCTTCTCTTCTTTCATGCCATTGTCTTTATTAAGACAGTGTGGTCAACAGAATCCAGTGTGGATAATTTTTGATCCACTCTCGTATATTGATTAATTCAAATATTTAATTAAATATGCAATCTTTAGTGATACTTTTCTTCCAAACACATCAATGAAAGACGAATCTTTTCAACATCTGTGCCATCAGGTGGGTCAGCAATATGAAATGACACTGAGAGTGGTGGGTCGTGTGAAAGTCTGAGTTCGAACCCCCACATATATTACATATACAAATGCAGGTTTAAGCCTGTACAATGTATTATTCTAGTTTTTGAAAAACACGTTTAGAACGTTAAAATTTTAATATATGACGTCTACAATTCGTTTAAAACAGATTTTGTTTTTAACGTTATTAAATTATTCACTGCATATTTTTTTATATACTATATTTTGTTTAATATATATATATGCTAAGTTCTCTATTTGAATGCAGTTAGAGAAGTTAGACTGCCGTAAACCCCAACTAATAAATACAATTTGATCATCATCAGTAATAGTTTGATTTGCCATCTTGTTAATGTAATTTGTTTTAGCATCATAATATTTCAGATCACATTGTAAATTAGGTGGCCAATTTCTTCAACAAAACCACATTATTAGATAAAAGTATTAATAATTTTATTTATCCTTTTAGATGGGTGGCCGCAACTCAATTTCAACCCTTGGATGCACGCAGGGCCTTTCCATGTTTTGATGAACCTGGTTTCAAAGCAACATTTGACATCATTATTATTCGTCCAGTAAAAATGCTGTCATTTTCTAATATGGAAATAAAAAAAAGAGAAAAAAGGTAAAGTATTCTTTAAACATGCAATAGTAATAGTAATAATTATGTATATATATTATCTGATTGAAAACATATTGAGATGATTTACACAATAGGATCCTATTATAGATAAATAATAAAAGATTCTCGATTGAGAGGTCAAGTGACAGTGAAGAACCAAAATGGCAGATAAAGTATAATAATTCAATTTAACTAATGAGTATAGTTTTACTTTCATAGGCTGGAAATCAACCTAGAAAGATTTAGCTTTAAAGCTTTCCATATAAATGTAAGATACTATAACATTTTGGCTGAGCAGAGACTAAAAGTAAAACCCTATAAAAATTTGTATAAGAAATTTATATAAAATTGTATCCAAATGGATAGATACCCAAGAAATAGAAATTATTAGAAGAGAAATTCTAGATTGGTTATTATGTAGATTATAATTTGGAGATAAAACTACATGAAGTTCTAGAAGTTTGGAAAGTTATAAAATAAGATTAAACAATGTCAGAATGTTGATATATATATATATATAATTATTCAAAACAATACAATAATTAATACAGTAACAATATTTTAAACAAATATATACCAATTTAATAGAAGTACTTTCAACTATCTATGTAGTCGTTGTCAACTAGACTCAAATTGTATTAGAAAAAACCGTTACAAATGTAAACAAAAGCAATACGTCATACATCAATTTTCCCACAATTCATTAATTTTTATATTGGCTGTCTGTCTATTTATCAACTGTTGCTTTTCACTTTTTATTAACATAGCTTCTTTAATTTTGCGTTAAACGCAAAATTAAAGAAGCTATGTTAATAAAAAGTGAAAAGCAACAGTTGATAAATAGACAGACAGCCAATATAAAAATTAATGAATTGTGGGAAAATTGATGTATGACGTATTGCTTTTGTTTACATTTGTAACGGTTTTTTCTAATACAATTTGAGTCTAGTTGACAACGACTACATAGATAGTTGAAAGTACTTCTATTAAATTGGTATATATTTGTTTAAAATATTGTTACTGTATTAATTATTGTATTGTTTTGAATAATTATATATATTTTATTATAATTGGAATACAGACATTGATTAATAATTTACATATATATATATATATATATAATAAAGTAAATTCTACAGGAGTATGTACATAAATTTAAAACAATATTTATTATTTGACTAAGCCAAACTTTTGATATGGTGTACCTTTATCAAAGCACAACTAAAGTGAATATCAGCAAATATATTAGCATATCGTCATGCATATAAATATAAATTAAACTAGTCACTGATTATAGTAGATTTGCATATTTGCATGTGTAAACTGACATAGCAGTTAGATATGTCATTGGATTAAATGAGCAATGCATGCTAAAATGAATGTTATTGGCTCTTAACAAGCATTGGTCATTTACTCCAATGATATACTCAACAGAAATGCTAATTTACACATGCAAATATGTAAATCTATTATAATCAGTAACTAGTTTAATGTACATTTATATGCATGAGGATATTGTAATATATTTGCTAATATTCCCTCTATTCGTACTTTGACAAAGGCACACTGCATCAAAATACTGACTTAGCAAAGCAATATATATTGTTTTAAATTTATTACTATAATATTTGATAATTATGTACATACTCTTGTATAATTTATTTTATTACATATCTATGGTATATACATATATTGTAATTTATTCTTACATAAATATATAATTACATTAAGTTGAGTATAGATAATATACATACATTTAAATATTATATATATATAATAAGTATAATAAAACTCAAGGTTAATCGAGTTTGTAAGTAGTCATTAAAAACCAGTCAACACTTAGACAATCTCAGTATCTATAGCAATCAACAATTTCAAACTGTTGTCAAGGCAACCTCCTTCCACTTTTATTGTTAAAAGGAGATTGCTTGACAACAGTTTGAAATTGTTGATTATTATTGGGATTGTCCAAGTATTGACTGGTTTTTAATATATATATATATATATATATATATAAACCATATATATATATATATATATATATATATATATATATATTGAAGTGAATGTTTTCATGAGTAAAGGATGCTTTATAAAACATGTTTTCAGGAATAACCATGTTTAAAAAACTAAAACTAAAATAAATATATTACATTTTGATAAGATAACACTTATCCTCAATTGGGTGAAAAAATATAGCAATAATTACATGGTTGTGATGTATGGAATTGTATTATCAGGTTGTTGAATAGTTTGATTTATATTTGGCAGTATGTTTTATATTATTTGCATTAAGAAACTCTTCCAAATAATTGATACTTTTATTGTTCATCATGTTTATTAATGCTATTTGTTTTCATAATATTTCTATAGCTTCTCTAAATACTTTTTGGTTATGATATGAATAACATCATATCCATATGCAACAATCATAGAGTATTTAGAAAAGCTATAGAAATATTTAGAAAAACAAATTACATTAAGAAACATGAGGAAACAATAAAATTCCCAACTATATGGAAGTTTTTTGATACAATTGAATATAAAAAATACTGCCAAATATAAACCAAATTACTCAACAATCATGTGATACATCAATCACATGATGCAATTCTATCGACTACAACCATGTAATTATTACTGTATTTTTAAACCCAGTTGAGGATAAATTTTATATTTATTAAAATGTTGGTATATTTATTTTAGTTTTATTTTATTACACCTTGTTTTTCTTGAAAACATATTTATATTGCCATTTATTGACTAATTATCCAAATGCCATTAATATATTTTGAGCATGCTTGTACTTAGGATTGCTATGTCAATGCCAAAATGATCATTTGCATTAACTGACCCAGATGTTATAAGAATAGAATATCGAGTTAAGTTTCTAAATGATAATAAAATCAAACATTCTACATATAAACAGCTTCACCTTTATATTCAGCTTCATCCTGATCTATATGGGAGAATTCTTTTCTTACTCATTTTAATGCACATATAAGTGAAGAATTATAAATCAAATATTTATAATATGTTTAAATGCATCATTTGAGTAATTAATACTCAGCTTATAATTCTTCATTTATGTTGGCTTTAAAATAAATAAAAAAATTAATGGTGTTAATATCTGGATTGCATTAGATTTCATTCTAATTTACACTTTTTTAGCTACGCTATTCTTATATACATCTAGTTATACTAATGCAACTGGTCATTTTGCATTGGCATAGGAATCTAAAATTGTCTTACAATGTTTGATTAATTAGTCAATAATCCAGAAATTACATATAATATTGGAAAATATACTGAATTTATTTATGTATTAAATTAATGATTTTGTCAGGCTTATAGATGTAAATATTTATAATTATACGCTCAAATATAAATTTCATTTTTAGTTTGTATATAGATTATTGTAAAAGTAGTCGTTAGATATATACACGAGATATGTGTGACAATTTGTACCTAATAACTTCTCTGAAATCTCACAAGAAATCAAGTCTCTCCTATGATAAGTTATGCATATTGAATTAAATATTTTCATAAACTTACAAATGTAAATGTTAGTTATAAACAGGAATTTTCATGTAATAATCTAGATAAATTTCTCAACTGTGATGTAATCAAAGCCACAAATTAAACCAAAAAACTAAGCTAAAAACCATGATCTAACAAATAATATTAAAATTATCAGAGCCATTTTAAGCTAAAAGTCAGATCTTGATTCTAGATGAGGTATATTCTATTGTTATTTTATGGATCATGCTTTTATCTTTCATTTTTAATTTGTTGTTGCTTTGGTTACATCACAGCTGAAAAATTTAGATTATAAGATGGAAATTATGATCTGCACTTAATGTTTATACACACACACACACAAGATTGCTGTTGTTTTCTCTCACAAAATGTGGTAAAGAAAAATTCAATCCATTTCAGTTATTGCTTTATGCTGAGTATTCATGATATTTAAGAAATTATAAACAATATGAAATTTTTAAATTTCTAGGTATTCATTTTATAAGATTTATTTTGTCTGTTGATATGGATGGATTCTATCATAAATTGTTCAAGATTAAGAATTGTCTTTGCCCTTACCCGTAAGTTCTTACTAATCCTACCACTATTCTACTTCTTTAATGAATTTATCTGTAAACTCACATTTTTCCAATCACCAACTTTACCTTTAAAATAATCTTTCTATTTGAAGATTTATAACTTCACTCTTAACAATTTGTTTAATAAATTTCATTTGTGGAAAGCTGATATCCAATATATTTGGATAACATTTTCATCATTAACTGGTTTGACAACTAAAATAGTATCCTTTATTAAATCATCTTAACTATAAACAACAAATTTTAAGACAACAAAATCTTCAGATATATTTGCAGAAAAATCTGTGTATTATAATATCTTATATGTTGTTTTCCAAATGATTTTGAAAAGTTTCAATAAAATTTCTGATGTCACTAACCATCTTACATTAAAAGTCTAAGAATTAGTTCTTAAATTATTGGTGTTTCTGCTTCCTTTGCCAGACTCTTAGACAAATTCAATGAATATTTTAATAATCAATTTTTCTTCAAAGATTAGCATAACTAATTAACACAAACATTGTACATTTTTTCTATCTATATTGTTTATGATCGAATAAGCCATTTGTTCCATTTACTAGTCCAAACATATGTATTTATCTACCATGAGTACAACATGGGTTAAAATTCAGACTATGTAATCCTGGACATTTTTGTAATAAACAAGTACTTTCTTCTCAGCAACTGGATTAAGACAACTTTGCTTATTATTCAGTTTTGGTCAGTAAAAAGACATCTAACCTTTTAGTTAATGAGTAAACCAAAGATAAAAAACTGCTTAAACCCTTACTCTTCAACAATCAGCTAGCCTGTCACACTATTTTCATCGGCCATCACTCTTCAATAATTGGTAGACTGACTTATGGTAACTTCTTTACTGTTTATGCCAATCCCCACTCTTCAACAATCGGCCAGCCTGACTTCTGGTAATCCCTTTACTGTTTTCATTTGAAGCGCTCTCAGAAAAGCTTTTGATTAGCAGTAGGTCATTTAATGGCTGTTTTATGTATTAGTCTGACTCCCTACCATTTACAGCATTCAAATATATAAGATTAACTTTTTGTTTGTTATTTTCAATACATATTTAATTCTATTTTTATTTACTGTGGAATTTGCATAAATATAGATTGATGGATGATTAAACTGTAGATTATTCTATTCACAAATTTGATCACAATGCTAAGCCAGTATATCTGCAGCAAAGCCTTGAGATAAAAAATGTTAATATAGAAACAATGAGGCTGTATAAAGAATGCTTAGGTGTCTAATATTAGCGCTAAAATATTTTTATTGAAAGTTTTACAAGGTAAAAACATGAATTATCATGAAAAGCAACTTTTATTTAAAGACACTTCACTTTGTTTATATCCGTTCATAATTTTTTTTTTCCGTATGTCATAGCATCGGCCGGAAGGCGAACCCGCAACAACCGTCTGCAACCAACTGCGTGCTTACTGCGCTGACCTCTCAGCTAACAACGCTTGACATATCCGTTCATCATTTATTTTCTAAATCTAAAGTATATCAAAATTCGTTTCTGTGCATTTCAGACAAGCACAGGCAAAGTTTTTCTAATCAAAGATTATTGAACTTTGATAATGATATTTACAGATCTTATTTTCCGTCACAGTATGGAAAAAAAAATCCATTATTCATAGGGTAACCATTAATCTCTCTTGTCCCCGTGTTGCGACATGGGGTCAGTTAATTGTCTCAGTTTTTTTTTAATCGCTCATTTTTAGTTTTACTTTTTAACTTTTAATTCTAACGTTATATTTAATTTCTATTTCTTATATTTAATGTTTATTTTTTATATTTAATTTAAATTAATATTTACGCATTTAATATTTTATAAGTAATTTTTTAATTGATTAATCAGTAATTTTCCCAAAACAGAAATGACTCAACATTATTTTAGTACATTAGTAATAAATGATTTCATTTGTCATTTCGTTTTATAGATAATATATGTATGCAAACAATTGGTTTTGATTTTGTTTATATTACGAAATGAGTATATTGTTAGAAATGTAAATGTGATTATATGTTTTATGATTTTTTTTTCTGGTTAGACACTGGTGGAAATATGGACACACTCATCATCTTACAACCATGAACATATTTTTTACTATTTTCATCTGTAAGAGTTTGAAACTATCTTAGAACTTTTTATGAAAGTTCAATAATCATTAAAAATCTATGAAAACTGTCATATCTGACCCTGCCTTCAGAAGTGGACTATTCCAGATTCCTTGCCTGATTGGCTAGCTCAAACAGTTGCTATCCAATGGGATTAAAACCTTCACGCGCGGATTTGGTGTGCGAACCCCAGTGAAGGTTTTAATCCCGTTGGATAGTCAATCAGGCAAGGAATCCGGAATAGTCCACTTCTGAAGGCAGGGTCAGATATGACAAAAACTTTTACATAAGTTTTAAAGTGAATAATATTAGGAACTATTTTCTTCCTTTAGAAAACTAGTCTGAGTAATTTGGTTCTGAACAGAAACTAGTTGACTTAGATCTGAGGTCTAGGAATCTACTTATAAATGGAACAAAATAAATTTGATTAATTGAATAAAAACTATATCCCACCTATTCCATTGCTGTTAAAATATCACTTGATGTCCTAAGCAACTGCTATATGATAGAAAACCCATTTTTAGCATCCCTTTCATATATTCATGGAATATAAAGAACAAACATATTTTTGGCATGATTCCTAATGAAATATTTTTACTTGGATGAAATGAGATAAGAATGTTTAATATAAAGTTTATATATATATAATGGAATTTAAATATGAATTCCAATCCAGGAGGGCTTTATCAGTTCATGAGTCTAATGGTGATATGTTAGCCAACTAATAATATCATGTTCTGCCCACTATCATTTATTCAGATATATACATCTACCATAATTATATTCGTATTACTACATATAAATTTTGAATATTGTTTAAAACTCTAAGCTCACTGGGTATTTGTCATTTGCTTTGGATTGATACAATTAATCAATTTTCATTAAAATGTCACTTCCTGATTTCTTTGAGGCATAACAAGAAGCCTAGATTCAAATCATGTCATTAGGTGGTAGTACCCTGTCAGACATATACATTAGACTTAATCATAATATTGTAAATTTTAATTATTTAATTTGTAATCCCTTATTGAGTTGAAGAAAATACAAAAATGGGAGTTAAAACAAAGGTTAAAATTTAAAGCTCAGCAATAATTTATTTCAAGCATTATTAACAATATAAACATGACGACTTTCCCCTCTTTAAATAATGAACTTTACCAAAATTTTTAAATATTGTACAAATAAAATATCATCGGAAAGTATTTATTACCATGGTATTTAATAATGTCCATTATCTTCTATTTCTCAATTCTTTAAATTAAAGATATTATTTTTTTCTTCCCCTTCCCCAGCATGCCTGATTGATGTTTTAATTTTGAGCATATAAACAAAAACTGATAATTAAGTAAATTTCATAAAACAATATAAATATTATTACATTCCATTCATTAGAAATATGCCAATAAATATATAATTCATCTTAAAGGCAAATAAAATAATAATATAATAAATTGGTAGTAATCACAATTACATAAATATTAGTTCACAAATTTCATATATTATTATTCTATCATATATGAAATGTATATACGTAAGTAATATTTACTGAGGCTATAACCTCGAGAATATGCGTGTAAAATGCGATAGTAGGGACCTCTACAGGTGTTTAAGGTGAAGCTGAAGCAGTTAGATCTGCAAGCGTGAAGTTATTCAATACTTCACTGATTAAGTCCACATTTCTTACATAAAAAAATGTCTTACCGAATTTTTTCATTAATGTAATTGCTTACATCTGATTTCACTTATAAATTTCTGATTTTAGGATATATTTTTGGTTTCTGGCAATATTAGGACAATTTTTTCATTCATAGTTTATCAATTGACTGTTTCAATTTAAGTTTCAATTAAAATTTCAGGCTGGTTATTTTATTTTAAAAATATATATTTTGACATGACAAAATTTGTACAGATGAATACTAAATACACTTTACTAATGTTGGCTCAAATCCATTGGTGGTATTGGCTTCTTCTATCAAAGCTGGCTTAGTAATGTGGGTGTCCTAGGTCTGGTAGATGTATGGCAGAGCCATTATCTGCACTAACAGATTGATGTATGAGTAAGTAGCATTCCATTTTGTTGGTATTGTCCACTCCTTTTGAGGTTGGCTCTAAATGCTGACATATCAGAACTGGTATCCATGTGGCGTGGAATCATTGCTTCTCTAGCAAAATCCGACATGTTGCATCATAGACTACTTCATTTACGATACACTATAATGTCGATATATCAGGTCCAATATTCATGTAGAGTCTGTGGGCCATACTAGCAGTTTCCATGTATTTGTAAATAAGAATCTAGAGGATAATATCTTGTCCTTGTTCTGAAGAACTTTAAGCTTATTGAAAAATATAGTTTTGGGGTCCGGTGCTGGTTGTGTAAACTTTGTCCTGCATCTTGTGTACCAAAGGGTATATGTCAGGAAGGTAGATAACCTGATAACCATAAAGTCTCCAGAGGAGAGACAACCCCTGATGTCCAGGATTTTATCCACTGCTATAACGCAGCTTTGAGAGATGACATATCTAATACTGTTATAGCCTAGACATATATTTTATCAGATGATTAAAAGTCTTCTCTCCTCTAGAGCAGGCTGGTTCTTAAAAGTCCACTTTTTCCTTATGTACAATTATTAGTTTTTTTTCTCAGACTGGTCAAGAATGGTAAATTCTATCTTTCATCTTAGTACTTTTCTTCTTTTATTATTATGTGATTATAGGTGAAACATATTTACTGAATAGAATTTTGAATGGAGTCAGCAACTCATTTATTAATTTTTGGGCAAGGTGGAACATGTTTTGAATGTCTATGGGAATCAGTTCATTTTCTTTTATACTAGGACTGGATTTTATAACGTTCTTTATTTATGAAACTACATATTAGGCCAGAGAGCAACACACATAGTGAATGAAATAGCCATTCATGCTAAGGAAACATGTACAATAGTATTTGCTCATTTCATAGTTTTTTCTGATAATATTGAGATTATTCTTATTGCTTGCTGTATTTAACTTCTCTATGGAAAATTGTAGCTAACCATACTTTGTTCAATAGTTTTCTTTTATAATACATCAATTTACTATATGTCCCTGTATATACTTGGCTTAGCAGACATATTCTGATTTAACTTAATTATTACAGCCAATTTACAACTAATCATCAATGTTTTTCCAAAAATATTTGTCAAAAAAATGTTTTTCAAATCTCAAACTGTGTTTCTCCAATATTTTCTTAACCCTTTTAATTAATCAATTTTTAATTACATTTATTTTAGCAAACAACAACTTAAAAAAAAAACACAGACAGACAGACAGAGAGAGAGAGAGAGAGAGAGAGAGAGAGAGAGAGAGAGAGAGAGAGAGAGAGAGAGAGAGAGAGAGAGAGAGAGGGGGAGGGAGAGAGGGAGAGGGAGGGAGAGAGAGAGGGAGGGAGGGAGAGAGAGGGAGAGAGGGAGAGAGAGAGAGGGAGGGAGAGAGAGAGAGAGAGAGAGAGGAGGGGAAGAACAACATATATAATGCTTTAAAATTTTTTTAATTCAGTAAGAAAACAAACCATATTTAATTTTAATAACTTAATAACTTTCTGTTTAATATTTAATTTTAATAATCTGATTTGTTTTCTTTAATAAGCAAATTTTAATCCACTTTATTTTCACTTGAATATAATTATAATTTTTTTTTTTTTAACTAAGAAAAATAAAATTTCTAGAAGAGAGTTCATTGACTCAATCAGTACTTGAATTCAATTTATCCCCTTTTAAACCTTAGTCTATACACTATTTTTTAATTTGTCATTACTTACAAAAAACTACAATATATATATATTAATCAATGTCTGTATTCCAATTATAATAAAATATATATAATTATTCAAAACAATACAATAATTAATACAGTAAAACCAATATTTAAAAAAAAAAACAAATATATACCAATTTAATAGAAGTACTTTCAACTATCTATGTAGTCGTTGTCAACTAGATTCAAATTGTATTAGAAAAAACCGTTACAAATGTAAACAAAAAGTAATACGTCATACATCAATTTTCCCACAATTCATTAATTTTTATATTGGTGGCCTGTCTGTTTATCAACTGTTGCTTTTCACTTTTTATTAACATAGCTTCTTTAATTTTGCGTTTATTATTATTTCTTTCAATACACAAAATCTTAACTTTATTAAAATCAAAATCAAAACCATAATTACATGTTACATTATGATCAAAAAATACTGATGGTGATACATCATCATTTCTAACATTCTCTTGTCTTGATTTTTGCACTCGTTTATATAACAACAAATGCTCCTTTGATCTTTTCTCCAATGTACATCGAGATTCCCCAATATATGCCTTTCCACAAACACATAGCCATTTATATATTGCACAACTTTGATTTAAAATACCACACCTATTTTTTGAATTATTTATTAATCTATTTAAATTAGGA
Organism: Epiperipatus broadwayi; assembly: GCA_028023455.1. Taxonomy (NCBI): domain Eukaryota; kingdom Metazoa; phylum Onychophora; class Udeonychophora; order Euonychophora; family Peripatidae; genus Epiperipatus; species Epiperipatus broadwayi. The sequence goes on along the minus strand of JAQFVV010006359.1, from coordinate 1,394,594 downwards.
GTAGTATAAAATGCAACTCGACATATATTTTTATATATCTGTTTTATAAATTTCACTTGTTCATTACAAATAAATGGTATTGATATCCAAGTATATTTTATCTTATCAATATCTATAGCATCTAAAATATTTCTATTATTATTAAACTTAGTAACAATATTATAAATTAATTTATGATCATATCCAACATTTAACAAAAGATCGGAAGAGCGTCGTAAATGGATTATGGATGGCCTATGGGACTTCCTGTAGTTTCACAAATATGTAGTTTTGTAGTATCAAGATATGAAGATATAATTCTTAATAATAATATATATTGCCAAGGTATTAAAATTTATTACAGGTATGTTGATGATGTTTTTGTTTGTGGAAGTTTAGATATTATAAATGTATTATTCAATGAATTAAATAGTTTAGAAGGTTTAAAATGGAGTAAATCTTTTGAAGAAAAAATGTCAATTCAGTATTTAGATATTAAAGTTACCCGTAATAAAAATAAATTAGATTATTGTATGGTAATAAAAGATATTGAAAAAAGAGGATATATTCCTTGGTATTCAAATGTGCCAATAGCACATAAATTATCCGGTTTAAAATCATTTTTATTTAGGAATAATAAATTATGTAAATATAGTTCTGATAAAATAAGTAACATAAATGTATTTATTATGGATTTGTTAAATGTTGGATATGATCATAAATTAATTTATAATATTGTTACTAAGTTTAATAATAATAGAAATATTTTAGATGCTATAGATATTGATAAGATAAAATATACTTGGATATCAATACCATTTATTTGTAATGAACAAGTGAAATTTATAAAACAGATATATAAAAATATATGTCGAGTTGCATTTTATACTACTCCTAATTTAAATAGATTAATAAATAATTCAAAAAATAGGTGTGGTATTTTAAATCAAAGTTGTGCAATATATAAATGGCTATGTGTTTGTGGAAAGGCATATATTGGGGAATCTCGATGTACATTGGAGAAAAGATCAAAGGAGCATTTGTTGTTATATAAACGAGTGCAAAAATCAAGACAAGAGAATGTTAGAAATGATGATGTATCACCATCAGTATTTTTTGATCATAATGTAACATGTAATTATGGTTTTGATTTTGATTTTAATAAAGTTAAGATTTTGTGTATTGAAAGAAATAATAATAAACGCAAAATTAAAGAAGCTATGTTAATAAAAAGTGAAAAGCAACAGTTGATAAATAGACAGGCCGCCAATATAAAAATTAATGAATTGTGGGAAAATTGATGTATGACGTATTACTTTTTGTTTACATTTGTAACGGTTTTTTCTAATACAATTTGAATCTAGTTGACAACGACTACATAGATAGTTGAAAGTACTTCTATTAAATTGGTATATATTTGTTTTTTTTAAAATATTGTTTTACTGTATTAATTATTGTATTGTTTTGAATAATTATATATATATATATATATATATTACCATTAAAACCAGTCAACATTTAGACATTCCCAATATCAGTAACAACCAACAATCTCAAACTGTTCTCAAGGCAACCTCTTTTTAACAATAAAGGTGGAATATGTACATATATACATACATACATACTGACTAGTAATATATATATATATGTATGCTGACCAGTAGTGGATGGGTATCTCGCCATCCAATGGTTGTTTAATTCAACAATTTCTGACATTCTGAACTTGAATTCTAGATAGTAAAGCAGCCAAGCTCACATTTTAATAATTGTTTTATATCTGACTAATTCAAACTCTTCTCATTGCTTTATCAATAACTATTTTTGTTAATTATTAGAATATTATTTGATTATGATGTGAAAAGTTATCATTTTGTTTTTCATCAAAGATGATCATAAGGCTATTTTAGATGTCAATTTGATTTATTTATATGTATAGATTTGGGAATAAAAAGTTCTTGTTATACCGATATAAAACAAATGTGATCCCCAAAGTTTTTTTCATATTCACAGAAGAAAAACCATAGAACAGTATTTTTTTCTAAGTGTATATTGATAATCATAAAGCCACATTTGAAAGTCATTTGCAAGTTATTGCAAATTTTAACAACTTCAATTATTCATTAACAGACTGAGAAATATCTACAGATTTCTATGAGCACTGAAAAGAGATAAATATATTTTAAACATTAATTATTATTTGAAATAAATAATATTATAATCTCTATCCAGTATTCATTAATGTATTTATTTAAAATGGATGTAAAAATAAAAAATAAAAATCTTTATGCTGCTCTTTCACAAAATAATAATCAGAAAATAATAATAAATTATTTACTACAGCTATATAAGCTTTTTTTCATCACCTGATTTGGTGTCCTTTTCAAATGTTACAAATCTATTTAATGTTAATGATCACCTGACATAAAGCCATCCAGTGTCCAATAATGAAATTAAAACAAACAATAACAATATAAAAAATTAAAACAAATCAAAATGCCCATATATAAATTCAATAATTACGAAATAATTGACTATATCAAAACAATATGTTAAATAAATATTACATTCATTTTTATACAATTATATATATATATGTTAAAACTAAGATTTCCTTAGGTTAAATATATTAAATACTTATTTTTCTGTTTCTTCAGTTCTAAAAAAATTTAAAATTTAAATATTCACATACCACTTAAAAATCTCACGCAACTACATTAAAATAATAATTATATTATTTTTAAACTTTTTAAATAAATTATATATATATATCATCTTATATAATTTTCCATTCATTTTTAATGAACCAATTATTAACCAAATTTATAGAAGTCTTGTAAATATTCATACAATTATTCAAATTATTTTTAATGTAGTATGTTTCATATATATATCTTCTTTTTAAATCTTTGATGAAATTTAAATATTTAATACTTTTTGTAGCATCTATTCTATGGTCATATTTCAAGTAATGAATATATAATGGAGATTTATCATCTCTTCTTTTGATGACATTGTTATGTTCTTTGGCTCTTACCTTTAATTGTTTTCCAGTATGCCCAAAATAAATCATTTCACAAATTTCACATGTAACTTTATATACAATTCTTTTTTTGTATTGTAAATCATCCCTTAACCTATAATTACCTATTAACCCTTGGCTAGTGTTCAACGCATTGTTGCGGACACAACTCAATGCAATATTGGATTTTGAATTTCCTTTTACAACTGTTAGCAGATTTGTCCAAATGTTTTCGTTTTTTTGATTTTAGCACATGCGTATAGGATTCAGGTATTAGTTTGTAAAGTTTCACATAGATGGCAGTAATAATTAATGATTTATTCAATTTTCTGTGGATGGTAATTTGTAGCCCCATATTCACTCATTTTCCTACCTATATTAGAGAAAAGATGTTCGTCTTTGCTAATCTGCAAAATAATTTTCAATTTTTTTAAATAATTTGCATTATTCTTTCAATTGTTAAGTTATAATAATTATTTATGATTTATTTTTCTTTTTTAAAAAAATATTTTTATGAAAATATGTAGATTTTGAAAATATACAACGTTGTTTTGTCTTGAAAATTTTCAACATCAAGGTATGTTTGCTTATTTATAAATTTTTGAATATCTATTATATTTTTTTTACAAAATATTTTAGGTTTTAGAAAGTATGTGAATCAAAACTTGATTTATATATATTTTTATAATAATGTATTTTTAATAATAAAATAAACAGCATTTGTTTTTCATATATTTCGAGTCACGTGATAGCATATATATATATTCGATTTTCACCTCTCATTATATCCATCTGGTTTTTTGGACAAAAAATATATAAATATGGTTTTCTTTCATATAAAATATAATTTACATTTTAGAATGTATATGACCCAAAAATTTTGATTTATATATATTTATAATTCAATAAATAAAATTAGCATTTCTTTTTCATATATTTTGAGTTACATGATATATCTGTAATTGTATAAAGGTACAATTTGGGCCTCTTTTTTGAAAAAAAAAAACAAAACTATGGAAAGGTTAATTGATCAAGATTTTTACTATTTGCCCAGCGAATATTTATATTCTCATCAATATAGTTTTTGTTATATCTTAAATAATCGTAAAACTATTAGCAATATATTTTTTAATTCTAAAAAAATCTATGGTAAGTAACATGATGAAATTTTTGAGAATAATGATGGTATTGATAATGGTAATAAAGAATCAAGTAAAAAATGGATATTATCCTAGGATTTATAATATTTTAAGGTATAACAAAAATTATATTGATGAGAATATAAATATTGGCTGGTCAAATAGTAAAAATCTTCATCAATTAATAGGTAATTATAGATTAAGGGATGATTTACAGTTTAAAAAAGGAATTGTATATAAAATTACAGATAAAATTTGTGAAATGATTTATTTTGGGCATACTGGAAAACAATTAAAGGTAAGAGCCAAAGAAATAACAATGTCATCAAAAGAAGAGATGATAAATCTCCATTATATATTCATTACTTGAAATATGTCCATAGAATAGATGCTACAAAAAGTATTAAATATTTAAATTTCATCAAAGATTTAAAAAGAAGACATATATATGAAATATACTACATTAAAAATAATTTGAGCAATTGTATGAATGTTTACAAGATTTCTATAAATTTGGTTAATAATTGGTTGATTAAAAGTGAATGGAAAATTATATAAGATGATATATATATATATATTGAAACAAATATGCTGTTTCTCATATAAATATTCAAAAGACCCCCTCCCCATTTAAAAACGTCTAGCGTGATTCAGTCTAATTGGGAACGCAATAAAGCTGTAATTTGTTAAAAAAAATAAAATCATATTTTTAATTTTGTGATTGATGGATTTGAATAAAATATTATATCATCTTATTTTTTTTTATCTGTCTCAATAAAAAAAAAAAGAAATTAATTATCCAATCATTAAAAAGAAAGAAAAAAGATACTTGAGTTAAACTGAGGCAGTATTCAAATTAGGCACGTCGTTAAAAAAAAAAAAGAACTTTCGTCTTACACAGAGAAGCAGAACATATTGAATTTTTTTTTTTAAAAAAGAAAGTGTATTACTTAATCCTTTTGACAAATTAAAATATAGCTTTAACTAAACGTGAAAATGGAAAAAGAAAACTTTGCTAGAGGAATTATAATAACAATGGGGTAATTTAGCGGTTTCACTCTCTCCACGCTGTGCCATGACTTTCCATTGATGAAATAACCCACCTTCTTTTGAGTAAAATGGACTGCAAAACTGGAAGGTAATTATGTTATAAGAATGTTTAGACATCTTTACCATGAATTATAAATTGACATCATGAAATATCTACATAAAAATTATTTTTATAAAATATTAAAATATTTTTATCATATGTTATAAAGTGAAGTTATGAAACGGTTGCATACATTTTGTTTAATAAAGTATTAAGACATCTTTACCATACGTTATAAAGTGAAGTTATGAAATAATTACATAGAGTTTATTTTATAAAATATTAAAACATCTTTATCATACGTTATAAAGTGAAGTTATAAAATAGTTGCGTAGGATTTATTTTGTAAAATATTAGAACATGTTTATCATACGTTATAAAATGAAGTTATGAAATGGTTATACGCAAATTTATTTATAAAAATATTTGAACGTATTTACTATATGGATTAAAAAATGCTTTAATTGCATACTACTTCTATCTGAGTAATGTAACAGAACTTATGTGTATGAATATACTGTTATATTTGATTAAATTAGAAATGCTTCAATTACTAAATGATAAATGCTCCATAAGCCAAACAGAGTTTATGTGTAAGAATATACTTCTATATTTGGCTAAATTATAAATGCCTCAATTATCAAATGATAAATGCTCTACAAACCAAGAATTGTTGAGTTCAAATGTCTACCAATCGGTAATAATTCATAAAATGATGAAATGCTCTATAAATCATAAATACTTGACTGCTTCTAAGCTTCTTATAATGTAACAGAGTTTATGTATAAGAATATACTTTTATATTTGACTAAATTATAAATGCTTTAATTACCAAATGATGAATACTCCACAAGCCAAGAATCGCTGAGTTTAAATGTTTACCAATCGGTAATAATTCATAAAATAACAAAATGTTATATAAATCATAAATGCTTAACTGCTACCAGGCTTCTTCTCATAAAGGAATACAAAAATGAAACTATTGTTGAATTAGAATATTTCCAAGTTTCTTCTCATAAATGAATTCAAAATGAACTATTGTTGAATTAGAATGTTTCCAAGCTTCTTCTCATAAAGGAATACAAAAATGAACTATTGTTAAATTAGGATATTTCCAAGCTTCTTTTCATAAATGAATCCAAAACGAACTATTGTTGGATCAGAATATTCCCAAGCTTCTTTTCATAAGTGAATCCAAAATGAACTATTGTTGAATCAGAATATTCCCAAGCTTCTTCTCATAAATGAATCCAAAATGAACTATTGTTGAATTAGAATATTCCCAAGCTTCTTCTCATAAATGAATCCAAAATGAACTATTGTTGAATCAGAATATTCCCAAGCTTCTTCTCATAAAGGAATTCAAAAATGAATTATTGTTGAATTAGACTATTTCCAAACGTCTTCTCATAAATGAACTTATAAATGAACTATTGATAAAAAAAAAGAGAACTGCTTCTAGCTCTTTCATAAGTGAAATGAAAATGTGTTATCATGTGGATAGAAATGAATTTTATTAGAAATTGCAAATTAATTGTTATTTAATAAATTTTTTTTTGTTACTAAAAATTAAATTGGTTATCCAGTTGTCCAGTTTTGTTTATTTATCGCATCACTCACCAATTATAGCACTGGTTCATGAGAATCCCATGCTTTCTGAGCTACGTCTGGCATAACTTGACCTAGGCCAGTCAGGTTGTAGTGAGATGGAACTCTAATGGCGCTTTTTGGGAAACCAAACATAAAAATATTTAGATGTTTCCAGTCTCTATGGTACTACATCCTCTGATGAGCAGGAAATATTGTTGTAGGAGGCATTAACATCTGCATTAGGAATGTCAATTGATAGTTCTTTCCTACAGCATGCTCATCAGAAAATTGTTACAACTGACGTAATAAAACGGTTGTATGCGGGTCCGGTTACATTTGGCATCCAACTGTGAAGCTTTACCTGGATAACCTACCTATAGGCTCCAGTTACATTTGGCTTCCAACTGTGAGGCTTTATCCAGCTAGCCTAACCATAGGCACCTATTACATTGTCACCTTACTGTGAGGCCTTATCTGGCATAGGCCGGTTAATTTGCCACCCTACTGTGAGGTCCGATCTAGCTAGCCTACTCATAGGCATAAGCAGATCACGATTCTGTGATATGAACAGTGCATATGATGTAGTGATGTAATTTGTTCAGGAAGGATGGAAAAATAAAAGTTTAAAAGAAAAACAACACAAAAATGAATGGCATAAAGAATGAAACAGGCATTTCAAAAAAGATGGAGTAAAGTCATGGTGTGGATGGAGAGAGAAGCTTATTGAAGTTGAAATTAAAAAAATACCACTAAACTAGAATAAAATATTGATGAAAACCAGATCAAAATAAAAAAAAATGATGAATATAGAAAGCATAGAGGATCCTCCTGAGAAAGAAGATAAACAAGAAGCTAAAGCAGATGAGAATCAGAGAAAACAGAGAGACTACATTAGCCCAGTTATTGGAAATTATAAAAGCAAACAGAAAGAGACAAACAAAGAGAAGAAGATAAACAAAGAGAAGAGATAAGCAAAGAGAAGAAGATATCAAACAGAGAGAAGAAGATAACAAAAAGAGACAAACAAAGAGAAGAAGATATCAAACAAAGAGAAGAAGATATCAAACAGAGAGAAGAAGATATCAAACAGAGAGAAGAAGATAACCAGAAAAGAGACAAACAAAGAGAAGAAGATATCAAACAAAGAGAAGAAGATATCAAACAGAGAGAAGAAGATAACCAAAAAAGAGATAAACAGAGAGAAGAAGATAACCAGAAAAGAGACAAACAAAGAGAAGATAACCAAAAAAGAGATAAACAAAGAGAAGAAGATATCAAACAAAGAGAAGAAGATATCAAACAGAGAGAAGAAGATAACAAGCAAGCAATAGAAGCAAACAAGAGAATAGAAAAACAAATTATGGAAGCAGTGAAAAATCAGAATGAAAAGTTCAACCAGTTAATAAAAGAAATAACTCAGTCTAAAAAATTGGATGAGGAAGAAACTTTGGAATTTCCAACCAAAGATATTTTAAAGGAATCACAAATTGAATACCCTAATACTGATGAAGTAAAATTTGAGATTATTAAAAAGTAAGAAATTGAGATTACAAAGAGTGATCTTGAAATTGTCAGTCTACCTTCAGGAAAACTTCTGATTGTGGAATATACCTCTAAAATTGAAAAGAAAGAAGCAGTATATACAGAAGCTGAGACTGAAATATCAAACACAGCAAAAGAGTTTCAAATGGATGAAAATGAATCTAACAAAGCAAAATTAAAATCTTCTGATCTTCAAGAAGATGAAAAACGTGAAAATGAACATAATCAAAATATAACAAAGGAACTGTCCAATATAGAAGAAAATGTTTCAGAAAAATTGTCTGATATATGCTATGAAATAGTAACAGAGATAGAGAAAGAAACCATAAAGTGGAAAGAAAAGTGTGTTAGTCCTCAGCCATATATAAAAATTATAAACAAAAGCTTAATAAACTCAAATCAAAAATTGAGTACAGAAAAAAAATATATAAAGACAGTTATTAAAAATATAGTTACTTACACAGGAAAAGACACCAAAAAGGAATCTGAAAACTTGGGATTTATCAGTGTGAAAAAAATTAAGCAACAAGAAACCTTTACAAATACCAAAAAAATAATTATTATGGCAGAAGAACCATTTAAAAAGGAACTTTTATGTAAAAATGAAATACCACCATGGAAGAGGAACAGGAGAAAATTCACAGATGGTGGTCCATATCGGACGCGTATAATTAGAAGATCAAACAGTAACAAGGATCTCCAAAGAAAATACAGAAGTGAAGAAGCAAGACACCACAGCAATGTTAAACATGATAAATTTTCAACAAAAAGACGATCCAGAAGTATGTCACCTCATAATACAAAAGAGGACTATAGGAGAACTGACCATGATCCTCAGTCTCTCCAAACCAGGTTGCAGTTATGATTCAGAATAAAATAGAGATAGCTGATGGAAAAAGTTTGTGAGTGTGGTGTAGTGATGCATGAACTTGTGTTTTTCATGTTGAGATGGTGGATGATTGAGCGGAGCTGCTTGGATGCATTGTGTTATGATGCTCCGAAGTATATGCTCGGCACTATCCCGACCTGGATGTTGTGCTCCAAGAGTAGTCCAGCAGTGCGTATATATAGGTCTCATGTATAGGCCTTGGTCTCATGGATAGGCCAAATGATAGCCCCTAAGACTCACCGAAGCTGAGCAGGGTTGGCTGAGTGCCAAATTGTTTTTTTTTTTCTCTGGCTCCTATTCTTGGTTGGATGATGCTTCTAGGTACAAGAGAGGTAGTGCTTAAAAATGAGATATTTTCTCGTGACGTCATGAGGTGGTGTGTACTGGTAGTTTGTGTTTGGCCATCTATTTGTCCCGGCATTGGAGGCTATGGTTCATGTATTCACTTTTCCAGCTCATCTTACCCATTCATCAGCATATCTAAAACCAGGCAGTACTGAGAAATAATGTGTATAGTATATGGAATGAAATCGTACTTCCAGGCGATTTCATCCCAAAATTTGGTGAGGGGTAATGAAACAGATATTCTGTTTCTCATATAAATATTCAAAAGACCCCCCCCATTTAAAAATGTCTAGCGTGATTCAGTCTAATTGGGAACGCAATAAAGCTGTAATTTGTTAAAAAAAAAAAATCATATTTTTAATTTTGTGATTGATGGATTTGAATAAAATATTATATCATCTTATTTTTTTTTATCTGTCTCAATAAAAAAAAAAAGAAATTAATTATCCAATCATTAAAAAGAAAGAAAAAAGATACTTGAGTTAAACTGAGGCAGTATTCAAATTAGGCACGTCGTTAAAAAAAAAAAGAACTTTCGTCTTACACAGAGAAGCAGAACATATTGAATTTTTTTTTTAAAAAAGAAAGTGTATTACTTAATCCTTTTGACAAATTAAAATATAGCTTTAACTAAACATGAAAATGGAAAAAGAAAACTTTGCTAGAGGAATTATAATAACAATGGGGTAATTTAGCGGCTTCACTCTCTCCACGCTGTGCCATGACTTTCCATTGATGAAATAACCCGCCTTCTTTTGAGTAAAATGGACTGCAAAACTGGAAGGTAATTATGTTATAAGAATGTTTAGACATCTTTACCATGAATTATAAATTGACATCATGAAATATCTACATAAAAATTATTTTTATAAAATATTAAAATATTTTTATCATATGTTATAAAGTGAAGTTATGAAACGGTTGCATACATTTTGTTTAATAAAGTATTAAGACATCTTTACCATACGTTATAAAGTGAAGTTATGAAATAATTACATAGAGTTTATTTTATAAAATATTAAAACATCTTTATCATACGTTATAAAGTGAAGTTATAAAATAGTTGCGTAGGATTTATTTTGTAAAATATTAGAACATGTTTATCATATGTTATAAAATGAAGTTATGAAATGGTTATACGCAAATTTATTTATAAAAATATTTGAACGTATTTACTATATGGATTAAAAAAATGCTTTAATTGCATACTACTTCTATCTGAGTAATGTAACAGAACTTATGTGTATGAATATACTGTTATATTTGATTAAATTAGAAATGCTTCAATTACTAAATGATAAATGCTCCACAAGCCAAACAGAGTTTATGTGTAAGAATATACTTCTATATTTGGCTAAATTATAAATGCCTCAATTATCAAATGATAAATGCTCTACAAACCAAGAATTGTTGAGTTCAAATGTCTACCAATCGGTAATAATTCATGAAATGATGAAATGCTCTATAAATCATAAATACTTGACTGCTTCTAAGCTTCTTATAATGTAACAGAGTTTATGTATAAGAATATACTTTTATATTTGACTAAATTATAAATGCTTTAATTACCAAATGATGAATACTCCACAAGCCAAGAATCGCTGAGTTTAAATGTTTACCAATCGGTAATAATTCATAAAATAACAAAATGTTATATAAATCATAAATGCTTAACTGCTACCAGGCTTCTTCTTATAAAGGAATACAAAAATGAACTATTATTGTTGAATTAGAATATTTCCAAGTTTCTTCTCATAAATGAATTCAAAATGAACTATTGTTGAATTAGAATGTTTCCAAGCTTCTTCTCATAAAGGAATACAAAAATGAACTATTGTTGAATTAGGATATTTCCAAGCTTCTTTTCATAACTGAATCCAAAACGAACTATTGTTGGATCAGAATATTCCCAAGCTTCTTTTCATAAATGAATCCAAAATGAACTATTGTTGGATTAGAATATTCCCAAGCTTTTTCTCATAAATGAATCCAAAATGAACTATTGTTGAATCAGAATATTCCCAAGCTTCTTCTCATAAAGGAATTCAAAAATGAACTATTGTTGAATTAGACTATTTCCAAACATCTTCTCATAAATGAACTTATAAATGAACTATTGATAAAAAAAAAGAGAACTGCTTCTAGCTCTTTCATAAGTGAAATGAAAATGTGTTATCATGTGGATAGAAATGAATTTTATTAGAAATTGCAAATTAATTGTTATTTAATAAATTTTTTTTTGTTACTAAAAATTAAATTGGTTATCCAGTTGTCCAGTTTTGTTTATTTATCGCATCACTCACCAATTATAGCACTGGTTCATGAGAATCTCATGCTTTCTGAGCTACATCTGGCATAACTTGACCTAGGCCAGTCAGGTTGTAGTGAGATGGAACTCTAATGGCGCTTTTTGGGAAACCAAACATAAAAATATTTAGATGTTTCCAGTCTCTATGGTACTACATCCTCTGATGAGCAGGAAATATTGTTGTAGGAGGCATTAACATCTGCATTAGGAATGTCAATTGATAGTTCTTTCCTACAGCATGCTCATCAGAAAATTGTTACAACTGATGTAATAAAACGGTTGTATGCGGGTCCCGTTACAATATATATATATATATATATAATTGTATAAAAATGCATGCAATATTTATTTAACATATTGTCATGATATAGTCAATTATTTGTAATTATTGAATTGATATATGGTGGTTTTGATTTGTTTTAATTATTTATATTATTATTGTTTGTTTTTATTCCATTATTGGACACTGGATGTTTTTATGTCAGGTGATTTGTTAACATTAAACAGATTAATAACATTTGAAAAGGGCACCAAAGCAGGTGCTGAAAAAGGCTTTTTATGTATAAAATTATTATTGATTATATAGCTGTAGTAAATAATTTATTATTTTTTGATTATTATTTAAATGGACGGTATCAAAAATTTGAGTGCAGAAAGTTTGATGCTTGTATACAAAATTGGAATAATATCATAATTAGGTGCATTGCAATAACACTGGATTTTGGCAGTTTTATTCATAACATTTGCCTCAGAATGATATATCATAAGTATTTCTTTTTTTAGGTTTCTTATTGTGAAGCTAGTATTATTCATCTCATTGCTGGTAATCCTTTATTTTTATGCCACCAATCTTTATTAGCATTATACACTGTTGTAATAACAACAGTTAAGAGCTATCCTTTTACCTTCTATTGTTCTAAAAATTAGGTCAGATCATATTATCACAAATAATACAATTTTAATCTGAGCATAGATATTGATGTGATCCTATATCTACATGTTAATTTTTTATCCTCTGAAAAATATAGGGATTTTATGCACACACGTTTCTGCATCCATTCATCACTCTAGCTTGCACTGAGTGACGTTACTGTATGGAGAGCTTTGTCTCTGTGAAGACATCTTTGCAACTACTATTTTTAGAAGTAATAAAACTTATTCTTGTCCCATCTAGATTTGATCGTATTTTTGAGGAGGAGAGGAATGAATAAAAAAAATAAACCTTTTATATTCCATTTATTGATTAAACATTTTAAAACCATATCAAGTGATAGTGTTTTAAAGATGTCAATTGAAATCTATGTTCCACATGACAGAGTTTGAGACCCACAGTATTGCACCCAGTTCTATTTCTCTGGCACCCAAATTTTTTTACAAATTTCTCAGCAATAATTTCAATTAGTTATTATTATTTTTTAAAATTAAATTCTATTTTAAATTTAATTCACTGATCTTTTAATTTATTTACTGTAGGGAAGATGGATGGGTAGCTGATTATTTTGCGAGAACTCCTCCAATGTCAACATACATAATTGCATTTGTCGTTGGCAACTTTGAAGGTCTGAATGCTATAACTCAGCGAGGACATAAGGTATTTATAAAAGTATTAAAACTTTATTGTTATTTATAGTAAATAAAATACACCTTTTTATATAATATTGGGAGCATGATATCATTTATATCTTTGATTAGTTCCAGGTATGGACTCGTCCAGGAATGATCAAAAAAGCTCATTTTGCTTTGAGACTTGGAATTAAAAGCATGGAGTTTTTTGAAGATTATTTTGGTTATTTAAATCCTGTAAATAAAACTGGTAAGTTGTGCCATTTATTTTTGGGTTTTGGTGTATGTTAAAGTTCTCGATTTAAAAACAGATGAAATAACTAAACAATAGTGAAATATGACTAAAAAATAACATTTTTTCCCCATGTGTCATAGCATCAGCCAGGAAGCGAACCCGATAACCTGGGATAACTGCTTGTAAAGCAGCTGTTACTGACCTTTTGACCACCAGTGCTTGGCTAAAAAATAACATTTGATTTATTAGTTTGCAATAAAATGAATATAAACAGCTTTAAACGTGTGACTTAAGAACAAAGGCCTTTCCAGCAATCGAGAAGTATTCATAATATTTACTATATTTTATTTCAAACCCCTTTTGTATATATTGACATAATGCATAATAACTCAGATTTATTCGATTAGCTTTGATAACAATAAAATATATATCATTTATTAAACTGTAAGTGCAAAATAATTTTCAACATGCACAAACACACACAACACATTCTTTTTATGCATATAATATGCATATTAAGTAAAATAATTTTAAAAAATATAGGTATTAATAATAAATTGAGGGAGTACATTTACATATATACATCTCCAGTCTTGACCAATGAAACCAAAATGCTATTGAAAATGCTTTCAGCACTCTCACTGTATTAGATTCTGTTGCCTAAAAAATCTAGTACAGTGTGAAAGCTGAAGTGTTTTTCAACAGCATTTAATTTCATTGATCAAGACCAGAAATTATATTTAACAGTTTCAGTAATGCTGTATTTATTATATATTATGTATGAGTTTACTCATTGTCATCTATTCAAAAAATGAAATAATACGAAACACAGTTTTTTTTTTGCAGTTGGTTTTTAAAAAATAAAATGGATGACAAAGTGTCAGATTTCCATTGCAACTAAACAAGTCCTAAATGACATTCTTTTCTTCAATAACCTTATTGTTTTATAAAAATATAATAAAAGTCTTGATTATTTATAAGATGATGGTTTTTCTAGTTATTTTGATATTTTAAAGCCTGTATTGGCTTTGGAATCTATATAGTCATCCATATTTGCTGTTAGCCATTAGCTTCTCAGTTAAACCTTTTGAATTTTTGAGCTTTTAGATACAATACAAGAATGTCTTAGAGTTCTTACTGCCTGTCATTATTAAATCAATAACTTTCATTTTATCCCTAATCATTAAACCATTCAATCTAATCACTTTCACGTTTAAAATTATTCACCACCTATTGAGAATTTTTACAAGCTTTATGCTTAAACATAAGGATACATATTTATTAAATAACATTAATTAATATTAAATTCTCTATCTGATTAGTCAGCTTATAAAATAATTGTTTAATTACTCAATAACTTTTATTTTATCCTTAATCATTAAACCATTCGACCCAATCATTTTCACTTTTAAAATTATTCACCACTTATTGAGAATTTTCACAAGCTTTATTTTTAAAAATTTATTAAATGACATTAATTAATATTAAATATTTTATCTGATTAATCAGTTATAAAATAAATATCTAATTACCATACCAATGCAAAGAAAGAATCAGGTAAATTTCTCACCACAAAATATATTTCAACTTGAGCAAGCTTCGCTAAATTTGTCCTGGAGATAAAAATTTAATTCCAAATATATATATATATTCAAAGACAAATATCTGAATTAGAAATGCATGGTTAACTTAAATTTAAAGAGTGAAAAAATTAAAACTATTTATGGGTTGTAAAATTTAGATTTGTGTTTCTTAAGAGTTTTAGATTTTTAATTAGGTTTTCTAATGTAATTGTTTGGGGTTAATTTTTTATCTCCAGAAGTTTCTTACTAACACTTTGTCAAGTCAATTCACGTGAGATATGGTATTTGTTTGTAAATTTCTATGGTAACTGGATATTTATTATTTGGGATTATATAAATCAACCATATGATAAAATTTTTAATGTTAGTAGGTGTCATTTAATTTATTATAAGCATTAGTTTATTTTTTATGCATTTATATATATTAGTTTAATATTTTTAATGGTTAATATAGATGTAAATTAATTAGTAAATGGGATATCCATTATGTAAATGAAATTAAACCTACAGCCAAGATATATTGATGTGCAGTAATCAATAAGAATGGTTCTGCAGGCTGAATGAAAACAATAGCAAACCCCTTCAAACTATTACTAATTTGATTAGTAGTAGTTTTAACAAGTTTTCTATTGTTTTCACTTAGTCTGCAGAATTGTTCTTATTGACTGTTGCACATCAATACATTTGTCCAAGCTATTACTAATCAAAAGGAGATCTTTTTAATTAGTTGTAGCTTGGACAAGTTTGCTATTGGGTCCATTCAATCTGAAGAACCTTGACTGTAAATTTAACTTCATTTACATAACATAAATCCCATTTACTAATTAATTTACATGCACAATATATATATATATATATATGTAATTATGCTCAGGGTTAACTGGGTTTATAAGTAACCATTAGAAAACAGACAACACTTAGACAATCCCAACATAGATAACAATCAACAATCTCAAACTGTTGTCAAGGCAACTTTTTTTAACAATAAAGGTGGAATCCCTTTATTGTTAGAAGGGGGTTGCCTTGACAACAGTTTGAGATTGTTGATTGCTATCTATAGTGGGATTATCTAAGTGTTGTCTGGTTTCTAATGGTTATATACATACATACAAACTAACTAAAATATCTATACAAAAAAATAATAAAATAAAAAAAAAAATAGTTGTGTATAAAATTACTTTAATATTTCAACCAGAGAAATGATTTTCATCAGAAAAAAAAAGTAAAATGGCAGTGTTCAAAAATTACATATTTGACAAAAAAAAAAAGCCTTATTGAGTTAAAAGATGTTACAAAAACAATTTAACCAACCAATGACAAATTTATTTCAATGTACATTTAAAAAAAACTGCACTATGTACTAATCAAACAGCATGAAGAACTGCAATCTTAATTTAAATTAAAAATGTAATATATATGACTGAATAAATAAATGTGTGTGTATATATACAAAAATATTCTGTGTTCATATTAATATTTGAATAAAAAACTGAAATACTTATACATATTAATTAAATAGTATAGTTAATACAAACTAATCCTATCTACTGATATTATTCTACCCGTGCTTCGAGATAACTCACTATGAGCTGGAAGTGTCAGAGTTTAAATGGGGGATTTCAGCATTCCTTCTAAGCATTACTTGTATTATTAATAATTAATCATTCACAATTTTCCAAGCATAATAGAAGTAAATTTTTAAATTTATACTGTTCTGTATATTTTGCTACCTGTTACATTATTTTCTTAAATGTCTATAGTAAATATTTTAACATTTGTCAAGCATTGGTGGTCGAGAGGTCAGCGACATCAGCTTTACAAGCAGTTGTCCTGGGTTCGTGGGTTCGCTTCCTGGCTGATGCTATGGCACATGAGAAAAAAAAATTAATATTTGTTTGTCTATTATCGAATGACCAGAACATTTTACAATATTAATATAGATATACACACAACAGCATTTAAAGGCAATCTAGAATTCGAGACTTATCGGAGACGATCAAAATTTTAAAAAACTGGTATTAGAAGCTTATGAAAAATATCTTTCTGACAAAAATTATTTATATTTGGCAAAAGAAGGATTTTCTTCAGCATTTTCCAATAAGCTTGCAGATATTTCAGATGTTTTAGCAACGTATAGCCTACATATGGAAAACATAAAAACTGGAATGTTGAAAAAAAATTCACTAGATGTAAATGTAACTTTGGATGAAGATGAAATGAATTTATTATCAATTAGTATTTATACTGAAGGTTTGGAAGGATTCGGTAGTGATTCCGAAGATGATTCAGAAAGTGATATTTCTGCTACATCTGTATTGAGTTTCAGAGTGATGGATGTTTTAGTAAGATCAGTTATGATATTTAATGGAATGGGTAAAGGGATATTATTAGTGTGGAGAGGTGTTGGAACTGAACCAATTTCAGCTCTACAGAATATTCTGTTGTTACATAATCATCATCAGTTAATTTCTCTTCAGAATGGTTTTATTCTACAATACAATGTATATGGCACACTATTTATTGATGTATCTGGATCAATGCAAGTTAGCTTATGATATCGAAATGCTCAGTCTGCAGTAACCAACAGGGGTTCCTTCTTGATCCATGGCCATATACAAATGGATTCTCCATTATTTCAGAGTGAAATAAAATTTGGTTGTGATTCAGAATCTTTTATTGATTTTGAAACAATAGTTAATTTTTCTCAAATTCCATTTAAAACCTATTTATTAATGACTCATCCAGAATTAAAAATCGGACACCACAAGAAAAAATATACCCATATTCTAAATTCTAACCTCAGTAGACAAAGGGTTTGGTCTAAAATAATGAAAATTCCTGCAAAAACCTTTGATCTTGGGCATGAAAATTCCAAAAGATGTACAATAATGACTCTGGATTCTGGATTTATGATATCATTTTTTTAAATTTTAAATAAAATAAGTTAATATCTGGTAATAAACAACAACATTTAAAGGCTAACATGTATATATTTTTATTATTAATATTTCCCACTAATAATATATCAATGAAGAATCTAGTGGTGAGCAATTAGTACATTTTCCACCACGCCCTTAACTTGTGATTGAGATTAGGTTGAAAAAAAATCTTGGAAATTTTTTCAAGCCACACAATCTTAGATTTATTTTCTTCTGGTTGATAGCCTATACCCAACACAATTAGTCATCCAAAACGTTAGTTAAAAGCTTCAGATTAATCTTGATTATTTAGATGAGAATAAGTGCATCGCTTGTAAGAATATAATTGCAATATAGTGTGGCTTTTACTACTAGTAAAAGAGGCATAGATTATGCTCCTATGGACACTGCGCCCATGACCATTTTACTTTAAGACTACTATAAATCACATACTGAAGTCAAATTATGACTTAAAGTTCAATATTATCATTAATTCGAATGAGTTATATAATGATTTACAGTAAAAAAAAAATGATGTTAATATTTAATTACTATGAAATTATATACACATTTTAACATCCTGTTTGATGAATTATTCAAAAATCTATTGTATGTATAAATACATCAGTCCATATTGGTAGAATTGTTACAAGTCTTCTTTATTTTGCCTAATGCTAAATTTCAAAATGGAGATGGCTCTTACATTTGTTAAATCACGAAGATAGACTTTATATTAAATAATAAAATGTATGATAGGCAATGCAATATTACTGAGATAGTTTCTACAAATGAAAGCTGAAATAGCATTTAAAATTAACTGCGATTACCTTCCAGTTTTTCTAAAGCTCATAAAATTTTTTCCAACAAAAATTTCTTTGTCATTTTATTAATATTATTATTTTCAGCTAAGTACTGCATAAAATTAAAAAGAATACTGACTATCATTATATTAATAATGACAAATAAAACAGAAAATCATATAACATTATAATACTAACCAAAAAAACAAAATTTTACTAAAATGTTTCCATGATCATAGTTTTATCTATTGACAAATAGATCTTTTCAAGTGAAATTCACCAAGATACATACAACATATACATATATATTTAGAAGGGATTTGAATTCAAGACTTTCAAGCTCCCTACTGCTATCCACTCCATTTTATACAATTGATATATGTGAGTACATAATGTGAAAAAAAAAAGATTTTCAATATACATACCAGCACTCATCAGTTGGTCCAAATCATCATCTCCCCACATACATATATAATCAGTGCTCAGTTTATATTAAGATAGCAAATATTCAAACTTTAATTGACAGACTTCAATCTTCTCCACCCTTTCAGCCATCCATATCATTGAAAATCTGATGATGGAATGCTCAAAGCACTTGTTAATGCCAATATTATTGTCATATCCATGTTGAATTTAAGTCACTCTGACCCCTCACACATAGGACTTTAATATATTCATTTAAATACACAGAAGAGGTATAGACACAAAACAAGCTGAATACATAATATTTAAATCCAAATATATAATCTACACTGAACTTAATGTAATTAGAAGGAATTTGAGCACAGATTTTCAAGCTTTCTACAGCTATCTACTACATATTATACAAGCAATACACATGACCACATACATATAAAAAAATAAATGATCTTCAATATGTGTTTCTTGCTGAACCAGCACTCATCAGTTGGTCCAGATAATCATCTCCCAAACATATGTATAATCAGTGCTCAGTTTGTATTAAGATAGCAAATTATCAACCTTTAATGGACAGGCTTAAATATTCTCCACATTCCAACTCTTTGGCTATCCATATCATTGAAAATCTGGACCAAATAATAAATGCTGGTTCAGCACAAAATACATATATTGGAGAATTTTTTTTCATATAAATGTGGCCATGTGTATCAATTATATAAGATGGAGTTGATAGCTGTAGGGAGCTTAAAAGTCTGAGTTCAAATTCCTTCTTATTACATTAAGTTCAGTATAGACAATATACTTGTGTTTAAATGTTATATATATATAAAACAAAACAGCCTTCTCATCATTCACTTCGAAAACACATTTCCTTGAATATCAAATGATGTCTTCATAAGATTTATAACCTCAGATTCAAAAAATTTTATTACCAGATTTTCTTTTACTCTGCTTTTTAATTCCTTTCTTTTATTAAATTAATATTTTTAAATTCTAAAAATATCATGATAAAATCATACACTAATCAATATGTTTTTCTGGCAACTAGATATTATACTAATATCATTACTATTATAAAATTACATCTTTGTAGGATTGGATATTTGAAATGAAAGAACACTGTAGGATTTCCTAAAAAATTATTTTATAGTGTACATGAGCATAGTTTTTATAGAAGAGACATATATTCGATTTTTAATTCAGGGTTACAGAGATTTAATTAATTGTGCACATAAATAAAATCCCACACTTATTTGCAAATGATTCAAGATATTCTATCAAAATGCAATGGTGTTTTCTTTTTGGATATATATAGCTGAAGATGGATTACAATGGAGAACTATAATATTAGACAGGTATTTAGAATTATTTTGTAGAAAAAAGTTAAAAGTTAATGTAAAATATCATCAAACTAATATTTGTAAACCATTTAAACATCACACGATCACAATGCTCTATGCTTACACAAGCTGAAAACAGTAACAAACAGCTCTCCATACGGTAGTACCATGCAGTGCAAGCAAAAGTAATCAATGGATGCAAAAAGGTGGCTGTTGGAGAGTTGCATTAGATCCTAAGATCTAGGTAAAGTGCTCACACATCTAAAACTCTTCACTGATGAAAGCCAAAGCTAGAAATTAGTCTGGGGATATTAGACGAGTAGGTACTAGATAGGGAGTTTTTCCACAAACCTTTTTGCATTTATTGATTACTATGGCTTGCACTGGGTGGCACTTCTGTATGTAGAGTCTGTCACTGTTTAAAATAATATCCGATTATATTCTATATGAGAAGATTTATGATTAGGATATTTCTAGTTCCTAATTAGTATTCAATTTTTCCACAATATTTAACTCTTTAAGGATTAATCTATTACAAGGAACAATTCCAACCAAAACATTTCTCAATAACTGATTCAAGCTAAATTTCAAACTTACACATGTTTTAGATAATAATTATCTAATACAAATGTTACACATTTTTCAAACTTGGCTAAACTTTTTATGACCATGCCCATTTGAGTTTTAAAACTGTACAATTAATTTCAAGCAATTTACTTTAAAAAAATATGTAAAATACTTTTATTCGTATAATACTTCCATAATTATTTACATACTAAGAATCAGGTGGCACTACTGCATGGAGTGTTTTGCCTGTTTTAATAACAGTTATGAGCAAACATAAGAAATGGTGTTCATGTGATGTTTAGTGATTTAATACCAATCTTGCCTAATAGGACAGTGGTGGCTACAGTTAGGACACCAAAATGTATGGGTACTAAACTGAGTTCAGACCTATATTACTATATAAGCTAATGATCTTGGATTGAAAATATTATTGTGTTTTCAATTTTATTCTCATAGTTTTGTAGTTAAATAGAGATAAAAGTAGCTGCTAAAGGGTTATATTAGATTCTAAGATCTAGGTGCAGTGCTCTCAGATCTGAGGCTCCTCACTGGCGAAGGCCACAATACATAAACTAGTCTGTGGATATTGGATGAGTAGGCACTAGATAGGGATTTTATGCACAAGCCTTCTGACATCCATTGATTACTCTGGCTTGCACTGAGTGACAGTACTGTATGGTGAGTTTCGTCTGTTTTAATAACAGTTGTGAGCAAGCATAAGAAATAGTGATCATGTGATGTTTAGTGGTTTAATACCAATTCTGCCTAATAGGATAGTGGTAGCTATGGTTATTAAAGAACCAAAGACACCAAAATATATGTGTACTGAACTGAGTTCAGACCTATATGACTATATAAGCTAGTGATCTTGGATTGAAAATATTATTGTGTTTTCAATTTTATTCTAATAGTTTTGTTGTTAAATAGAGATAAAATGTGGCTGCTTGAGGGTTGCATTAGATCCTAAGATCTAGGTGCACTGTTCTCAGACCCAAGGCTCCTCATTGACGAAAGCCACAAGCCAGAAACTAGTCTGGGGATATTGGATGAGTAGGCACTAGATAGGGATTTTATGCACAATCCTTCTGGCATTTATTGGTTATTCTGGCTTGCACTGAGTGGTACTACTGTATGGAGAGTTTTGCCTGTTTTAATAGAAATTACAAAGAGTGGTTTATCTCATCCTCTTAAATCTTCACAAATTCTTATTCAAATGATATCATGAACAAAACTTGGCAATCTACAATCTTTCTCAGTTCTATACTGTCATAGTTTAAACCAGGGATAGGATAAGAAACCGGCGGCTCCGGAGTAACACGTGTCTCTTTAGTAGAAAAAAATGAAGCTCTCTTATTTTGGATAAAAAGATATATACATGAATTTTATTAAAATTTTTAATTTAATATATACTAATATATAATTTGTAATTGACTGTATTAATTTTTTTATAATTTAATTAATACCAATGTGTATAAATTACTGTGATGATTGTGAGTGGTTTAAATTTAAAATCGAGTACCGTGCATTATTTTCGTCAATGAATTATGTGAAAAGTAAACACTGGAGTACACTAATTGATTGAAGTCTGAATGCTTTATTATTATTAAAATGCACGAAATGTACTCCAAATTTAAAGAAGTTGGCTAAAAATGTAATAGTTCAAAAGTCACATTAGAAATTTGATTATTAACATTGTATTTTCATATTTAAATAAATGATTTTTTTCACTGATAAATTTTTTAATGCAAATTTATTATTGTATTTACCAGAATTTAGAAAAAAAAAGTTCTAATTAAAAGTAAAGTTCACAGGAAAAATAATTTGTTTCACTCACCAAAATATTATATGCAAGTTTAAAAGTTGTTCGAATCTTGTATATGCATATTTAAAATTATTAAATTTATAAATAATGAATGAAATTGATTTCAAGTTGCGGCTTCCTAAATTTTAATTTTTCTACATTTGTTGTCAAAATTGCTATTTGATTCAAAAATGTTCCCGAACCCTGGTTTAAATTTCGTTATAAACATTCCACAAAAATATTCATTCTTGAACTAATTATAGATAAGTTGAGCATTGACCTATATAAATTGCCATTCTGTGCAGTCTAAAATATTTTGTAAGTACTATGTTAATTTTTAATTTTTATACACTCGTTTATTTCGAGTTTGGTTAAAAAGGTAATCAATTCATAACTCGAAGTCAAGAATTACATAGTTTGTTAAAGACTTAATAAATTGAGATTTATGTTAATATTTGTAAATAATATGTTATAAAAAAAAAAAAACATCTTTTAAGTAAAGCAAAACATGCGAGTTTGTTTTAGTTTTGAATTATATAATTTAACTATTTATTATAATCCAGATTTCAGTAATTCAATCAATCAATTTACTAATGTGTATCAGTGATATGAGATAGTGTGGATAGCTGAAGGATGCTTGAAAGTCTGTCTTCAAATCCCTTATATTTATAATAATAGAACTGTAAGGTCAGGTATTCAGACATCAAATATTCAAGTATCAAAGATTGATTTTGTTCAACTTAGTTTCTGCCACTACAAGTTTAATATATGGTTAATTATCGTATTGTATAAAGAACTGAATTTTCGTTAGATTTAATTTATTTTGGGTAAACAGTTTAATTTTTTGTTTGCAAATACAAAAATTACTTATTTATAATTATTATCTCAACAAAAATATTTTAAAAAAATAAAGTCACTTATAACAGCTTTAATACGTTTATTAATCTTTATTTTTCGTTTTAATATAATTAAAATAGTCTAAAACCAATTGATCTCCAAATATAAAGTAATCCCTTTCTGTCTGTGCCCGGATAGCTCAGTCGGTAGAGCGTTAGGCTTTTAACCTAACGGTCCAGGGTTCGAGTCCCTGTTCGGGCGCTACTATTTTTTAAATTTTTTTTTTTTAAAAATCCCCCAATACATTACGCGCAAATAAAAGTCATTATTATTATTAATTAAAGAACCTTTATATAGAAAAGGAAATGTACATCTGATAAACGCTTAAATTGCATTGACTAAGTAACATATCTAGGCTTTTTATGAAGAAAAGCTTTAAAATTTATTCTAATGATATTTTATTTCCTAATAACTTAAAAAAAAAAAAAAAAACTTTCTTTGTCCGTTTATCTGATTATAGGTGTGTGCGAAAGTGTTTAATCAGTTCACCGAAAGATGAAAGTTTTGTAAAAGAAGCAAATACTACATTACAAAAAATCGAGAAACTTCTAACTATTAATACCGTTTAAAAACTTATGAGACGTCAAAAACTTATAAAGAACAATTAAATAATAAAGAATAAAAAAAAAAAACCAACTTTATTTGTATTGCTTTTGTAAAAAAAAAAAAAAAAACCACTTTAATACCTGTTTAAATTACTAGGCCCTTATAAAAACACATAATTATATGAAAATGATATAGCATATAAATTTAGTCATCACAATAATTACTAGAAGCTACTCACAAAGGAATATGACATCTTAACTCCTGAGAGAATGTCTAAGAATAACATGTTGAAGTTGATGTTTGCTAATGGTTAAGCAAGCCAAAGTGTGAACTATAAATACGATCTGCATCTCACCTGCAAAAATAAAATCTCTCTCAAGGAAAATTTAATTTCTGTCCACCAGTATGGCAGGAAAAATTACTTACTCCATTGCTATGAGGAATGGATATTGTACTTATTTTTAATACAAATCAGAATAATTATAGATATAAAAAAATCACACATATTTGTAGGTTAAACAGGTTTGAATTGTTCACTGCAGAATTCATGAAGGCCTCTTCTACACCCCTCTAAATAAAAACGGTGTGAAAGTGCTGTGCAGTATATAAAAACCATAGAATAGCAATTGCCTTACAAAAACCATAGAAAAAACTGTTAAGAAGATGGGACTTGCAAATAACTCAAAATGTGATTTCACTCTAATTCTCATTTCAAATCAAGATTCCTTTTGTGAATATTCAATCAAGAATCTACAATTGAAGATTTATGGGATAAAAAATGGAATTCATATGAAGTTCTAAACATTTTTTCCCCAGATTCAACCATATGTCAATTGGATTTGATCTTTCTAGATCTTAGTGGAATTTCATCAACAGTTTCAGAACAAACAATGGTGGCTACATTTATCTGCTTTGTAACTGACATTATTAAAGGACTATGTAGATGATAAACACAAATCATAAACTATATAGTTAATGTGTCTAACCTATGTCTATAGAAGCCACTTTGAAGAGTAGCTATTAAATAATCTATCTCCTCTTGGAATCTCTACAATTTACTTTATGTTATTTTGTTAATAGTTAGACTGTCTAAAAAATCCATATATTTAATAAATAGCAAGAGAAGATAGTAAAGTTTTCACTAATAAGGAAAAATAAAACACTCCATTACATCTATAATCTACATTAATAGTAGGCATAATAAAAAAGATTAATAAACTGTTAAAACACAGTAAAGTGTTGATCTATAATTGTTTTCACTGCATTATTCATCTGGTTAGTTTGATCTAGAATTATATATATATATATATATATAAAGGACATATTTTGCGGGTTCATCCATGTTAAAAACTTAAATATTGATATACCGACATTTTGACTTGATCACACAAGGCATCTACTGGGTGATAAAATATAGAAAGATGGTTGTAGAAGTGCTACAATCACTGATTCAAAAAAACATTAAAGTTCCACCAATAGCAAAAATAAATTAAGAATGTTTTTTAAAAAAAATCTTTCCAAATAGGAGGGAGTTTGTGTGTATCATCTTGCTAATTGATACAATCTGGCCTTTTAAGTATCTCAATGGCTTCTCTAATGTTGCACTGGTATAGATTATCACATCTGGATATGATCCTGGTACTAGAAAAATCAATTTTATGACCTGAATCTATAGTATGAAGTGAGAGTGCTGATGATGATGAATGTTGTTTAACTGCATTAGCATGCTCATTTCTCCTAACATTGATACAATGATTACTCATACCTACGTAAGAAGCTTTACAATTTTCACACAAGATTTGATAAACACCATGAGATTCAAGAGGGATTGAATCCTTAGGCTTGGTTATTATATTGCTGATCTTTTGATGAGTAGAAAATGCTGTATTTATATTATAGCATTTTAATATACATCCAGTATTGTCTGTTGTTCCTTTGACATATGGAACACAAATCCTAATAGCTGATTTATCATCTTTTTGTTTCCTATTTTGTCCATTTGGGGCTTGAAATAAGGCTTTTTTTAATAAATTTATAATTATAACTATTTGCTAATAAAACACTGTTAATATGATTTATTTATTCTTTCAAATGCGATTTATTTGAAAGGTTGATTGCTCTATTTAAAAGGGTTTGGCTTCAGAAACTATCTGAGTTGGGTGATAATGAGAATGTAAATGTAAATATCTGTCCATGTGCTGTATTCTTTCTGTAAATCGGAAAAAATAAACTATTTGGTGTTCTGGTGACTAGAATATCAATGGAGACAGAATCTGATGGAAAACTCCCTTTTCTTGATGTTCTAGTCACCAGAGCACCAAATAGTTTATCTTTTTCGATTTACAGAAAGAATGCACATACGGACAGATATTTACATTTCCATTTCTCATCATCACCCAACTCAGATAGTTTCTGTAACCAAAACTCTTTTAAATAGAGAAATTAATCTTTCAGACAAGTCACATCTGATAGAAGAAATAAATCATATTAATAGTGTTTTATTAGCAAATAGTTATAATTATAAATTTATAAAAAAAAACCTTATTTCAAGCCCAAAATGAACAAAATAGGAAACAAAAAGATGATAAATCAGCTATTAGGATTTGTGTTTCATATGTAAAAAGAACTACAGACAGTATTGGACGTATATTAAAATGCTACAATATAGATACAGCATTTTCTACTCATCAAAAGATCAGCAATATAATAACCAAGCCTAAGGATTCAATCCCTCTTGAATTTCATGGTGTTTATCAAATCTCATGTGAAAATTGTAAAGCTTCTTACATAGGTTCAGTAATCATCACATCAGTGTTAGGAGAGATGAGCATGCTAATGCAGTTAAACAACACTCATCATCATCAGCACTCTCACTCCATACCATAGATTCAGGTCATAAAATTGATTTTTCTAGTACCAGGATCATATCCAGATGTGATAATCTCCACCAGTGCAAAATTAGAGAAGCCATTGAGATACTTAAAAGGCCAGATTGTATTAATAAGCAAGATGATACATGCAAACTTCCTCCTATTTAAAAAGATTTTTTTTAAAAACATTCTTAATATAACATATTTGCTATTGGTGGAACTTCAACGTTTTTTTCAAATCAGTGATTATAGCGCCTCTACAACCATTGTTCTACCTTTTATCACCCAGTGGATGATTTGTATGATCAAGTCAAAATGTTGGTATATCAATATTTAAATTTTTTAACACAGATGAATCCGCAAAATATGTTTTTTATATATGCAACCCATAAAAATCTTCGTATCAACATACATATATAGCAGTCACTTATAAACGAGAATGGTCAGTCCAACTCCAAGAGATATAAGAATGCTCTAGAAGTGACTTTTGTCATGACTAGACAATCTAACCTTGAACCACAAATACACCCATATATTTAACACATTGGTCCATTGTTCTTTAATTTGCTATTTTGAAAGACTATCTTTTAATTTTTTCAGCAGAAAACGTTTCTTTCTGACACACTTCAACAATATGTCTAATAACAGCTATTTTCCCCAATGAAAACAGTCAATATTACATTTCTTTACAAGATAATTGTAATTAAACTTTATTTTAGAAAATCTTGCATTGATAACTAATTTTACATGTCCAATCCAAATATGTGATTTTGCATTAGTGGACTTTATAGCACTATATCCAAAAAATTGAAGAACATCTTGAATGATTTTATGATCTTTCTATTGTATTTGTAAAATTTTATGCTGCATTCTTACATAACACGTTTCTAATACTTTCATATTGCATGATTGGATGTCTAAGTCTTATATCCATACAATAAAGTAGGTAAAACATCAACTCTATATATAGCTAACTCAGCCACAGTAGTTATTTCTCTATGATGAAATATTTTATAGTTTAACTTGCAAAGGCAGCAGTACATCGGAGTTTGTGTTTTACCTCAACATCTCATTCTATTTTTTTACTTGTAAATTGCTAAAGGAATTTAAATTGGTTTGCATTCCCAAGCTGATGACGATCCATATTAAATCCCCGAGAATTTTTCTTTCATCATTGGATAATAAAATACTTAGAAGTTTTTGAAGATTAATTACTAAACCAAATATTTTAAAAATTGCATTCAAAATGTACACAGTCTACAAATCATCTTGAAAACCGACAAAAATAGCATAATCATCAGCATATTGTAAATCCAAAATCCCAGAAGATGAAGTTTATATTTTTGCTTTTGATTCAAATTAAAAATTCCACCATCAAACCTGTACTGCATGTTGAATGCTGTTTCATTAAAACCAACTATAAATAGTTCCAAAGACAAATGTATTAAAATGAAACTGTGTTGAAACAAGTTTTCATTTCTAGTATCTCAAATTGTCCAGCTCTAGTAATAAGACTTTCGCTCAGTCTTTTATGGAGAAGCTATATAATGCCAATAAACTTCGGTAAAGAATCCACTAATTTCAAAACAATGCCGTAAACTTGACTGGTTAACTGAATCAAATGCCTTGAGCAAATCAATAAAATTAATATTTAAGTTACTGTGTTGCTACTGCTATCTTTTTAAAATTTGTCAATCAATACAACATGTCTGCAGTTTCTGTTGACTCATATTGCATTTCCGGTCAACATTCATTTAAAAGTGGAAAGGATGTTTTCAAAATAAACCTGAAAGTATCTTTGTTGATGTAGATAATAATGATATTCCATAATAATTACTGCAATCTTGTCTATTATAAAAAACAAAAACAAATTGGAACATTAGAAAGCATCTTTGCATTTATTTAAGTTTTAAATTTTAATTTGTTAAATAATTTTATGGCAGTCATGATAATTAGGTGATAAGAAGATAGATGACCTGATTATGTATTTCAGTTCATTATTTTTTTTCTTTATTTGCAAAATTAAAATATTACTTTTAAGGAGGAGTTTGTTTATAAACATATTTTAAAAAACGAATTAAAAAGTGAATGAATCGATTACATAGTAAAGATTTAACTATGAAAATAAAAAGTTGCATATTTAACTGTAATAATTGTAATGGACTGGCAAAAATATAAAGGATTGTCTTAGAAAAAAGAACATTAATAAGAACTCAGAAAACAAATGTATTTATGTTTGTTTGACAAAATCTTCTATTAGAGGGCAGTGTATTGCTACAAACAGAGCAAAATAAAAATATTCTATAGACTGCAATTTATGGATAATAAAAGAATAACCAAAATAGTATTTAATTGGGTTATGAGCAAAGGGTAGGCAACAAGTTGGGAGAGAAAAGTAGTATGGTATGCAGAAGATTTGGATAAAGAAGTTATGCTAGTGTACTTATCTAAAATATAGGATGATTTTGTTAGGAGGATTGTTGAGTGTTATAGTGGCAAGGAATGGGATAGAAGAATAGATGCATTAATAAAAAATAGGGAGTTGGAGAGATGGAGAACTAGTATGGAGAGTAAAAAGTGTTTAAATATATATAGATGTAAACAGAATATTGGGTATGAGTTAATTCATGACAATAGTAAGGGAAGTAGTTTATTGTTTAAGACTCGAATGGGCTCTTTAGCAAAGAGAATATACATGTAAATGGAAAAATATGGGTCATTTAGTCTGCAAGTTGTGTAAGAAAGGCATACAAATATTAGGTATCTGTTAATTGAATGTAAATGCCCGAAAGCAGAAAGGGTACAAACAATGATGTTGTGGAAGAATAAATATAAACAAAGTGTTTATATAGAAAGTGGGTTCCCAGTTTTTATGCTGGATTTGGAAAAAGATAAGGGGGATTTAGATATAAAGATCATGAAGTTGACAGGAATTCTATTGTGAAAATGGGATGGAGCAGAATAGAAAAGAATATGGGAAAAAATTAGGGTGGGAAATGAAAAAGGAAGGTAAGGTGGATAACATGATTTTCTGGAAATTGTGGCTAAGATTTCTGAGTCTGAAAAAAGAAAATCAACAATGCATCACATTGCATTGCAAGTTATCATTCCTGTGATTGCATATTATTAGAAGTGTATTAATATATAGCTAACAATATTTAAGTTAGCTTTTATATAAATTTCTATTTATGCATTTGGTACTTCAGTACATTAAGCATACATGACTCATTAGATATATATGTTGATATGAAGATTTTCATGAGTTGCATATATAAAAGACATATTTTGTGGGTTCATCCATGTTAAAAAATTTAAATATTGATATACCAACATTTTGACTTGATCATACAAATCATCCACTGGGTGATAAAAGGTAGAAAGGCAGTTGTAGAGGCGCTACAATCACTGATTTGAAAAAAAAACATTAAAGTTCCACCAATAGCAAAAATGTTAAATTAAGAATGTTTTTTAAAAAAAATCTTTCCAAATAGGAGGAAGTTTGCATGTATCATCTCACTTATTGATACAATCTGGCCTTATCACATCTGGATATGATCCTGGTACTAGAAAAATCAATTTTATGACCTGAATTTATAGTATGGAGTGAGAGTGCTGATGATGATGAGTGTTGTTTAACTGCATTAGCATGCTCATCTCTCCTAACACTGATGCAACGATTACTCATACCTATGTAAAAAGCTTTACAATTTTCACATGAGATTTGATATACACCATGAGATTCAAGAGGGATTGAATCTTTAGGCTTGGTTATTATATTGCTGATCTTTTGATGAGTAGAAAATGCTGTATCTATATTATAACGTTTTAATATATGTCCAATACTGTCTGTAGTTCCTTTTACATATGGAACACAAATCCTAATAGCTGATTTATCATCTTTTTGTTTCCTATTTTGTCCATTTTGGGCTTGAAATAAGGTTTTTTTTTTTTTTTATAAATTTATAATTATAACTATTTGCTAATAAAACACTATTAATATGATTTATTTCTTTTTTCAGATGTGACTTATCTGAAAGGTTATTTGCTCTATTTAAAAGAGTTTAGGCTACAGAAACTATCTGAGTTGGGTGATGATGAGAATGTAAATGTAAATATCTGTCCATGTGTGTATTCTTTTTGTAAATCGAAAAAGATAATCTATTTGGTGCTCTGGTGACTAGAACATCAAGAAAAGGGAGTTTTCCATCAGACTCTGTCTCCATTGTAAATTTAATATGAGGATGCATATTATTTAAATGTAAAAAAAAATCATGTAATTTATTTTTTTCATATTGCCATATGGCAAAATTATCATCTATCTATCTGAGCCAAATGAGAGGTTTTAAAGATGATGATTCTAAAGCACGAGTTTCTATATTTTCCATGAATAAATCACCTATTACCCCTAAGATAAGTGAGCCCATAGGAGTACCAAAAACTTGTCTGTAATGCTGCCCATTGTATACAAAATATGTGTTCAAAAGACAATATTTAATCAAAGCAATAATATATATGGTCTGGTAAATTGCAAAGTTGTGAAATTACATTTAAAGCTTCATCAATTGGAATGTTTGTAAACAAGGACACACATCAAAACTGACCAGAATGTCATTAGCATTAATTTTTAAATTTTTTAAAACAGAAATAAAATGAAAAGAGTTTTTAATATATGATTTAATATATGGGATTGTAGGTTTAATGAAATCTGATAAATATCTAGCTAAAATATGAGTTGGAGATCCTATTGCACTTACTATTGGACGAAGGGGGGTATCTGGTTTGTGAATTTTTGGAAGTCCATAAAATTTTGGACAGACACAAGATTTTTCACGAGGGATTATTTTATTTTTTATCTCTGTTTTCAATAGATGATTTATTAATAATGGTTTTTGTTGTTTTTTCCAAATGCGTAGTATGACCTCTTTTTGATAGTTTGTAAGTTTTATCATTAAGCAGATCTAAAATTTTATTATGGTAAATGTCACGATCTATAACAACTGTGGCATTACCTTTATCAGCTGGAAGTAGAATAATTGATTTGTCCAATTTTATATTATTCAATGCTTGTCTTTCTTTCTTTGAAATATTATTTTTAGGAAGCTTAGCTTTTTTAAAAATATTGCAAATCTCAGCTCTAGCCAAATTAGCCGATGAAGAATCTATTTTATCGAGAGCTGATTTAACATTTCAAACAATTTTCTCAAAAGGTATCTGGGAAGGTGTTAAAGCAAAATTAAACCTTTTTCTAAAACCGAAAATCCATCTGTAGAGAGGGCTTTCCTAGATAAATTATAAACCGTTTTTTTTGATTTGGATACATAATGTTTGGGGATTGTGTTCTAATTAGCATTTGCAATTTTTTCTTTTGCTTTGTTGTTACAAATTCCGAATCTTTAAACGATTTAAAACTTTCAATACGATCAAAACTAGTCCACAGTAAAGGATGTATTTTATTACTAAGGAATAAACATAAATCTAGCAATACTTTATCAATTTGGTCTAGATTTTTCCGAGTTTCTTTAATAAAAGAGTTTAAAATAATATTGCTTGTTTTCCTCAGAATTTTACTAATATTATAATTGTTCTTGTGAAACACAATTTTACAGCAAGTGGGTATAACTTTGTGATTTTTACACGCTAATAGAAAAGATAAATTACAAAGTAACTTACATTTCTTAATCCACGTTCTTTCAAATACTCGAAGCTGTTAAAAAATTTTCTCCCCATAGAGGTTAATAATGTTGATACGAAGATTTTCACGGGTTGCATATATAAAAGATATATTTTGCGAGTTCATCAATTGGAATGTTTGTAAACAAGGACATGACATCAAAACTGACCAGAATGCCATTAGCATTAATTTTTAAATTTTTTAAAACAGAAATAAAATGAAAAGAGTTTTTAATATATGATTTAATAGATGGGATTGTAGGTTTAATGAAATCCGATAAATATCTAGCTAAAATATGAGTTGGAGATCGTATTGCATGTACTATTGGACAAAGGGGAGGTATCAACCAGATGACTTGTGTGATCAAGTCGAAACGTCGGTATATCAATATTTAAATTTTTTAACACGGATGAACCCACAAAATATGTCTTATATATATATAATTTATTCTAAGAAACAACTATAATTTATATTTCAATGTTTTAGCAATGGTGGCAATACCTGATTTTGCAGCAGCTGCGATGGAAAATTGGGGACTGGTTACATACAGGGAGTCTACTATGTTTTATGACAAAAAGCTCACTGCTGCCTCAGAACATCAGTTTACTGTTATGTTGATTCCTCATGAAATTGGTCATGTGGTAAGAGAATTATTTTTTATAATTATCTTATATGTACATATACGTACTATTTATTATTATAATAGAAAGATGAAATGTATGATGTGATGCACTGTGGCTTCTCTTTTTTTAGAATTAGGAATCTCTCAGCCACAATGCTCAGAAATACCCGTTAGTCACCTTCCCTTACTTTTCCATTCATACCCTGTTTTTCTTTTATTTTTCACTACCCTGCTCCATCCCATTTCCACAACATAATCTTTGTCAACTCTATGTCCTTTATATCTAAATTCCCTTTATCTTTTCCCAAACCCAGCATAAATACCAAGAATTCACTTTCTGTATAATCACTTTGTTTATATTTATTCTCCCACAACTTCATTATTTGTACCCTTTCTGCTTGCGGGCATTTACATTCAATTAACAGATGCCTAACATTTTCTATGCCTTCCTTATATAACTTGCAAACTAATTCACCCATATTTTTCCATTTATGTGTATATTCTTTTGTTGATAAGGATCCTGTTTGAGCCTTAAACAGTAAACTACTTTCCTTGCTATTATCATAAATTATCTCACACCCAATATTCTGCTTAATTCTATATATACTTAAACTCTTTTTACTATCCATGCTAGTTCTCCATCTCTCCAACTCCTTATTTTTTGTTAGTACATCTATTTTTTTTATCCCATTCCTTGACACTACAACACTCAACAATTCTCTTAACACAAGCATCCCACCTATTGTATAAGTATACTGGCATAAATTCTTTATTCAAATCTTCTGCATACCATAATACCTTCCTCACTCACCTTGTTGCCTGCCGTTTACTTGTAACTCAATTAAATACTATTTGGGCTGTTTTCTTATTGTTTATAAATTGCAATCTATCAAACATTTTACTTTTTGCATCTCTCATTTAAAAATTTGATTATCCTATTTCTCCTTGAATTTGCCTCCTTTCATGTCCACACATCTACATGTAATGCACATCTTCCTACTTCTCTTTGTACTTTTTCTAAGTAATCTACCACTCCTTTACTAACACATAACACATCATTACTATAAGTTAACCCTGCTACTGACTCTCCTTTCCATACAATTCTAGCTACATAATATTTATTATATAAAAACACTGTTAACTTCTTTATCAATCGTTTTTTTTTTGTTTTGCTTCATTTACCAATTTTCCCCCCCATTCATCCAAGCAATTTCTTTGATTACTTAAGACGATTCCCCAATAGTTACACCTATTCACCACATTTAATTTTATATCTCCCAGTTAGAGAATTGAAGTGACATCTGTTGAGATCATTATGAAATAAAATATTAGATGTTATACAATAGCCAACTTTTAGGTTATATAAATTATGAAGATTCAGACTAAATTAAGGGAAACCCTTTTTTATCAAATGTGCTAAACATTTAAACACCATTAATCACAAAATGAACATTATAGAGGATTTTTTATTTGCTTTATTTGATAGCATGAAAGAAAAAATAAACACGATTATTAAGCACACTGATTTCTGTTATCACAAAGCATAATTTTTACTATTCTGGCTAAGTAGAAATTATAATGTCTTGATGATATATTAACAGCTGAAAAATTTAAATTAGTAATATATTTTTAGATGAAACATTTGTGTGAACAATATTCCTTCATGTGAGATACCTTCTACATAAACAAGATTGTATGATACATTATTAATATTGGTGAAGAAGTAAAAAATGTATTTTATTTGTATTTTTAAATAAAAAATTTATTATTGCAAAATACGCAATTCTAACAAAACCTATAAAACACCATATGACTTCATCTTGAACAGTACTATGAAAGCAACACATTCTTTTTTATATTTATCTACTTACGCCACCTAGTGTAAACTTTAGTAATCAAATGTGGAGAGAAAACAGAATGGAATATTTACAAAAAAAAAAAAAAAAAATAGTTTATAGTAATTTATAGATATACAGTGAAATCAATAACGATGCAATAATTAAGTAATTTAAAAATGAAAATGCAAAAAATATATATAGAAGATTAAAACAGGTAAAAACTCAGTATTGCTGTGCGTGGCAATACGTATAGTGAGTTTTTGCCTGTTTTAACAACAGTTATAAGCAAGCATAAGAAATGGTGATCATGTGATATATATAGAAGAGTGGATAAAGTCACAATGTTACTATTATATATATATTTTCAAATAGGTTTAAGATAAAAATAAAAGCAATACTAATAGATATTAAAAAAAACCCCAATAAGTTTAATCATTGGATAAGAAATTATAGAACAAATTAATGCTTTTCAATATTTGGCTAATCAAATAACTTAGGAATGCAGTAATAATAATAAAAATAGAGAGGAAATTGCAATTGAAATGACTAAAAAGCCTTTAATAAGAAGATAGAGTAAAATTTTATAATTATTTGAAATTAGATTTGAGAAAGACATTTATTAAATGTTTTGCTTCGTTAGGTGAATAATTAGAAAAGGAGAATATTAGAGACTTTTGAAAAATGAATTTAGAGCATGATGAAGAGGATAAAGTTGAAAAAATCAGATTAGTAATGGATAAATGTTAAAAAGAGTAGGTAAAAAAAATATTTGTTGAAAAAATTATGATAAAAAAGAGAAAAAGAAAAAAGCATGTTGGAACAGATTATAGTAGGGAGGGCATAGAAAAAAAAAGTTGAGTCTACTTTAAGAAAGAAAATGATTATGGTTATTTAAAAATTAAAGCAAGAAATTTAAAGACTAGGAGCAATGGCTTTATTAATAAATAGCTAAAGATGGTGATTATGCTTATATATAGGATCTTATGGGGCAGAAATAAGCACACCCACATATTATGTCTTTGAACTATGATTTGAATCTGAGCCTAAGTGAAACTATTTTTCAGGAGGCTCTGCTCATAGCCAACCCAGGTAAACTTTGACATTAGTTAATAAATGGGTATCTAGCTATTCTTAACTAGAGGATCACTCAGCATTTGGTAGGTCTGGTGAGTACTAGCTTCTCCACAGTTCCTATCTCCAAGAGACCTCTGCATTGGGGTATTTATTAAAGAGACTGCCATTTTATTTATATTACACATGGAATTGCAAAAACAAAATTTATCAAACTCACAATATTGACACTAATTTATTACTAATCATTAATGAATAGTAATAGTCATTAATGTATATATCTGATGGAAGTTTGACACGTGTAAATCAAAGTATAATATTTTGATAAATATCTGTGAAAGATTCTGATCTGGAATAAGTGCATCTTGGGGGGTCATTTATGATTCAAGAATATGCTTGGCTTGGAATATTTAAGTATAAATATGATAAAACAAAATCAACTACTCCACTTTGGTGGCCTCTGTAAAAATGTGAATTATATACTGATCACTAGATGGCAGTGTAAGTATAAACTTCGTTTAAGGAGAAGCTACAGTAATAGAAAAAAATATGTAAGTTCATACTGAATAATTTAGCCAAAGAAAAATATATAATATTTATTCTGAAACAAAAAGACTTAAAAAAAAAATGTTAACAAAAATAAATTTAAAAAAATATTTTGTAATAAGAGATTAACCCCAAAGATGGCACATTTGTTGCAAGTTTTTAAGCCTAAAGTTTAAATCTTCAATTCTGGTCAATGTAATCTGATCACCTGTATAATATAAGGCAAAGATCTGACCATTTATTATTGTCTTGCCTTTATTCTTGTAATTCCTATTACAATTCTATAGAATTGAAATTAATCTTATTCTAAACAATCTGATATAACCCTTTATGCACTATGTAAGTGTAAGAGGATTTATTATGATATTTGCTGTTGATGACTGAAGTTAATATTTAGTTATAGATTATAAAGTATAGATTATATAACCTAATTTCAAATAGAGTACTTCTGTTAATTTTTTATTTTTTTTATGTTGATTATTGGCTATAGCAAATTAAGTGATTTATAATTAATAATTTTTTTTAATTACATACTATTCAAAACCACCCATTGTTTGTACAATTTAGTTTAATTTTTTATTTCTTACAGTTTCGACTACCTAGCAGTTTTCACCAGAAGTGATGAAGACTGTTAGACAGTCAAGACTATAAAAAAAAAAAACAAAAAAAAAAATTGTACAAACAATATAAGCATTGATAAAATGAGTTATTATTTAAATTTATTATTATAATCAATGCATAGAACATAAAAAAAGAGAATGATCTGACTTAATGATTTTTTATAGAGTTCAATTTTTTCATTACTTATTGTGCCTTTAAACCATCCCCCCACTCAAAGAAGTGTTATATTTTGAAAATTAGATAATGCCTCTCCCTAAAAAAAAGATACTCTTAATAGGGCAGCAAAGTAAGAAGAGTTATATGTTGAGATTAATAAGGAGAAATTAAAAATGAAATGTAGGAATGACAGAACTATAACTACCAAATCTATTTCTTCTACTCCAGTTCTGCCACCTTGTGATACCTTGAGTAATTAAAAGATGCCAGATTATAGTGCTTAATTACTTTCTATCTTGGACTCTATTGATGAGTCAAGTCACAAGATAGCAAAATGAAGGGGGAGGGGCATAGATATGCTGTGTAGGCAAAGTTATGGAATATT
This sequence comes from Epiperipatus broadwayi, assembly GCA_028023455.1. NCBI lineage: Eukaryota > Metazoa > Onychophora > Udeonychophora > Euonychophora > Peripatidae > Epiperipatus > Epiperipatus broadwayi. Next base: position 1,356,243 of record JAQFVV010006359.1, on the reverse strand, counting down.
TATTGATGTCACAATAGTATTACTGAAATAATAATAATAATAAAAATAACTGGTTAATCGTTCTGGAAATCATTGGTAATCTTTGATTCAAGAACCTGTAGGATTCTCAAAGTATTAAGCAACTGGATTAAAGTTATCCCGAACATATTGCTAGAAAAAATGATGATAGATATGTAAAATTTTAAACTGAATTCCAAAAGATTAAAAACACCCAGAAAAATATTACGTTTAAGATGAACAGCTGAGATAAAAAGTTTGCTGATGTGATTTAAGGGAAAAGAAACGACAGATTAAAGACGTTGGATTTAACTTAGGAAGAACTTTATTTTGTAGTGAACTGATTAGTAATGTTTGAAAACGATGATGATGATATAACGTTCTTATTATATACAAAAATATGGAGAATAAAAAAAATGACGGGAAGGCAGTTTCTTTAAAATGATGTCGGGGATTATTTTAAATATATGCAGCCATTATCCTACAGCCAATCTAAATATGGTTTTTAATCCAAAAAACCTTAATATTGATAGAATATTGTATGAGAATGAAGAGTGCAATTTCTTTTTCTGATAAATCAACTCGATTGTAAAAGTTTCATAATAAAAATAAATTATTAACAACTTTATTTAAATTTTAAAAATAAAATTAAAGTTTATTATTATTCTGTATATTTTATAAATTGCATTTATATTGAATTTGAAAATGCTACGTATTATTATCAGAATCTATTCTACATGATTAAGAAACCGTCTGAATAGGGATAATTTTGTATATCAAATTTAATAAAAATTAGATCCGAACTGGAAAATAATCATTCCTTATTGTTGATCATACGGTTGGACTAATCATAGGGAAAGAGTTTGTGGGAGCGAAAGGCTTTTAGAAAGTCCAACTCAATGTATAATATTATTAAATAGTAAAGAATAAAATGAAATTATAATAGATAAAAAAAATATAACAAACAATCTAACTTTCATTGTTCGCATTTTTTAAATAATAGATATGAAATCGACGTTTATAAAATATTTTGCGGAACTGAAGTTTAAAAAAAAGTTACAAGCAAATCGATTTAAAATGGAGATTAGTAACTGCTAATTTATTCCTACAGATATTGATTTGATAATTGTACCAAGACCTTTTTTGCGTCTAATAAACTTTCCCCTTTTCTCTCTCTCTATATGCACACATATATAAAGTAAAAAAAGTAAAATAAATATATTAATACATCTATTACAAAAGTAACTGTATGGGTGATAATATAGAATAAATAAATAAAAAAAAGAAGCAAATGATGAGAAATCGCTCATTGGCTCATGTGACATTCGATTACCGGAAGTGACATAATTAAGCTTGTGCTCTTGAGTTAACACTACTCTGTAGCTATACTAAACTGCTTAAGGTTTAATAATAATAATAATAATAATAATAGAAAAATAATCATTTATATAAAAGTAATAAACAACTATATGGTGTAGAGAAGCAGCAATTGATTAATAAAGTTTCTGCTGAGATGACAATTTATGAAGAAGAGAAGGAATATAAAAATACATAAAAATGTTCCATTAAGAAATATTGACTACCTAGAATTTTATAAAAGGGTACTAAAAAGAGTTGAAATAGTAGCGATGCGATGCACTGTTTGTTCACATAATTCCATTTATCAATCAGAAATCATCTCACTTATGAACCAAAATTTAAATATTTTTAAAATATTATAAATTATTTTAAGTGTATTTGCTAAAATAATATATGAACCTTGAAGCTAATAAGAGTCACTTTATTGAATTATTTAAATATTAGAATTATATCTAAGGGAAAGATGTATTTTGGCTTAATTAATAAAGAAATATAATTTGATTTATCACTTTGGGTCTCATTAACTAATTTGATTTGCTTATTTTAAATCACTATATATGTTTATTTTTATATTTAAAGATCATATTTCTTATTCTATGATCAAATTAAATTTTACAAGAACCTAATTCATATTTAGAAGACGTTTAAGTAGATTTATTCTAGGGTATTTAGAAGGGCTATGAAATATCTTACCCATTCTTAATATCTAAGTATAATCCTAGATTATTCATTATCTTATTCTAAAATTAAGAGATTATGTTTTATTTTATTTAAGTTAACAATATTATTATTATTATTATTATTATTATTATTATTATTATTATTATTATTATTATTATTATTATTATTATTAATATTATTATTATTATTATTATTATCATCATCATAACTTGATAAAACACTAGCTTAAGGGAAGTGTATGTATTATTTCTTTTATTAACTAGGATTTTATTCGATATCAAATAGATTTAAAGAGTCAAAATAATTTATTTTATGATTAAAATGAAATCAACATACCCTGAGATATCCTTAAATTTAATTTTGGTGAATCATATTATTTAAAATTTATTTTCAAAATGAAGAAATTATATTCAAAAGATGGATCATACATGGCATAGATTTTAAGAAAACATTTCTAAAGTTTATAAGAATTAAATATATTTTGTCTGATCATGGCAAAGAGATACTGAAGAGCTTGATTAAGTGGTAATTGGAGTAGATATTGGTAGAAAAATCAAATTTAAATGTAACCTCAATCACATATGCTCACAATATTTAAGAGTCTTTTATTCATGTTAGAGTAAGTTGAGATTACTCCTCCTCTTAAATTATTAATAATATTGCTTGTATTTTTATAATATTTTATTATAAAAGCTATCTTTGTGTATTTTTTTATTGCAGCACATGACATTTATTTTATAAACAGAATGAGTTTAGCTATTACATAAGATTTTATCTTATACATTATGTAGTATTGTTGTTTAACTGAGGTTGTGTTTTATGCACACCACCAGTCGACTCAGATTTCCATTCGTTCTTTCACTCACACTCTTACAGGTTACAATATATTATAATGGGATGGAAATAATGGGGTATAAACCAACAAGGATCTGAGGAATTATTTGTTTATCCTCAAGCAAAAAAAATATAAAATTATCAAAGGGATGAACATGAGAAATCTTGAGATCTCTGTGAGAGATTAACCCAATTTACTCACTAGAGTAAATAATTAAATAAGAATTCACCAGCATTATAAATAAGTCAAAGTAAGTATATGTAATACTTATTCATCATCATAAATGTTCAGCAATTAAAATAAATTAACAGTCAATCTTGTGATTGGATTTGAAATGGGTCTAATGTAAACAAAGCCAATTATTTAGCATTTTCCAGCTTAGGCCAATTATTTAAACATAATTGGGTGCACGAACTAAGTGCTCATCCATCAGAATATGCAGCCATAAAAACAATAATGCTGGGATATTAAAACATGCTTCATCATTAATGCTCTGGCCACTTAGTACCATTAGTGTATTGGCCAACTATAACTTAATTTCTAATAGAGATTAAACAAAATAAAATGTAGTGCATGGACTTTAAAGAATATACTCAGCACCAATCCAGGATTATTCATCATCATCATTGGATGGAAATATAATCATTATCACTGGATACCCATACACTAATATATATTCTCCTTTATATATTAAACCATTATGCATGACTCTAGCTCATAGAACATAAGCTTTATAACAGTTACTGTGATTAAAAGATGATGCATCATAAAATTCTCTAAATTTTTAGAATTAAGTTCACAGAAATAATTTTAACAATTGAATACAAATTTATTAATAACTAAAAAAATCATATTAAGGTCTTTAAAATATAGCTATACACATATAGCCTTCTGATTTTTATTAATATACAAATTCAAGTTATTACATTGAGATTTACAATATCTCCTAATAGTTTACATGTCACATATATACATCAGCACACAGATGTATGGTATACTATAGAATGAATATATTTCAATTAACATTTAATAAAATTTAAAAAATGATTAAATTTTACATAATGTTTACTTGATACTCATTGATATATATATATATATATATATATATATATATATATATATATATATATATATATGCACACAGACAGAAGGCATAATAATTTCTGAACATGTTTGACTTGCCTTAAAATAAAAATACATAATTAAAATTTACCTATACGTGTCTATATGATACACATTGGAATTTGCATGCAGATGTGCAGTACAATTGATGAATATATTTTAATAACCATATAAAATATAATAAATGATTAAAATTTTAAGTTATTACATCCTAATGACACAGATAATTTACACCAGGTTTACTCAAAACACACACACATATATATCTGTGCACATATGTGTGGTATAATAATTGTTTAACATATTTGAATTTGTCAAAATAATAAAATTAATATTTTTCATTATTAATTCCATGTTAAATATACATAAAATTCACATGTGCATGTATAGATAAAAATAATATGAGTCAGTTTATCAAATTCTCTCTTTACTGATTACAGTTTTCTTTTAATTAGTTAATGGTCCTGGAGCCATATTGAATTTTTTAAAAAAACTGACAATTTTTATAATAACTTCAGTTTTAATAATGTTAGAGCAAAAAGTTTTACATTAATAGAAACTAAAAGAAATAAGGAAAACAACAAGGCTAAGACAAATTTTAATTGCTATTTAAAAAATAAGGAAAAAAAAAGAAATTTCAACATCTGAAATAATTATTACTTTATTGTTTGTTCATATTTTCTAATTTGTCATTAATTAAGTTTAAATTACATCTTCATTGATAATTTCTTTGTATTCCTTACAAAATTCTCATTCAAACTATTTATAATACTTTTTACCTGAGATAATCCATAACTTTAGAATCTCCAAAACTAGTCACATAAGAATTCTTCATTTTTATCTTATATCCCAAAAGTTAACAAATTTCATCTATGAATTAAATTTTCATTTTTAGACATTTAACTTAAATAAAATTATTTACTTGTACTTTAAAATGTTATTTTAAGGAATTTCTGAAAAGAATTTACCAGTCACACTTTATAAAAATACGACATGATATGTTTATCTGTGATTCTTTGCATATAGATGAAGCAGCATGTGTATAACTATGAATTTTCTTGATTGGGGGCCAGTTTGGGATTGTCATCATTGGGAAAGATATAATAAGGTAATTGTTTATATTCAGTGATCTCCTGTCTAAGATTGGATAGACTTCAAGCAAGCAGCTGTCTTGTCCACATTTAAGGCTATGAAACACAAAGAAATTGGCCCATTTCCCTCCAAGTAAATTTAAACTCCACAATCATGAGCTAGTAGCTGCCACTGTCCTGCCTTCAATTATTTCATGGTCATTTTCTAACTCGGGAAAATCACTACTACAGCTGGAAAAAACTCTTCTGGCTAATTAACTGTTGAAACCATCAACAAAATTAATATTTTTATCAACTCTTTTTATATTGGGTTGGGGGTGACAAAATATATTAATTAAAATTGTTTTTATTTTTTTAATTTTTTCAAATCACTTTTAATTAAAAGCTACTTTTGGAATTTTATCAAAGTATAATCTACAAAGATTTTTTTTAAAAGAAAATATTTCTAAAATAGATAATGGATTTTACAATTATCAGGAAACATGCTTGTTTTTAATTTCAAAATCAGAATTCAATCAAAATATTTATTTAGTCTTTTTAATTGTTTAATTTATAATAAAAAAATATTTTAAATCCAAAATTATTTAACCCTTTACTGGGATATTATTTAAAGGAAATGAAGAAAATATCTAGAAATTTTTTGTCTGTGTTTATTTCTACTTTTCCTTTAAACTTTATACATATTTGTGAAAACACACTGTTATTGTGTGCCATGTAATGTCCACAACTGTTACAATATATATTAGAATCTTCATTATTTATGATGCAATTTTAAATTTAAGATACTAAAATATATTGTGCTAAGTTTGGATATCAAGAAATGACAAGCTGTTACTAATAGTATTGCTATGTTATCTCATTGTTAGTTTTTGGTACATTGTTTTACCAAAACTTACTATCTTTGTTAGGATGTTTGTATACATATAAATTATTTAAATCATATGAAATCAGCCAACACTTATTGATATCAAAAATGTTCAATCTGTTGCCCAAGCAACCTTTGTAAGTAAAAGATGGATTCCACACTTTATTCTATGCTAAGATGGCTATATAAACAATAAAGTTGACACATATATGAAAAAACTTTGAGATTTTTAATTACTTGAAATAAATCCCAGTTACCTGTTTAGTTGCAAACTCCATCTTTTTATTTTAAATGAGATCTGATGAGTTTTTTATTCCATATTCAGAGTCACAGCAACTACTATAATTATATATGCACAAAATTTTCAAAAATTTTTGTAGAATAAGGATTCCTTCAAATTTAATGCATTTTTTCTATTCATTATTCTATTAATCCTTATCCATCTACTACTATTTTGTCACTTTATACTGTATATTACAATTTCATGGAATTAAGGTTAGGACTTCAAATGTTTATTAGTTATTATTTCTTTACTAGCAATCTATTCCATATATCTCACTTTCAATATATAATTATTTTAATAATGTTAGAAATAAATAGTTTGTTTTTTCATTCATATATTTCACTTTCTGTCACCTAGCTAATTCCTGAAGTGTATTCTTCATATTTCACTGCATGCTTTAAAGTCTTGGCATTGTTCTTCTATTAAATATCCAAGTCTCAGATTAACATGTAAGCAGTGAAATAATACTTTTATTATAAGTCTTCCCCTTTAAGAACATAGGTATATTTTATTTTAATAATAAATAGTTTTTCTCGAAAGCACTCAAGTTTAATTCGTTTATTAATGCCATTTTTTATTATTATTTGGATTAATAATTTAACTAAGATATATTACTGCTGTAATCTTCTTTTAGTTCATTATTATCAATATTTCTTTTTTTTTAAATTTTACTGAACATTTTTTTCTTTTATTTTACTTTCTTACATCTGAAAGTTTGTACTAGTTCCACCAATTCTAAGCAATAATCTGTCATGTGCAAGGTTTAGATATATTTTGTTTTGCTTCTTTCACTGAACTTGATGTAAAACCATTGACTAGTTATTGTATTTTTGTAAAAATTGCATACAAGTTTGTGCACTCCAGAAAAACTAGAATTTATTCCAGAGATTGTTTTTAGATCGCATACTGATAACTGAAAAATTTAATTAAAGAATTAACTTAATGGCAATCAATAAAATTAGAGACCTTATCTTATTGAGAAGGTAATTAATTGTTGTAGTTATCAGAAAGCTATAAAAAGAGTATGTAACTAGTGTGTCAGGCCATTCAAGTGCATCTCCAGTTGACTTTCTGTTCAATTCCAGTAGGAAATATCTAGCATCAGTCCTTGGGTTAATGTCCAGCACTCAGTGGAAATATTGTTCACAGGCATAGTTGAACAGGCCCACAGAAATTGGGAGATTGTAGCCTGAGGAAACTGTTTGGATAGCAGCTAAATGAAGAGTTGAGTTTCCACTGGTTTTCAATTGGAGTTATTGGTGGACTGTTGCAGAACCAGAAGCTGTAAGGAACTTATAGTTGGTCACAGTGCTACACTATGATGAGCTTGTGTGCAGTTAAACTGAACTGGGGCAAAGGTGTGCATAAACCTAGCCTATTGTGAACCACTTTGTAGCAGCCAGCCTAAAAGTACATTGTTGGAATAAAACATTTGTGAACTGTTGAGATTGTGTTGCTGCAGACTATTCCCTATTCTGATTATTTAAATTATTGTGAGTTTTATTTGTATATATTCATTTGCTGGCCACCCAGTCATACTTGTGGACACAGCACTATTGTTAACATATTAGATTGATCATGTCATTTATTCAGTAATTGCATTTTGATAAACATACATTACTGAATATAGATTATATTATTTGGAATGTTGTAAGCATAGAAAAAAATAAAATGCACACAGAGTAATTGCCATTTAAATATCTACAAATTTAATAAAAAATAGATATGATAATATTGTCTTTTGTTTTTTATAACTTCTCTTAATTATTGTATATAATCAATTATTTTTCTAGCTCGTTCTTTTGCTTGGATTAAAGTCAAACATCTCCATAGACTATTTCAAAGGCTTTCCATTCTGCTTGAAATGCCATATCTGAATTAACAAATAAGGTATATTATTTTGATCAAAATAGGGTATATTATGACAGTCTATCTATTCAACCCAAACTTTTGTGGTACTAATATGTCTGGCTCACAAATTGTGACATGAAATGCTGCACTGTACTTAATACTTTAACACTCATTAGAACAATGTGCTAATATTAAATTTTGTTTTGTGTTTAAATGTCAATTAATATTTAAATATAAGTGCATGAAATACATTTATAAGTTTTATTAGCAAAACAAATATAGAATGCTTATTTACACTTTATATAATGTTATACCTTCAATTACTACATTCCACTGTACTCAATCTTCCCCGTGAGTAGGTATGGTGACACTTCCAGTTATACTATGAGAGTTTACCCCATGTCATATTTATGTCTCATAACTCCCAGTTCTAATGTGAACTTGAATCAATGCTCATCAATATTGTAGACAATGGGTATATTGCCATTTGGCTTTGACTGTCGTTATCTGGTCTAATCTTCAAATATGGACAGATTCCATCTATGATGAGAGCAATCATATTCAGTGAGCATGATTGCTTATTGGTTGATTTTAGCTATTGGACATATGTTATCTATCTGGTTATCCATTGAAGGCAAGGTGAGTTATAATATTCCCTTCCCTTGGATAAAATCAACCCTGGGGAATATAGTCGTTCAGATGTTTGGTGAATATTTTAAGCTGCTGGCTTTATTAGGTTTGATGACTATATCAGTGACTATATCAGTAGTTCCAGTGTCTTCATTTGTCAATCTGGAAGCTATTAATTTTGGCTCACCACTGCTGGTTGTCATTGTAAAATCTCATACGTCTGGGATCTGATGATTAAGACCAATGTGGCTAATTTTAAGTCAGATTTTTTGGTTTGATTAGCCTGTATATAGACAAGCACTCAAACCCTGCAGGTTGGTCAATTTTCAGAGTAGGTCAGATCAAACTTCTAATGAGCCAGTTTTAGCCATTTTGATTTTTTTTGTGCCATGAAAAAGAAAAAGAAAATTCCTTCTTTATTAATTAATGAGTAACCAATCACACTTTATTTTTAAAATTTTTATTAAAATGATAGTAACCTTAGCTGGCAATTGTTTTTGAGATTAATGACAAAAATCTAGCAACCTATTATTTTTAACCTTTTTCCAACTTTGGGAATAAACACTTTTGGTTATATTGTCAACTACACCAAATCTATCATGTTTAAACATGAATTATATTCAATACAGGCACACAAAATATGTTTATAATATTTATTAATGAAAGAAATATAAAATATGCGTTTACATTATATGTAATGTTTTACCTCCAACTGCTATCATTGGTGAGGTATAGCTTCTATTGTCATGTAACTATAGAAAGAAGGAACTTTAGCCATCCTTATAAGTTTATCTACCATTTCCGGTTGTACTGTGACAACCTGACTCATAAATAAGTATAATGATCCTCCCAGATTTACTATAACAGCCTGCTTCATGTCAGATTTATGTCTAGAAGCTTCAAGTTCTAACAACTTGCCTCACTGGTTAGACACATACGGACAACATATATACTGCAGTTTCGTTTTGATCATTGACCTTACTTCCAAGTGAATTGTCTATTTATGGTCAGTTTCTTCATTCATGATGAGGACAACTGGATTTATTAAGCATTATCACTTATTGGCCTATTCTTGCCATTGGATATATGCTTTCTATCTATATATCCATTGATCCATGGTGATGAATGCTTAACACAATGAAGATAAGATTGAATCTGAATTAGTTAAAATGATTGATGTGTTTCAAATTGTAAAATAAAACTAAAGTGACAATCATGTTTTCAGGTAGTCTGCAAGATTTTGCAAAGGCAGAAAGAGGATTGAAGATAATCCACCCTGGTACAAAAACATTCTTACATTTTATATTGTAAGATGTTATCCTGACACACAATTTTATGGTAAATATGCAAAGTATCTTTCTCTGTAACACGTGCACTGAGTCAGAGTGGTCCTGCAGGAAAGTTGGAGAGAGCATCTTTTCACTAGGACACACTGTTTATATAAATGCTAATTATTATAATGAGAATGTAAATAATTTTATGGTCCATCAAATATTTAACACTAAGAAAATAAATCTATTTTATAAAAAATTATTGGTAAATAGCCAATAAAAAAGCAGATAAAAGTGATCATCTTTTACTTGATAAAATGGGCATTGTTTCCATTGTTTGCAAATTACTTTAAATAATTCTGTGGAATCATGTTCATAAATTATCTTTAGAAACATATTTAGAACTTGTTTGTTCTATAAAATAGATGTTATATATATATTGAACTAAATATTTACATGAATTGAAATTATAATTAATGAAGAGAAAAATAAGATTATATTCATATAAACAGAGATAACTTTTAACCTTTGATATTGCCAAGAAACTATTAATTACAACTAATTGTCAATCTTGAGGCTAAACAAGTTTTCTCATTAACTTATAATAGCTCTTTTGGAGGAGTTTTTTTGTTGAAGTAAAAGGATATCTGATGTTGATTTTTATATGAAAATTCAGAAGATATTTTCACATATTGAAATATTTAAACATTTACAACTGTTAAAAATGATCAATTTATATATATACTTATTGAAATAAAATACATGTGACAGAAAAGCTTATGGAAAATATGCAAGTGTTTATACTCAGATTGCTATTTTTTTTCAACAAAAGGATTGGTGGTCAAGAGGTCAGTGACAGCTGCTTTACAAGCAATTGTCCTGGGTTAGTGGATTCACTTCCTGGCTGATGCTATGACCATGAGAAAAAAAAAGGATTCCCTTTTATAAGTAAAAAACAAAACAAATGTTTTAACATTCGAACGATTTTTACATGTTTTCTTATGTAGGTTATTTCATATAACTTTATTTTATTACAATTATTTAAATAATATAAGTATTAATTTTGATTGTATATGTATATATAAATATTGAAATATATGGAAATTTTTCTTGTAATAATCTACATAAAATTTTTAGATGTGATATGTCTAGCAATAACAATAGCTATTCCTACATTACTTCAAACTTAAAAAAATGCACTCCCTTTATTTTATTGTTAAGTACATTTAATATAAATATATAATTGATAGCCTTCCAATAATCTGGTTTAAAAAAAATTGATTTTATAAAGACTATTAAAAACAATAAGTAAAAATTTAGAACCCATCAACAACTGTCTTCAAAATAATTCATTCTTTTCTTCATGAGAATATTTTCTAAAAACCTTATCTGACAGAATTAAAATTAGCTCTTCATGCGAATATAACTATATCATATTATTAATAATGATGTCATCATAGACATTATTATTATATCCAATCTCTGAATGCATATAATAATAAATGTTCACAGTATTAAACTGGTATATATAATAAATTACAGAACAAACTCATGTTTAACTCATCAGACAGATTCACTGTCTGGGTTATCACATTAATTTATTAAAGATGAAAAAATAAGTTGCTCTATATTTCATATCAAATTGAAAAATAAACAATAAATCAGTAACATGACAAATCACGTGATGATATTTAAGTTAGTTATGATTATTGTAATAAATATGGTAAGTATTAATAATTACCAGGGCTTTTGATCAAAGTGATAAATAATACATATAAATCATATTGATCAGATAATTATTTATAATTACCAATGAAGTCTGGTAAATGTAATAAAAATATATAATATTATTTGGAATTTTTAATTTTAATATTTGGCAATTTTTTATTTACTGTTGTATTATTTATCAAACTATAATAAAATTATACAAATAAGAAATACAAAACAAATAGGAAAACTTTAATTAGATAAAAGTTTTACATTTTTATAAAATTATAAACAATTTCAACCTATTTATATATCAAATAATATTGCAAAACTATTTATTTTTGGAGGAAGAGCTTTTGGGGCATTTAGAATTGCAAAGAATTTTTGATTTTTTACATTTGAAGACAATTTGAGTTATCCTGAACAATTGCAATGTTGGAATTCTTGACCAACTAAATTGGAATTTCTGTGACACCCTCTCTCAAACTTATTTACATATCTAGAACATCACTAATTGAAATAGAAGTGTAAAAGTGCATGTCTAATAATAAAGGGTAATCTGTCATTCTATAATGATGAATGGTTTTGATTAAATGGCATTGAGTGCAGAAGCACTGATCAAGGACACAAAAGCAAAAACTCAAAATTATTTTGAATTCATATAACGCTGAAAGTGAATCTATAATTGCTTCCAATATGAAATGTGTGTTTAATATTGCATAACTTGTTTAAAAACTAGGATTATCATCCAAACACATTTATTAAGTTAAGAATAAACAGATTGTATTATTAAACTGTTTATATATATATATATTATAACAATCGGAAGTAAGTGGAGATCGAATCTAACCGCAAACTACGATATCTGCTCTATAAGGCACCATCTAGGCATTTAAACCTAGAAAAATTTATAGAGTAGGCAGATACACGCTGTTAAGATTCCACTTTATTTAAATATTCCGATCATTAGCCCAAGTCACTAGCTCAGTGAGTAGCAGAGATAATAAAATATAAATTTTATATCTTAAATATAAAAGAATAAAAGCCACTGCCAGAAATTAACACATAAAAATATTTATTTACGCACATATAAAATCATTCTAAATTCAAGGAATAAGTTTAACCTTTAGATTTTTATATTAACTTGTAAATTTACATTTAAAAAGATTTCAATAAGTTTAATTTTTATTTAGTGAGTCGAGTATGAATAGACTATATAGGTCTGCATTTGAAAAGAAAATATTCTTTCCCTTATTTAACCTTAGGCCAAAAGCTCGTAGTCAAAACGGCGCCAATCCATCTGATACATTTATGTATTCAATGTAGCATGAAAATACGACAACACAAAATACTGTACTGTCATGAATGTACATCTGAACAGTAAGTAGAATTAGAGAAGACATTAACTCTCCACCAACAGGAATGTTACATCTGTTGGCAAGTAGAACAATAAACAAAAAACTCCATAGGAATGGACTGCGGTCTTCTGCCAACTTACAAACCCATCCATAGGCAAACAGAAAGTGTGTGGCGTATATATGCAATCCTGCCCATAGCGGATCTCATACTACATCTACTAATTACACAAATATATCCAATCCATTGAGCCAATTCAACCATGAAACGAATAACCTAAGATTACCCTCCCTTAATATACTTTACAAAACTATATAGCCATTCACGCCCGACTTAAATTTAACATTTAGATACGTTCGCACAAATGAATTTTATAAAATTTGTTTTAAAATGTTGAGTATAGATCAGCTGCACAGATTTCACAGTCAAAAACATTCCAAATTAAACACAACCGATCAAAATACAAAGTCATCGATAAACGTCACTTGCATAGGAAATATACAAATCCCATTAGCATTCATCATAAGATGCTGCAGTGATATTGTTGACCTATATATTCTAATCGAATGTGAAAACCACAACATAATCAACCGCTAAAGAATCTATGCAACGTCCATACCCAACCTTAAATTTCCTCATTTAAAATTTAAACAATAAATATTAATACAAATAAAATAATAAATGGAAATGATTTTTTTTTTTTATCAAACGCAAATATATAAAATTAAACATTTTCAATTGATTTTAAACTTAAAAGTCAGATAGAAGTTCATAAGCTTGAACGAAAGTTCTTAGTTATTTTTAAATTTAGAGTTCATGTCAATATAGCTTACAGTAGAAGAGTCCAGGTTCCTGTTTTTTAATTCCCGTGATGTCTCCATTGGAAGATAATGTTCTGGAGGTAGCATTAGCTGGTTCCATTCTTGTATCACAGTCTTTTCATTTTATATTTTTTTTAAAACAAAAAAAAAATGAGAGAGAACAGCAAGTGCGTCTTACCGTTCTCATCAAATCAAGTCCGAAAAAACTGTCTGGAACTCAATATTTCTCTTTTTATAGTAAATCTCCAGATTGAATGAACAAAGACGTCACTAATCCAAATTTTCATTCGGGTCCGAGCTGAGGCTTGGTGCTTCCATTGGTCAAGCTAAAATCTCTTTATTCTCTTATCTAATTTACTCTCTGACTTTTTAATTAGACAGCTTTTGGATAATTAATAAACAATCACTTCCATTTACAGATTACAGGAATTAATTAATACCTGTTTTTATTTTTACTTATGTTATTTCTTTTTTAAACTATTTTTATATTTAAATCTTTTTTTATAAAAAAAAAATACATTCAAATACCTTTTTTTATTTATTAAAAAAAAATATTTTTAAAGTTTAGCATCTGTGCGAATATATACGTTTAACAAACATTTTAATTTTAGCGTTTAGTTTTTTTTTACTTTTTAATACACTTATTTTTATATGCGAACTTAAAAGTTTTTATTTCAATTTAATGTAACGACATATTTATATATCGTTACAATATATAAAGCAAACTTTATTAATAGTAAAATATATACACGTATTAATAATAGATACAAGAAAATAAATATAAGTTAAGTGACATTTGATAAACTATATGTAAAACCACAAGCAAAACAGTTAGTGCTTCAAGGCAGATAAAAATGATTTGAACTTGTAGAAAGTAATATTTTATGTAGATGGGTGTATACTTTACTAAACACTTTAAATATAACTTCATTAAATGATGTCTTACTTTGGATACTAATAACATTGTTAATTAATCTTGAAATAATGTACTACGCAGGAAAATATTACTTTGCCAAATTTTGTTTATAATTTTTCAGAGTAAAAATTTGAAAGAATTTAAATATTGTTTAAATCACTTTTTATTATATTTTAAGGACATTGTATTTTTGATTATCAAATACGATAAAACAGCAAACAAGCCACATGAGTTTCATAACGTGAATAATTACAGTGGCATTGAAGGAATAAAAGAATTTGATATTTTTCTCAAGCAATTATCTGAAATTTACTATTCACTTGTGAAACACTGAAAGGCATATGGTTGAGAAATATGAATAGGTTCAAAAATATGTAGCATCTCTTCTGGATTATTAGTACACAAGACTCAAGTGAGAGCAACATTTAATTTATATTAGATAATGAGGATATATATAATTTAAAGTTTTTATGGTAATATGATGTAAATAAAATAGTTTTTGGTTAAAGTTAACCTTAACTATTCTGGATGCTATTTCATCAAAACATTGAGAATTAATCCAAACTAATATGGTTTAACCCAATTTTATATATATATATATTGCATTTGTCGAACTTATTTGAACCCTGTGGCCCATGATCAGTAAAAAATACATGACCTGTATATGGAGGTGATATATATAGAAAAGTGGCTTTTAGGATTGGATGGATTAAGGTTGAAATGTATATTTCAGCATTATAATAGGAAACAAATAATCGAGGATACATTAGATGGAAACTCTTTTACATATAGAAAAATAAGCAGTTGTAATTGATAGAAGATGTGAAAATGATTCCCAGATGTATGATACTGTTATAGACATGAGATTTCTAATGGCAGATCTGAAAAGTTATACCCACAGACTATAAAAAAACAAGAATACATCAAAAATAGACATAGACAATACAACCTTTCTTATAGAATAAAGCATTTTGGACTAGAAGGCTTTAAGTTTGTATGAAATTGTTCACAATGAGATAGTTCAGGAGATGACTTAATTGTGTTTTAGATCAATGGATTGAAATGAAAAAAAGATGAATTAATTCATGTGAAGAATGTTGATAGCTTGTGAGTTGAAGACAAATGCTACATGGATGACTTATAACCTTGTATTGCAGATCCAGTTAATGTTTGGAATTAGTTCAGAATATGAAAAACAGGAGTAATGTTCTGAAAAATTCTGAAGATTATTAGAAAATCATTGAAACTTTAACAGTTGTTACTAGATGAGGAAGGAACCTTCTGTACCTTGTTCAATTTCTTTGATTATAGGATTTATATATATTGCAATGATTGCAAATGGTGAGACTGTGGAATACCATGGTTAGGTTTAAGAGATAATGAAAGATGCTTGTAAATGTTAAGCTTAACAGATCTGTTAGTAAGAGAATTTTTTATGGTGGTACTTAGATCTTTATGGTTAGGTAGATTTCTTAGTATATTAAATAAATATTCTCGAGTTTACCAGACTGAAAGCAGTTTTGAAATGAACTTGATATGTGACCTAATTTATTAATTTAGTTTGCAAAGAAGAAAGATTCTTGTACTAAAAACTTGTCTTGAGATTCAAGGGTTTTTTAATTGCATAATATATATTAAAATTAGACCAATGTTTTAACAGGATTAAGCATTGTTTAAATATCTAGCATACCTGCGAAGATTAAGTTGCAGTCAAAATATCTATGCTAATAATTCTGTTTATTCATTTAATTTTGAACAATGCATTAGAAGAAGTGCTGAAATTTTGTCTATGTATTTAACATATTTCCAAATGAAATTATTATTACAGTCAAGCGTTGGTGGCCTAGTGGTTAGCATATCTGCCTTCCAAGCAGCTGGCCCGGGTTCGCTTCTCGATCAACGCTTTGATATATGGAAAAAATTACTCTTATATGTATTACAACATTTATTCCAGCATTTAATTATATTAAGGAGAGAGTTAGTAATGTTAAACTAATACCGATAATGATCAAGAGTTTTACTTGGTCAGAATACTGTACTACTTGGAAATTAACCAGTCTCAGCAAAAACTTTTTAAGTTACACATATATTTGTATCATTCTGATTGTTATTATTTGTTATATTAATTTTTTTTATTTATATTTGGCAAAGTTTTGCTGTCAAGTTTATCAATTTCTTTTTAACTAAAAATGTGCTTTTTTTATTATTTGATAATAGATATCAATTAATAGTTTATTATCATTATTTTTTAATGTTGGTCGTAAAGAAAATCACATACTATAAATCATAGCAGCTCTTAAATTTATAAATCATCTCTTCAAACATGACAGTCATCTATAAATAATTGTGTATCTTTTCTCATTTCGTCATTATTATTTAATCGTAAATTTGAGTAAATTCACCATTAATTTTCATCAAGTCATTATTTTAATGTAGAGCTTATAAAAAAATAATCAAACGAAACACATTTGAAGCGAGCAGGTATTTAATAGATATATAAATAAAAAAAGACCTTATTTATTAGTTTTACTCCTTTGTACATATCATTAACATTTAATTTTAATAAACTCATTTTTTACAAACATGAAAAGTACAATTCACATTTAATTCACTTTTTTTAATTTATTTTGAATATGTATTCTTATATATGTTACTATAGAATGACTTTTTGCTCGGAAGTTCATGAAATGTTTGAGTAATAAGGTGATAAACTGCGTGTCATTCGTGAATCTTAACCGAGAATCTCCATTTTACCATTGCGTCAAACCTTGCAGGGCATATTTATATATTTAAACATTATTTTGAATATGGCACTCTTATATAACCTGAGATTGTAAACATATCCATAATTAAATGATAGAGCGTACCTATCACGCTATATGTGAATTTCAGCCCTATATTAGAGATAGTAGAGGTTCGAGAAGTTGTCGACCTCATTAAAATAGTATCAGAATTTTATATATAAGTAACTTATGTTGATCTTGTGTATCGACAAAGTGTGAATTGAAAGTGTGAACGTATTCGTGCAGATTCACCCCATATGACATAGTATCTAAGCCTATCTGTCCATATATTCACCCATCCAACTAAGTATCTCTTTGTCTGTCTACTTATTTATCTTTCTACCTACGTATTTATTTACTTACTTCCATATTGACCTGACTATTCAATATCTATCTATCTACCTACTTATGGAATGTTTGTCCATTTGCCTATTTATTTATCTGTCTATCTATATCTATATATATGGCAGTCCATTTTGTCTATCTATCTATCTATCTATCTATCTATCTATCTATCTATCTATCTATCTATCTATCTATCTATCTATCTATCTATCTATCTATCTATCTATCTATCTATCTATCTATCTACCTACCTACCTACCTACCTACCTACCTACCTACCTACCTACCTACCTACCTACCTACCTACCTACCTATCTATCTATCTATCTATCTATCTATCTATCTATCTATCTATCTATCTATCTATCTATCTATCTATCTATCTATCTATCTATCTATCTATTGACCCACTCATTTATCTGTCTATTCATCTATCTATCTACCTACCCATTTACCTATCTACTTATATACCTATGTACTTATCTACCTATGTACTTATCTACCTATCTACTTACTTACTCATTTATCTATCTGTCTGTCTACATATATTTATAGATACACCTACTTATTTACTCGCACACTTACTCATTTACCGATCTGCCTACCTACCTATGTACTTATCAATTAATATCTTTCTTTTTAACTAACTATATATATATGCATTATATGTGTATATAAAATTCAGAGTTTACAACAGTTTAATTTTTTCTGTTATCCAGAAAGTTTTATTTTTTATCATAATTAATTTATAAATGATGATGTTCTTTTACTTTTTAATAAGTTTAATTTATAAATAATGGGAATAAATATCAATTTATAAACATATTTATTAAATGCAAATGAAATATTTAAATATCATATTAATAAGTTTGTTACTTGAATATTTAAAATCATTTAATGTTAATGAATCAGTATTATATTTAACTTTTAATAATATTTCTTAAAAAATAATTTTTTATATCCTCATATTACAAGAATCACCAGTCGGATTTTAACTTTCCGTCATTTTAAAATAAAATTATTTTTAATTTGTTTAAAATTTGAAAGCCGTTATTCGTATAATTGGTAAATCTAACTTGACCAAAGAACTTTGCATACAAATCAAATAAAATGTTAGCTCATTATCTGTTAATTTAGACATCCTCCTATATCAGTTCTATTCAATTTTTTTTATCAAGATAAATATAATTTGTCTAGAACAAACTTTAATCATAACCAACCAAAAGAACAAGCTGGATTTAAAAGTGGTTTTAATACAATGGATCGTAATTCAAGTATTGAGAGAAGTTATAAAAAGGACCGATGAAGATGAATTGCCATTATGCTTTGGACTTGTAATGTGATCCTATGAACAATTTTTTGGTGATTAAAGCATTGAATCATCAAGATAAAAATTCAGTGTATTGTTGTGTTATATGGTGAAGAATATTTATAAAAATGCAGCAGCAATAGATGATACAAGGAAGATTAGCATTGAGAAGAGTGCCCATCAGGGTGATTCTCAATAAAGTTTGAAAACACTTAACAACTATAAATATCTTGATCAGCTTATTACTACAAATGGAAACATAATGGATGAAATTAATTATAGCATTAAACTTAGTTGGAGTGCTTTTGGTAGAAATCACATTAATAGGAAATATGCCTATGTGTTTGAAAAGGAAGATGTTTAATAAATTTGTTTTATTAGTTTTTACATATAGCTCTGAGACTTCAAAACTTAATAAAAGAGCAATACAGAGACTCCAAACCACTCACAAAGTATTGAGAGATATGAGTTAGGTGTAACAAAAAGGGTTCAAAGACAAAATATATGGGTGAGAGAACAAATATGTGTTACTGACACTATTAAAAGCATTAAGGAACTGAAATGAAGCTGTAAAGGATATATTTCTAGATAAAATAATAATAGATGGATAGTTACAATTTTAAAATAGATTCTAAGAAATTGTAAATGACTTAAAAACAGACATGTGAAATGGACCAATAAAATAAAAAAGTGTGTTGCTGTGATAAGAAAAGAGAGACTGGAAGTTAAAGGAGATTTATTGATAATAGATGGATAATTGAAATCTTAAACTCGATTCCAAGAGATTGTAAAAGACCCAGAAAGAGACCACATGTGAGATGGAGAGATGAAATAAGAAAGTGTGTAAGGGTGATGTGAAGAAGAGCAGCTAAAGATCAGAGAAGATGGATAGAACTTGGAGAGCCCTTCATCCTGCAGTGGATTGATAATGGTTGTTGTTGATGATGATGATGATTGAACTTGGAGAAATCTTTATCCTGAGTGGATCAATAATAGTTGAACATAATAATATTTATTTATCAAAATTGCTTTCTTAATTTTTCTTTTATTATATTTTTTCTCCTCATGAAAAATCTTAGTATTTACCAGATTGAAATTGAAAGTAACGTTACATTTGTTTTCATGATCAAAGAAAAGTGACACCATGATTAAACCATTGTTACTCTTATTTTTTATATGTTTATATAACAATTTATATTCTTTTACCCTTTTCTTAAGAGCTATGCCTTGATTACCCTATATATAAAGTTTTGCACTTAACATAAATTTGATACACAATGTTATTATTTGGTTTAAAAGGTATAATATATTTTTGAATTATTTACCAGTCTATTAACATTAGATTTAACACAAAATAAAATTATATTTAAGCCTCTTTCTATATTTTTTAATTAACAAACCATTTGGTAACATTAAAATTCATGAATATTGTGATATGATATGAAAATGTTTCCTTTTGCTAAATTTGAGTTTAAATAGTTTTCAGTTGAAGAAGGCTAACAAATTCACTGAAATTACTTCTGTGATTAATTATAATTATATATTAAATATATAATCACCATTACAATTCATTATTGTTATTACAATTTTGCCTAAATATATGTACACATACAATGTATAGATAGGTAAGTAAATAGGTAAATAAGTAGTTAAAAGTGATAAATATAAACCTAGGCAGTTCAGTATATAATTAAGTGAAAAAATTGATATGTTTGTATATAGCGGCTTTTTCTTTTCTGTATATTATTTATTATCTTTAGATACAATTTAATTTAAAATGAATGTAAAAACATTAATATACAAGTAAAAAAAAACCTTTAAAATAAAAAAAACTAAGAAATGTTAATAGCTATGAGATAAAGTAAGAATACCATTAGCTGGAATATTTTATAATTTTAAATGCCATTATTCAACAATATTCAGTATATTATTATCAATTTCAAACAATAATTAAAAGATGCTTAAATAGTTCTGATTGTTAGCTTCTATTTTTCACATCATTTTGGATTTATATATATCTTTGTAATTATAAATTTATTTAAATGCACATTGATTATGTAAGTAATATTCATTAAGGCTGTAGCCCCAAGCACATGCGTATAAAATGCGATAGTAGGGACCTCTACCGGTTTTAAACCAGCTTGTGGTTTAAGACCTGTAGAGGTCCCTACTATCGCATTTTTATACGCATGTGCTTGAGGCTACAGCCTTAATGAATATATCTTTGTATTAAATTTTAGTTAATAATTATGGGATACTCATTTAGTTCCAAATATTGAATGGTCAGTTGGGTTGAATTTGGGCCAGTTATTAGCTTGTTTAGAAATATTTAAATGTGTAAAAGAATATTCTTGCTTAAAAATTGAAACCCCAAGTCATACATTTGAGTTATAGATAAAAGTCATAAAATAAAATAATTGAATTGGATAATTGTTGAAAAATTATGTAATGTTTGAAAAAGTAGTAGTTTAGTTTAGATCTAAAAAGTAGCTCCCCCCCAAAAAAAAAAAAACAATGAGCCGCAAACACGCTCATGAATGTTTTTTATAATTGCAAATATTATCTCTCTTTTTTTTTTTTTTAAGTGTCATAGCATCGGCCGGGACGCGAACCCGCAAACCGGGCAACTGCCTGCAAGTGCAAGGCAGTCGCGCTGACCTCTCGACCACCAATGCAAGACATCTCTTTTTCATCTCCAACTTAGTCCAATTTCATAGATTATTAGTATATGAAAAGCAAAATATTTTCTTTTAATTCTTTTCTAAATTTGTTTTATAGTAAACTAAATCTTATAAATAATTTAAATGATTTACTTTGAAAAAATATATTACATGTTATTTTACACACACACACGCACGCACACACACACACATTTTTATTATTTAACAAGACTTTTTCAATGTTAATATAAAAATATGTTAAAACAATTAATATATATATTGTAATGGAACGTACTTGCTGCATTCCATTTAAATTGAAGAAAGACAAAATTATCCCGGTTATATATAAATAATGTAATGGAAACTATAGGTTAGGTATAAGATAGCCCCATGTTGGGCACCAAATGTAATGGAAACTATATGGTAGCTTACAATTGGATAAGCCTAATATAATGGAACGTCTATTAAGTATTCCATTAAAATTAAAGAATGAAGAAAAACAAAATTATTCCAGTTATATTTAAATAAATTGTTTAAATGCCCTTCCAGCTAGCTATACATAAAACAAATCTAAAATCATGTAAAGCAATGAGATCTATCTTTATAATTTATTTTTAAGGTTAATGTGACTAACTAATCAAATATATATATCAGAAACAAAGGGACTTCTACTAAATTCAAATATACACATCTAATTATGTAAATTTATGTATCTCTAAATATTTGAATGAATAATAATATGTGTAAGTGATCTACAAACTAAATAATAAATGAAATATGAAATTATCTTTTATTATTTATAAATTCAATTAATTTCATAATAACTTTGGCATTAAAAGAAAATAAGAATAATATAGTATCGCTCTTTTAAATAATTACAAAGGCATTATTTATAAAACAAATAGTACATCCTTTATTTTAGGTTATAGTTCAACTTTAAATAATATTGATGTTTTAAATATAAATACAAAGAATAACTATATGTATATACTTGTAATAAGTATATATAGATTAAATATATAAAGACATATTTTTGCCTAAACATTATAATATAAATATAATAATTCATATATAACTTCAACCTATAAATTACATTTTAAGATTTTTAAATTATTTAAGATAATTGTCTGAACATCTGTTATACGTTTAATATTATTATAAAACAAGATGCTTAAATTGATTATTTATATAACATTATATTTTATAATGAAAAACAAAATAAACAAACCAAAAATATCGATCTCAAAAATATATTTATACATATAAAATTCTTTACTACCTTTTTAAAAGTTCCTTAGTTAGTTTTCCTTTAAAAGTTAATTTACTCTATGAGTTATTTCTTTATCCGTTTACTATTATTATTAGAATGCATTCTGTCGAAGGTGAAGAAACTATTATGTTAAAGAAAATTGTTAATTCCTAGACACATGCATATTTTATCGTTTCAAAATTTCCTTCATTAAAAAAAATAAATAAACAAATTGAAATATATTAAATCCAGCATGTCAATTCCTATTACTTCCAGATTATGATTAAATTGACGATTATACATTTAAGATAGCTATATCAAGTTTCAACTCCAGACGCGACGAAATTTATATATTGAATTTTTTTAGTTGTTCCATTGAAAATTGCTTTGAAATAAATGAAAGTGATGATGCAGCCTCCTGGCTGTGATTCTTGATTAACCTGCCATAATTTATGTATTTACCATAAGATATATATATTATTTCAGTATTTTGAAGAATAGTAAATTTTATAGAAATAAAGTACAATAAAATCTTTATTTTTCAGTTGTTTGTTCTATATCTCTTTCAATAATAATAATATAATAATGGCTTCCTTATTATTGTTGCTATTGTTCCATGCGCCAGCAGATGCTATTTTAAAACTCATGTTATATATGTTCTCTTTTAAAACAATTAACATTAAAATAAAAATAAAATATCAAGTATATATATATTAAATTGTAAATTTGACATCTTTAAAAATATACATAAATAATTATTTATAATTTATTGCATTTAATAATCATTGTAAATAAAATAATTTTTTTATAATCAACAATTTATATGTCCTTATTTATTTTAATAATTAAATGTTTATAACGATGTACTATCAATATATAAATAAAATAATAACTTCCAACAATAACTATACCTAATAAACATAAAAAATAATACTACTTCATATGTAAACATCAACTCAAAGAGATTTTTTTTTAATAACAAATGACAATTTTTAAAATATAATATCGACTTATCGATATTTACAATATATAATCATAAATAAGAAAATCGACCTCCAGCTATGTGTGTTTATAAATGTATATTAAAATTCTTGTGCACTCATACACGAGTGCTTGTCGGTGAGTGCATGGAGATTTTAATATACATTTATAAACAGCACAAGACTGGAGAATGATTTCCTTTTTTATGATTATAATTATTTCAGTGCGTGATAATAATAGATTTACATGTATATAAATATACTAAAAATTTTACTAAATAAATGCCTCATTTAAAAATTTTAATATAATTTATAAAAGTTAATATTTTACCTTTTTAAATAAAGAACAATCTTTAAAATTTACCAATTAAGAAAGTGTCTTTTAATTCATAATTTTGCAAAAACAGTGATTTTATTTTATAAACTTATTTGTATAATTTAATTTTACTTAATCTTTAAAAGTTTTCTAATTTTAAAAATGTTATATTTGGTAAAATTATTTATGTATTTGTACTATACAATTCTGGTAATTTTTTTATAAATTTATCAAATATTGTAAGCTTTAGTTTTTCACTTAAAGCTAAATGTCGGGTTGTATATTAACTTAATATTTTAAAAAAAATTTTTAATAGTTAATTTCTATCATAAATAAACTATTACAGCTTGATAGTCCAATGTTTAGCTATATGCCAAGCCAATTTATAATAATTTTTATAACTTTTATACCTTCAAAAGTAATTTCAGTATTATTTTGGTGGTTTTCATGAGAGATTGTTTAACTCAAAATTGTTTTGATATATATTATAATACTAAAAATGTTCATTAATTAAGAACTATTTTAATAGCAATCATAATACTAGGGTATTAATAATTTTTATTAGTCATTTATTAGACTAGAAATTATCCAATAATAAATAATATTTACACAACTGTCACATAAGATGGAGACTGGTTTCTATTCACTTTTTACACCTTATGGAAAGATGTAATCATAAACATATGGTCAAAGACATATGAAAAAGATCTATACTCCCCAAAAACACTTTTGTGCTGACAAGTGGTGTAGTGAGAATTACATTACAGAAATATTATTCATTATTGAAGAATCTCTAGTCTAATGAATAACTAATAAAAAATATTAATATACTTTTATTAAGTGATTTGTTTCAAAGTTGTGAAGGCAGCACATTTGATACTTAACAACTAAACTGTAATAATTAGCTATATATATATATATATTGTACTGGGTTGAACCGCAGAAACCACCTACTTACATGTATATAAGTTTGGCCGGTTTCAAACTCCTTCATAATACATTTATAATCTTATAAAGGTTACGTGAACGAACCGGCATCTTCGAACAAAATGGGAGATCTTATTGATAGCTTTAACTATCAACAATGGCCCATCTTGGCTGCTAGATTCAAACCCCTACTATCCAAACACTTTATTTGTTTCTGAGGACTAACGTATTCGGGCAGTAGGCTCATAATTCAGCGCTGGAAACAATTCCCTTAACTAGCTCAGTCTAATTTTAATCAATAATAAAATATTGGTAAGAAAAGATTGATAAAAAGAATTGACCAACAAATAGAGTTTAATTTTAAAGACAATTTATTAACTAACATTAAATAATTTTAAACATTCTATAAATTTAAATATAATACACACATATCAATAGTTCATTTTATGTATGATAGAGTTCATATAATTTGAATCTTGAATATTTATGACCTACAGCGGGGGCTACTATGTATAAATGATAATAAATAAATGTTTACCTAGGATTTTGAATGTAAACATAGAATTTTGTTCTCTTTGGTTGCTGCTTTCAGTGAGGATATTTCCATTACAAATACTTCCAGCTGGCTGGGATGTTTCCTTGATGAGTTTCATTATTCTTCATGATTATTATTATTGGAGACAATTAGATACTGATGGAGATTTTCTAAGATGTTATGCTGACATTATTTCATGGGTAGATCTTGCTGTTTTCATCAGACATCAGGGTGTGGAGAAAAACGTGCGTTCCCAAAATCTTCTCAGCACTGCATCTTGTTTCTGAATACATTAACTTAACTGATTGAAATTAACTGATTCAATTGATTTGTGAACTCAACTGAACTGTCTCAACTCATTGTGTGATAAAATATTCAGTATTTATACCAACGAAGTGTTTTCTTTTCGATATCCTCCGGCAAATATCTGTTGTTGAAATTCTTTAGCAATTAATCCTAAGACAATGTGTTTTTTGATTGATTGTTTAATTAGTAGTAGCTATTTCAAAACGTGTTGTTTTCATATCTTTAATTAGTAGCGCACTGCTGTGTTTTTTTTTTTTTAAATACATTTTTCATTTATTTATAATATTTAATACTGATACATTTTTTTTACATTCGCACGCACATATATAATTTTACTCTACACATCAAAACTAGTTTTAAGATTATTTTTCTTTTTTAATTTAAATGAAGAGATTTATATATTTTTTTAAAGCTTTTAAATTATATTTCACCAATAATAATAAACTCTTTACTTCCTTTTTATAAAACCTTCAGTTTAACTTTAAGAAAAACCCCTTCCCACTTTAAATCAATTATTTTTCAACTTTTATTTCAAACTCTTTTGTGAAAGATTTTTTTTGTTTTAATAATTTTTTTTACGACAAAATTATTTTATATACATGTGCCAATTTGGCCTTGGCACAATATATATATATATAATATAGGTTGCAAATAAGCTCTTAACAAGCTTTGCAGAATATCCCCAAACCCAGACCTACTGACTTCATCAGTGATGTGCAAAAATATTTGAGCCTTAGATTAAAAATACCAGGATAAGCCCAGCACTTTATCAAATGGATAACTATTAAGTAGAAAATCTGATTTTTTCAGACATTCATATGTTTCCAGTCCAGTATTTTTAATCTAATGCTTGAAAATCCTGAGGAAGTCAGTAGCAGAAACTGGTTTGGGATTGGGGATATTCTGCAAAGCTTGTTAAGAACTTATTTGTGAGTTTTATATATAACATTTGTAATACAAGCTTGTTAAATTAGGTCATGTGACATATGACTTGATTTATTTGTAATATATATTTATTAAACAATGATAAAGATATGTGTAAGAGATTATGGTCTCGGACAACTGATGAATAGTGATTCAGTGTGAAATGTGCATCTTAGTGATTCTAGATTTTTTTTACATATCTTTGATCATATGTTTACATTTACATCTCTCTATAATGTGCTAAAAGTGCATAGAAATTACTCCCTATGTTGTGTGACAGTCTTGTAGTGAAAATTACACAACAGAAATATTATTCAATATTATAATACTAATCTTGAAAAAAATTATATGAAAAATTGTTATATGTGAAAATAATGTATAACATATTTTGTTCATATTAAATCACTTTATAGAATTTAGAGAAATAAAACAAGTTCAAAAAAGAATCAAATGAATTTATGAATTGATGAATTATTTCCATGGGTACTTGGAAGTTTCCCAGTAAACCAAGATGGCAGTCTATATTTTTGATAAATCTCCATTTTTGGAGGCTCTCAAAAATGTTTACAAAAAATACCTGCTAGGAAATGACAGATTTAATATTTAATTTTTATTTTTTATTACAGTTATTTTAATCATTGTTGAAAAATTAATTACAATATTTACAATTTATTTTCATTTTTTTGGATTAACTTGTTATCAGAAAAATGGAAAATATAAATACAATATTTACACTTTATGTTGCTCGCATGCAACCATATCAATACCATTAATGCAAACTTTTTAAGAGGACAGGACCTAATACTTTTGAAAACATCCCATTGCATCATGCTCTGTAAAAAAAAGGTTCCAAATTTTTATCATTATGATAATTTATCAAAATCTGTTGACCAAAATACAATCAAATGAACTAAAGTACTACACTATTAAGAGCATTCATCACTTCCTATGTTATAATATAAGAAAAAAATAAAATGAAGTTTCTTAATGAAATTTATCAGATTTTATTCCTTTTTTAAAATTTAACTATCAATTTATTAATTTTGTTTTAATTTAACAAACAGATCTTCAGGAGATTATATGCCATTGAAACAGTATATTTATCAGAAATACAGAATGCCATATTGGTTTACAGAAATACTCATATGTACCTATCCATATAAACATTCAGAAATAACATTATCTTAAATGTTGCTAGGAAATTATCAATAACTAATTAACAGTCCTGAGGTTAAACAAGTTTTTTCTAGTAATCTATAATAGTTTTTTTTGTGACCACCACAAACTAGAAACTAGTCTGGGGATATTGGATGAGTAGCTACTAGATAGGGATTTTATGCATAATCTTTCTTGCATCCATTGATTACTCTGGTTTGCACTGACTGGTGCTATATGGAGAATTTAGTCTCTGTAAATTCTTTTGTCCTGAGTTTAATTAGAATAAAGAAAGAGATCCCCTTTAACTTCTACTTCAAGTTGTTATAAGGATTTACTTCCAAGAAAATATATAATTTAATATATATAACTTTTTGCAGAAGCTTAATTATTATTTATAAGATGAAAAAGAATATGCAAGACATCTGACTTCTCATAGTTATAAAACATATCTATCTTGGTTTAAATATAATAACTTGTGCTAGAAGTGAAAGTGAATCTTGTTATTGTTGAAGTATTTTTAAAAATGTGGAAATATCTGCTCTATTTTATTTTAGAAAAATCAGTCAGATTATATAGACAATAGAACAGATATATCCACATTATATTTCAACAATAACATCTGTTAAAAATTATTTAATTTATAACATTCAACTCTTGGTGGAAGAGTATTATAATAAGGATAATAAAAAAATTGTGAGACTATGTTTTTTAAATATGTATATGCTTACTGTAGCACTTTATCTCTATAAATAAAAAGAGATTGCATTTAAAAAAGTTTCCCCTTTTACCTGCAAAAAGTGTTTACAGTTAACTATTTTCATTGATCAATGTCTATATTATCTGATTGTAATTTTTTAAAATAGAACAGACATTTTAATGTTATTTTATATATATATATATATATATATATATATATATCATTTTAAATTATTATATATATATATATATATATATATATATATCATTAAAAGCCAGTCAACACTTAGACAATCCCAATATCAGTAACAATCAACAATTTCAAACTGTTGTCAAGGGCAACACTCTATTGGTTATTTAAAATAACTTTGCATATACATATTAATGTGTCTGGTGAAATGGTTTTTTGTCAGTTTTTTTGTTTGGGTAGGTGTACTTTCAGCACACTAAATATCATAATTAATGAAACAATCAACTTTTCAAATACTCTTGAATGAGTGAACCTTTTAAATAGATTATGTAGTAAAAGTAAAATGATCTTTTAAATTTATTAACTCACTTCTTAATAAGATGGAAAATCTAACAAGTGAATTTATTCATTGCTAAATTTTAAATAAAACCCAGATGTAAATACAACCATTTTCCATGCATATAAACATCAGAGGTAGAGTTAATTAAATTCTACAGAAATATTACGAAATTTACCACTTTCTTTATTTTTCTATAATGTCTTATCTAAATGCAATTTATTCACTGTTATGTTATTATTCATATACACCTGGGTCTTGTTTTATGCAGTAGATAGGTTCCACAAAAAACACATGTAAAAGAAATTGCACAAAAATAGACTTAACTTATATTGAAAAATGTGGGATATGTTCCATAATTTTTGAAAATCGCATAAAAGCAATACGACAATGCAAAATTACTTTAAAATTCACCAAAAAAAAAAAATAAGGAAATAAAGTATGAGTAATAAAAAATTAATACAAAACAATTTTTTTTAATTTTTTTATTAACTATTTAATTTTATTTAAAACAATATGTTTTTATGTGTAATTTATTTTACATTTTTTCAAACATGTTTTAATCATTATCGCTATTTGACAATATGCGGATACATTTGAAAATTGATAAGAAATCAGATTCCTCTCAAGAGAAAATATAATTAACACCAACTTCAGTCTTGTGCTGTGTTTAATAAGTGCATCAACTGAAAATTTTCATTCATGGCTTCAAGTCACTCTAAAACGGTCATTATCATAGCGAATTTGTACTCTTTTTAAAGCTTAAAACATATAAGGCACTGTTGTTGCTGCTCATTTTGAACCAAAGTGAACGCTTGACATTCAAAATGAAAATATATATTTTAGAATATTTTTTCCATATTTTTTTTTACATATTATAAATTATTTTGATAAAATCTGCTGAAAATATAATTATTTTAGAAAAATAGTTAAGATTTTAGTAAAGATTCTTTACTTTTACACACAAACGTAAAATGAGAAAGAAATCAATGACATATGCTGCATTTTCTAATAGATTATGAACACTCTTTTTAGCTATATAATATTTTTATAATTATAAATAGAAATTTATTTTTGAAAAAAACTTTTGTTCACTTTCATAATCTGACAAATTATTAATTTGCTTTTTACAAAAGAATCTAATATTAAAAGACTAATATATTTTTACTACTGAGTCTATAATTGAATCAATCAAAAGTGTAGAACTTTAATTCACTCAGCCAATAAAAAAAATTTCAGACTAAAAGTTAATGGTTTTCTGTCAACAATGTAATCAGTGATTAAGCTTTGAGATGATGATTTTACTAATTGTTTATGAAGCTCACAATATCCAGACATACAACTATGTATTTAGCTTTTATTGGAATTTAAGGGCTCATTCATAATTCATGTCTTTAACAAGAAAATGATTGTCTAATTGATTAGAAAGTTGAAAACTTTCTCGAATCATTTTTGCTATGCAATGAACAGTTTCCAATTTTGTTTCATTATCTTTTTCCAAATCTTCTACAGTATCTAAATTTATTACCAAACCTTTTTCCAACAGGCATTTAAAGTATGTAACATATAATGTGTGTATATAAAATGGGGAAATCTTGATTTTAAGTGAAATATGAACTTCTTTATTGCATAAAAGAAAACTGCATAAAAAAATATTAAGAAGAAACATGAATCACATAACTTCAAAATTGCATTAAAAAAATCCACATAAAATGAGATCCAGGTTTAGTTATGTATTTTATTTTGTTCATTATATCATAACTCTGAAGAAGATGGCAGGACAGTCAAAACATAAGATTGTGTATGCATATATGTACAATAAAAGGTTTTTGTTAAAAAGTGTTTAAACTATAATGAATAAAGTGCAGGTAATTTCTACTTATTTTTAAAACATTGTGTAAACAAAATACTCAAAGAAAAAGACACAGATAGGTCATTTCTCATATGCTTGTCAATCTAATCATGAGATTGATACATTAATATTGACAATGTTCAGAAAGTTAATCATTTTATTGTTGCAAATAATTAAAGCACTGTAATTATTAGTTGTTATATGTACAATATTAGATGGTTAATTCACAATGTTAGAGAAAATTAACTCTAACTTGTGAAGTTTAGGGTTAAACCATATTGAAGGAGGATGCATTTACATCTGGGTTTGATATAATGTTTGTCCAGAATAAAATAATCATATTTGCTGTTTTTTTAAGAACTACAATCATGAATATAAATTGGGGTTTTGTTTTTTAGGTCAATCTAATGAAAATATGGTTGCAATGATGTTAACATATATTGTTTACATATACTTTGAAACTATTTATTAATTATTTTTAATTATGGTTAATGAGCACATAAATCACCACTAATAAAGAGTTTCACTCTTTTCAAGTATCAGTGTTTGATTTATTTATTATATAACAAAAAGGTGAGACAAAAGGGGTCATTTTTTATCTGTCAAAAAGATAGAACAAAAGATAGGTATTGTTTACAAGCTTGATTAAATAATTCTTTGGCAATATGACTTGTGAATTATTTTGGTACTGTCTTCAGACTTATTTGTTCCACAAATAATTTTTACTAGTTACTAAGCATACATAGCCCTTTTGCCACCTTTAGTATTCAATTGCCCAGGGATCACTACACTTCTCCACACTCTTTTGGTAGAACTTATGAAAAAAATATCTCCAATAGTTCTTTACATGTATATATTATAATAGTCAGATTCATCTACCTCATTAACACACTGTAGAAATCAAACCCAAGGCACAAAACTCAACACTCTAGGAGTTGCCAGCCAGAAATCCCAAGTTCGAATCCAAAGTCTAAACTCCACAGTACCACCTATGTGATAAAGCATCTGATTCTACTAAAGAATAGTTTCTTGTCAGTGCCAGTGGTCAGGGAGAAACAAGAGACTCTAAACTAAATAGCCCTAGGTTTGCTTAACAAGACCTACAAATGTGCCAAAGATACATATAATAGATAAATAATGTTAGCTATATAGATTTGATAGCTATAAAAGAAAATAAATAACATTTTCTGGTATTTTGTATTTGGATTATAATTTATTATAATGTGTCTAATGTACAGAGACACTGTAAGTATGTGTGAACTACACAAAGTACTAAAGAAATTTAATGACCTGAAACTAATTAAAATTGAAAGGAAAATCTTGATTTTATCAGAGAGCAGCTCATGTGAATTGTTGAGCTTGATTATAAGATAGAACTACCTGAATGTAATTGGAATTCATTTAATAATTAACTATTAGAGGAATGTATGGTGGTGCCAGTGAGATATAGTGCCAAAGATGGAGTAAGTATGTTGATACTGTGGCTTTACAAAGAAAACAAAATGAGTAATAACTTGGTTTTGGATAGGCAGTTTGCCATTTATCTGGTACATCTCTAGTCCTTACACAGTCCAAGTCTGGTCCACACCCAGGAGCTTCGTGACTGTGAGGACATACATGAATAATTTCCATGTGAGACAATCATGTTGCACTCTACTGGGAATCGTGGAGTAAACAGGGGCACGGACTCAGTTATTGACAATCTTAGGAAACTAGTAAAACAGGACCCAACATCTAGCACATTCACTGGAAACACACAATTAATTTTAAGATATATATAATAAAAGGGTGGTTCATTAATGGACAGAATAGCTCTCTCCTAAATAGCCAGCATACACTCAACAAAACTTATATAAATAAACATAACTATTTTCAATAATTTATGTAACATGTGAAATAAATATTTTATATCATTTAATAAATAGGGAGGGGAATGTGTGTTTACAGTTTAATAAATTAATGGCCACCAAGCATTTATAGAACTTCCCTACATGCACATGCCTGAAGGGATTAACTAAAATATTTCACATTATAATGAGGAATCAAATAAACATTATACATAAAAGAAAAAGTAACTCAAGTATAAGTTTAACATGCATTAAAAAAGAATTAAAATAAATAAATAAAATATAAAAGTCAGCTATAGCTCGAAAGATTTATGAGATCTTGGGTTAACTTAATTATTACCTCACTTTGAAGGATGAGTCCATGAGCATTTTCAAAACTTTAAAATGGAGTTCTTGAGAAACATTAATTACTTCTTTAGGTTCATAGATTTGTTGGGCATCAGCAGCATTCAATAGGTAGATTTTATGAGCAGCATTATTTGGGATGATTCACTTGGGCATTTGATGGTACAATGACAAGACATTGGATGGTGAATGACGGACGGTCAGGAAACCATTCCCGAGGGAAGACGGCACCCTGCCCTTTACACTATCATTATAAGGTTGACTATTACAAGAATTTCTTGATAAACCTTGCTTCCCATTGGGACTCCATTAAGGTGATTTCTTTTTTTTTTTTATATATAAAATCTCTAAAATTAAAACTCAAATAAACTTTAACCAAAACTTTTAGCTAATGCTTTTAAAAACTCAAACCAACTAGGTAAGCAGGTAAGTCAGATAAGATACGAATAAGCATAAGTAATCAGAATAATAATTATATCAAAATAATCAGAATATCAGAAAAATATTAGAATAATAATCATCACAAAATTATATCAGAATAAATGCCACCACAATAACCAGCCCTATTTATATACTCCCCAAATATACAATTCTCTCGCCCTATAATTAAATCAGAAAATAAAGGAATGCAACTTTTTAATTAAATTTTATTATACTCACATTCCCAGATATTCTGATCCAATTTATTTAATCAAACTTGCTCATTAAATTTGTTATCTTAATCTTAATAAAAAAACCTACTAGTGAAACTGGTGTAAGCAGGTTAAAATTAGCCACTATTGTTCTCTTTTCCCGCCCTTATTGATTTTAAAAGAAAATGACACGATTTTGAAATCTAAAATACAAAATTTATTTATGACTTTTTTTTAAAATTTTAATGTTTAAAATCTATTTATAAGTGATATTATTTTAAATTAAATGAAAATAAATTTAACAAATGTAATATCCCTAAATAAACAGACTTAAACAAAACAATCTTTAAACAACAAAATATTTTACATAACTCTTAAAATATTATTGCAGTATGTGTGTAGTTGAGAATATGTGACCTATTTTTAAAATGAATATATATATATTCGACGGTTTGAAAATGAAGCCATTAAATTTTTTTTAATTACAATAAAACCCACGGGTATCCCATTAGAAGCCTAAATTAGGTGGGATTTCGGTATATATGCACAGTACGCACACACTACGATAACTTTAGTGTTTGAAATAGTATATGAGGGTGGGTAAGAGTTGAAACTAAGATTTGCAGGGCATATCTTACTGTTTCAATATACAATGTGTTTTTGAAATTCTAATGACACCAAACACATATATGTAAGATTTCAAATCATTACTTATGATTTTTTGCAAAACTTCTTAAAATAGATATGCATTTCTATGTTCTATTTTTGAAAACAGATTATTTATTACCAAAAAAAAAAAAAGATTGAAATAATGCAATAACAAATAGTCTGTTATCAATGCTTTAAAATATTTTTTTACAAAGACAAAAAAAAATGCTGAATGATTCAAGTGTCTTATGCTTTTCTCAACTTTAAAATCATCACTTCCTCTAGCTATATAAGGCTTTAGAAGAACATTTGATTTAAAGATTTTTTTAAAAAAAAATGCAATAAATTATACATTTTAACAAAAGCTAAAAAAATTATTTACAATCTTAAGTTCTATTTTTTCCATGTTAAATAAGTCTGAAACCATTTAATAAAATGCAACTTTTTTTCTTTAACATATATTTAATTATACCAGAGAAAGTTTAGTGGGAAATAAATAATTACTAAATTTTTTTCAGAATACTGTATTGTTTACTATAAATGCTCTGTCTGTGAGATTTGCAATAACAATTTGTTCTTTTTTATAAGAATGGCTAATTTTGTTGTTTATTAATAATTTAAATCCAAGATTTTAGCAAAGTGCATTATTTGCCACTTCTTCCATTTCACTTATTATTTTATATATTGTAATGGTAAAACTTTGAAACAGATAGTCAGAAGATGGGCTTGAACTTGGAATATATACCATGAAAGATATACACATTTATATAATGAGATCTTCAAGATGTGTACTGAAAACTTTGGTTTAAATAAATAACAAGTTAAATGGTTAATAAAATTTAATTCAAGTATATAATAATATTAATCAATATGATGATGATAATTTGTAATTTAAAAATATAAATACTCCCAAAAGTATTTTATGTGTTTTTCAGTTTCAATAAAAAGAAACTCAAAAATGCCATACCTCCTAAAATGAATGTTTACTTTAAAAGTTTTTAAAGGAATCATTACCATCAATTATTACCACCATCCCAGCATATTGACCAATGGAGTACATGATTTCTCAGGGCTATGGATATTAGCTCACACATGAGTGTAAAAAACATATATTTGGATTCAGTGGCATCCATTGATTACTCTGGCTTGCACTGAGCGGCAATACGTATAGAGAGTTTTGCCTGTTTTAATGACAGTTATGAGCAAGCATAAGAAACGGTGATCATGTGATGTTTATTAGCTTAAAACCAATCCTGTTTAATAGGATAGTGGTGGCTATGGTTATTAAAGAACCAAAGACACCAAACTGTATAGGTACTAAACTAAGTTCAGACCAGCTTGGATTGAAAATATTAGGGTGTTTTCAATTTAAGACTCATAAGTAGAGCTAAAAGGTGGCTGCTGGAGGGTTGCCTTAGATCCTAAGATCTAGGTGCAGTGCTCTCAGATCCAAGGCTCCTCACTGACAAAGGCCATAAGCCAGAAACTAGTCTGGAAATATTGGATGAGTAGGCACTAGTTAGGGATTTTATGCCCAAGCCTTCTGTCATCCATTGATTACTCTGGCTTGCACTGAGTGGCAATATATTAATATATATATATATATATATATATATATATATATATATATATATATATAGAAAAAAATATACACCCACATATATATATATATATATATATCATCAACCATTATCAATCCACTGCAGGATGAAGGTCTCTCCAAGTTTAATCCATCTTCTCCAATCTTTAGCTTCTCTTTTCCACAACACCCTTGCACATTTTCTCATTTCATCCATCCATCTCACATGTGGTCTCTTTCTGGGTCTTTTACAATCTCTTGGAATCCAGTTTAAAATTTCAATTGTCCATCTATTATCATTTCTTCTAGCAATATGTCCAGCCCAACTCCATTTCAATCTTTTAATTTTTACAATAAGGTCAGTAACACCTGTTTGTTGTCTTACCCATACATTGCGTTTTCGATCTCTTCTTGTTACTCCCAACATACATCTCTCCATACTTCTTTGAGTGGTCTGAAGTCTCTGTATTGCTCTTCTATTAAGTGTCCAAGTCTCAGATCCATAAGTAAGAACTGGTAAAACACATTTGTTAAAAACCATTCTTTTCAAACACATAGGCATATTTCCTATTAGTATCAAGTTATTTCTACCAAAAGCACTCCAACCAAGTTTAATTCTATGATTAATTTCCTCCATTATGTTTCCATCTGTATTAATAATCTAACCTAGGTATTTGTAATTGTTAACTTCTTCTAATTCTTCATAATCAATCTTTATTTTCATATTTTGAGCAAATCGATTAAACATTACTTTAGTCTTTTTAACATTTATCTTTAGTCCTACTTTTCTACTTTCATCTGCTAACTCCTGCAACATTTCCTGCAGCTCTGAAGCATTATTTGAAAAACAACTACATCATCTGCAAAATCTAAATGACTTAAATACTCTCCATTTACTTTCATTCCTTTAGTTTCCCATTTTAATCCACAAAATACTTCTTGCAGCACTGCTGTAAAACGTTTTGGAGATATGGAGTCACCTTGCATTACACCTTTCTCAATGTTGAGTTTTCCAGTATCATTATGTAATCTAATTGTTGCTGTTGCATTTTTATAAATATTCTTTAAAATATGACAATATCCTGGATCTATACCTTGATGATCCAATGCTTTAATCACTGAAGAAATGTGTATAGAATCGAATGCCTTTTCATAATCTACAAATCCAAAACATAATGACAACTCATATTCATTTGTCCTTTCTATGACTTCTCTCAATACCTGGATATGATCTATTGTACTAAAACCACTTTTAAATCCAGCTTGTTCTCTTGGTTGGTGGAAATCCAAAGTTCTCTGTAGACGAGTTGTAATTATCTTGGTAAAATTTTTATATAAAACTGATAAAAGGCTGATAGGTCTGTAATTTCTAATACCTTCTTTATCACCTTTTTTAAATATTAATATTATTACTGCATTCTTCCAATCTTCCGGTACATCTTTATCATTTAGACATTTGGTATATAACTTTGCTAAAATTGTTTCTATTTCTTCACCTCCTTCTTTTAATATATCAATTATAATTCCATCATTTTCCTGGAGCCTTTCATTCTTCATACATTTAATTGCATGTCTCACTTCTTCATTTAAAATTCTGGGCAATTCAGAAGATGTAATAGATATAGGAGGTACTTGTTCTTTATTACTATATAATTCTTGATAAAAATCTTCTACCAATTTCATGATGTCATCTCTCTTTTTAGTAATAATTCCATCTTTTTTTCTTATTGCAGATATAAATTTCCTACCAATACCAAAATGTTGTTTAACATTCTTGAGACTTTTACTTTCTTCTACAGCTTTCCTTGCTATTTCACAGTTATACTTTCTTATATCATTTTCAACTCTTTTCCGTACCATTTTACAAAATTCGAGATATTCAATTCTTTTTAATACATCATTTTTGTATATCTTCATATTCCTTCTTTTCTTCATAAATTCTCTAGTCTCAGTAGAAATTTTATTAGTCAATTGCTGCTTTTTTCTACCAGCTATCTTTGTTGCAGTTTTTAAAAGTGTATCAGTTATTTTCATATTAATTTCATTCAAATCTGAATCATGTTCAAAATCTACTAACACTTGAAACCTATTTGTAAGTTCTAATTTAAATTCATTAGAATGTTTCTAAAGATTAGGAATATCAACTGTAAATATTGTTTTTCTCAATAATTTTTGTCTCTCTAGTTTTACATTAACACGTAACTTACACCTTACTAATCGATGATCACTTCCTGTGTTAAATTTATTAAGAACATTACAATCTTGAAATATGTATTTCCTGTTAGTCAAAATATAATCCAATTCTGCTGTACCTTCATTTGGATGCTTCCATGTCCATTTCCTTTTAACATTTTTCTCAAAAAATGAATTCATAATATAAAGTTTTTCTTTTTCTGCAAACTCCACAAGTCTATGTCGTCTCTCATTTCTATTACCATAACCAAAATTACCTACAGCAATTTCATCTTTCATTTGTTTACCAATTCTAGCATTAAAGTCTCCCATAACAATTTTAAAATGTTGTTTACTCTGATCAAAAGCCTTTTGTACATCCATATAAAATTCATCACTATGAGAACTTGTTGGGGCATAAACCTGAATTATCTGCATTTGGTATCTGCTATTAAGTTGTATAACTAATCTTGCAACTCTGTCCCATACACCATCAATCTCCACAATATTGTTCTTCCACTTTTTATTTATAATGAATCCTACTCCACTTGTATTTCAAATATGTGTGCCTTTATAATAGAGTATATGTCCACTTTTTAAATCAATTGTTTCTTCACCTTTTCTTCCACTCCATACATTCTTGTCATTGCAGCTGTTATTACTATGTGATTATTCATATAGTACACGAACATGGATGGGCTGCTCACCAACATGCATTAGCGAGCGTGGTGAGTTTATTGGCTTTTTACCTCTGAGTTTAAGATCAAGAAACACCATGGTCTTTCTTCTCAGTGCCTGATAAGGCAGAATGAATGTTTGTGTAAAATATATATATATATATATATATATATATATATATATATATATATATATATATATATATATATATATATATATATATATATATATATATATAGTTTTGCCTGTGTTAATAACTGGTTCTTTAGTAGTTTACTGTTTTTTTTTCTTAGTTTTTCTGATGATAATTTTGAACACTGGTGATGTTAGAGAGAGCAAAAATATAGAAGCATTGATGACATTTTATGAGATATAACATCTGTAGGTCTTGAGCAATTTATATGGAATTATTCATTTCTTCCTTCAAGGTATTATAGAGGTATTGTGCAGGCTGATTTTGCAACCTTCAGTGTCAGTTTTAGATCATTTCTAGGAATATTTTGATTGATGTCATTTTTGGTTATCTAATCACACATGGTAGATGGATTTCTTCTAAATAAATTTGTCATAGTGATTGTTGTATTTGGAACTACTTTAAGAATAAACAGGGAAAAACTCTTTATACAGTAGTGCCACCCTGCGCAAACCAGAGTACTCAATGGATGCCAGAAGGCTTGTGCATAAAATTCCTATCTAGTGCTAGTATAAGAGATACTGAGTCCTTTAAGAATAGTCAGTAAAATACAGTTTATGGTGAAAAGGTTTTAATCAGCAGCTGTTTTTCTCTTCCATATAGATCATAACAACTTAGCTTCAATAGTAGACTGTACTCTAATCTACAGCAATATGGAATAAATTTGAACAATAGTAATAATAATACCTAATTACTTGTTTCCGACCATTTTATAAGCAATTGATGTTGTTCAAGCAATTTGATTTTCATACAATATATATGTCACAAGCTAGGAGTTATATGAGCTTTGCATCATTACAAAAATATATATTTTTAACAAACACCCTCTTTATGTTTTCAAAAACATGTGAATACAAATTTTAGTACATTATATCATGTTTTTTTTTTTTATAAATAAAAGAAAAAGAGAAAAAATAGTTTGTCTTTTTCTCTCTCCTTATTTACATTTT
Organism: Epiperipatus broadwayi; assembly: GCA_028023455.1. Classification (NCBI taxonomy): domain Eukaryota; kingdom Metazoa; phylum Onychophora; class Udeonychophora; order Euonychophora; family Peripatidae; genus Epiperipatus; species Epiperipatus broadwayi. The sequence goes on along the minus strand of JAQFVV010006359.1, from coordinate 1,315,847 downwards.
GTTAACATAGGAAGAAAAAAAATCCACTGCCGATTTATAATTTTTTAATTATAACTTGTAAAATGTTATCAATTTTAAAATTTTAATCTTATTCTTAGCTTTGCCATCCAGTTTTACTATGAAATATGTAAAACTTTATTTAAAACTCAGTTCAGAAAAGACAAACTAGAGCAGGTTCAAATTTAGATTTTTTTTTTAAAAAAAACCCCAAGCAATGCATATTAAAAGCATTTCCCCTTATTTCTTTATAGTACAATTATTACTCTTTTGTTTGCCACATATTCAAAATAATACTTAATAACCTTTAATAATGTACACAAATTAATTTTTTATTTTAATCTGTTGGCAGTTTAAATTTTTATTTTTCAAGTGACATGCACCTACATGTAAATGACAGTTTATATATATATAAAATACATATTTTGCGGGTTCATCCGTGTTAAAAACTTTTAATATCAATATACTGACGTTTCGACTTGGTCACACAAGCCATCCACAGAGTTATAAAAAGGTAGAAAGACGGTTGTAGAGGCGCTACAATCACTGGTTTGAATAAAACATTAAAAATCCCACCAATAGCAAAAATGTTAAATTTAAGAATGTTTTTTAAAGAAATCTTTCCAAATAGGAGGAAGTTTGCACGTATCATCTCGCTTATTGATACAATCTGGCCTTTTAAGTATCTCAATGGCTTCTCTGATTTTGCATTGGTAGAGATTATCACATCTGGATATGATCCTGGTACTAGAAAAATCTATTTTATGACCTGAATCTATAGTATGGAGTGAGAGTGCTGATGATGATGAGTGTTGTTTAACTGCATTAGCATGCTCATCTCTCCTAACACTGATGCGACGATTACTCATACCTATGTAAGAAGCTTTACAATTTTTACATGAGATTTGATAGACACCATGAGATTCAAGAGGGATTGAATCCTTAAGCTTGGTTATTATATTGCTGATCTTTTGATGAGCAGAAAATGCTGTATTTATATTATAGCGTTTTAATATACGTCCGATACTGTCTGTAGTTCCTTTTACATATGGAACACAAATCCTAATAGCTGACTTATCATCTTTTTGTTTCCTATTTTGTCTATTTTGGGCTTGAAATAAGGCTTTTTTTATAAATTTGTAATTATAACTATTTGCTAATAAAACACTATTAATATGATTTATTTCTTCTTTCAGATGTGTGTCATCTGAAAGGTCAATTGCTCTATTTAAAAGAGTTTTGGCTACAGAAACTATCTGAGTTGGGTGATGATGAGAATGGAAATGTAAATATCTGTCTGTGTGTGTATCCTTTCTGTAAATAGAAAAAGATAAACTATGGTGTTCTGGTACCAGGATCATATCCAGATGTGATAATCTCTACCAATGCAAAATCAGAGAAGCCATTGAGATACTTAAAAGGCCAGATTGTATCAATAAGCGAGATGATACGTGCAAACTTCCTCCTATTTGGAAAGATTTCTTTAAAAAACATTCTTAAATTTAACATTTTTGCTATTGGTGGGATTTTTAATGTTTTATTCAAACCAGTGATTGTAGCGCCTCTACAACCGTCTTTCTACCTTTTTATAACTCTGTGGATGGCTTGTGTGACCAAGTCGAAACGTCAGTATATTGATATTAAAAGTTTTTAACACGGATGAACCCGCAAAATATGTATTTTATATATTTAACCCGTGCAAATCTTCATTTTAACATTACTAACCTCTATGGGGAGGAAATTTTTAAACAGCTTCGTATATTTGAAAGAACGTGGAGTAAGAAATGTAAGTTACTTTGTAATTTATCTTTTTTATTAGCGTGCAAAAATCACAACGTTATACCCACTTGCTGTAAAATTGTGTTTCACAAGAACAATTATAATGTTAGTAAAATTCTAAGGAAAACCAGCAATATTATTTTAAACTCTTTTATTAAAGAAACTCGGAAAAATTTAGACAAAATTGATAAAGTATTGCTACATTTACGTTTATTCCTTAGTAATAAAATACATCCTTTACTGTGGACTAGTTTTGATCGTATTGCAAGTTTTCGATCATTTAAAGATTCGGAATTGGTAACAGCAAAGCAAAAGAAAAAATTGCAAATGCTAATTAAAACACAATCCCCAAACATTATGTATCCAAATCAAAAAACCGTTTACAATTTATCTAAGAAAGCCCTCTCTACAGATGAAATTTCGGTTTTAGAAAAAGGTTTCAATTTTGCTTTAACACCTTCCCGGATACCTTTTGAGAAAATTGTCTGTAATGTTGAATCAGCTCTTGATAAAATTGATTCTACATCGGCTGATTTAGCTAGAGCTGAGTTTGTAATATTTTAAAAAAAGCTAAGCTTCCTAAAAATAATTTTTCAAAGAAAGAAAGACAAGCATTAAATAATATAAAATCGGACAAATCAATTGTTGTACTTCCAGCTGATAAAGGTAATGCCACAGTTGTAATGGATCGTGACATTTACCATAATAAAATTTTAGATCTGCTTAGTGATAAAACTTATAAACTATCAAAAAGAGATCATACTACATATTTGGAAAAAACAACAAAAGCTATTATTAATAAATCACCTATTGAAACAGAGATAAAAAATAAAATAATCCCTCGTGAAAAATCTTGTGTCTGTCCAAAATTTTATGGACTTCCAAAAATTCACAAACCAGATACCCCTCTTCGTCCAATAGTAAGTGCAATAGGTTCTCCAACTCATATTTTAGCTAGATACTTATCGGATTTCATTAAACCTACAATCCCATCTATTAAATCATATATTAAAAACTCTCTTCATTTTATTTCTGTTTTAAAAAGTTTAAAAATTAATGCTAGTGACATTCTGGTCAGTTTTGATGTCGTGTCTTTGTTTACAAACATTCCAATTGATGAAGCTTTAAATATAATCTCACAACGTTGCAATTTACCAGACCATATTATTGCTTTGATTAAACATTGTCTCTTAAATACATATTTTGTATACAATGGACAGCATTACAGACAAGTTTTTGGTACTCCTATGGGCTCACCTATCTCAGGAGTAATAGCTGATTTATTCATGGAATATATAGAAACTCGTGCTTTAGAATCATCATCTTTAAAACCTCTCATTTGGCTCAGATACATAGATGACACTTTTGTCATATGGCAACATGGAAAAAATACATTAGATGATTTTTTCTTACATTTAAATAATATGCATCCTCATATTAAATTTACAATGGAGACAGAGTCTGATGGAAAACTCCCTTTTCTTGATGTTCTAGTCACCAGAACACCAAATAGTTTATCTTTTTCTATTTACAGAAAGGATACACACACAGACAGATATTTACATTTCCATTCTCATCATCACCCAACTCAGATAGTTTCTGTAGCCAAAACTCTTTTAAATAGAGCAATTAACCTTTCAGATGACACACATCTGAAAGAAGAAATAAATCATATTAATAGTGTTTTATTAGCAAATAGTTATAATTACAAATTTATAAAAAAAGCCTTATTTCAAGCCCAAAATAGACAAAATAGGAAACAAAAAGATGATAAGTCAGCTATTAGGATTTGTGTTCCATATGTAAAAGGAACTACAGACAGTATCGGACGTATATTAAAACGCTATAATATAAATACTGCATTTTCTGCTCATCAAAAGATCAGCAATATAATAACCAAGCCTAAGGATTCAATCCCTCTTGAATCTCATAGTGTCTATCAAATCTCATGTAAAAATTGTAAAGCTTCTTACATAGGTATGAGTAATCGTCGCATCAGTGTTAGGAGAGATGAGCATGCTAATGCAGTTAAACAACACTCATCATCATCAGCACTCTCACTCCATACTATAGATTCAGGTCATAAAATAGATTTTTCTAGTACCAGGATCATATCCAGATGTGATAATCTCTACCAATGCAAAATCAGAAAAGCCATTGAGATACTTAAAAGGCCAGATTGTATCAATAAGCGAGATGATACGTGCAAACTTCCTCCTATTTGGAAAGATTTCTTTAAAAAACATTCTTAAATTTAACATTTTTGCTATTGGTGGGATTTTTAATGTTTTATTCAAACCAGTGATTGTAGCTCCTCTACAACCGTCTTTCTACCTTTTTATAACTCTGTGGATGGCTTGTGTGACCAAGTCGAAACGTCAGTATATTGATATTAAAAGTTTTTAACACGGATGAACCCGCAAAATATGTATTTTATATATTTAACCCGTGCAAATCTTCGTTTTAACATATATATATATATTAGTCAGTTCACATGAGTTTTTATTAAACACATGTTTTTTCTTTGTCCATTGTAGTATAATTAATTTGAGCTACCTTGGACTTGTTATAGCTGCAGTACATAGGGTAGATTATATATATTTGTTTAATTTTATTTATTTTTTTGTCATTTTTAAATTATAGATTTGTGTAACCTGCATTTCATTTTTTAAAAACCTAGGTTATAATTAAGAAATACCCCAATATATATATATATATATATATATATATATATATATATATATATATATATATATATATATATGCACACAAATACACACAATTTTAGTTTTGACCAGAATAGAAAAAAATAAAATATAATATTTTAATATATTGTAGGAGATACACTGATGATAAACTAGTACAAAAAGTGGTAGCATTCATATTTATACAAGACTATAATAAAAAAATAGAAGCAAAAGTGAATATATGAGAGGAGAGAAGCCAAAAATAAATGGAATTGTTCTCTGATTTGCATTCCTATTGTAGTATATACTTTGGCTGTTACATACCTCTTGCACTAATCCTTTTGCATAAATCTGCCAAATGACATTTCCATGTGAAATTGCAATGCAACGTAGTACATGTTTTTGCAAAATGCATTTTGCATATTTGTGAATATTTTTATAATGGCTGAACTGTTAGAACAATGTGAAATTCTGTTTTCATTTACAGAAAACAGCAAGGAAAAAAGTTGTAATGCTTGGAACAGATTACAAGCAATCTTATCTCACAATAAGACAAGTTCGTGGGTGGGTTAGTTGAAATGTTAGCAAAGTCCAAATGACACTGATTTTTTTTTGATGCAACAATATTTTCCTTTCATATTTAATTAGCAACAGTCATGCATTTTATCTGCAAGTTCTGAGACATTTATTTGATATGGTAAAGCATAAACATCCCATTTTGTAGCAAAGAAAACAGTGCAAACATTACCCCAACAAAGTATCATCTCTCAAAGTCTTGAGTATGAAACACTTTAATTAAATTCAGCACAATCTAGCTTATCTACCATTTTTATTCACTAGATCTCAAACTATGCATATTTTTTTATTCTCTCCAATGAAAAAATGTCTAATTTTTTTACAGACTTAGAACTGGGAGGAAAAATGATGAAGACATTAAAACACATCACTTTGCAAATATTTTCAAAATACTTAGAAAAATGACAAACAGGTTTAGTCTGGTGCATTGCATTAAATAGAGCATGATTTTTAAAGTAATTTAATTTGCATCACCTAAAATAAATATACACTTTTTGAGTTATAAATTATGTTTATGCAAATGAGTGAAGCTCAGTATCATAAGAAATATTAGATTGAGCACTTTCAGATAATTTTAGTCTCTATATTCATAGCCTATCTTGGCTTATGTTGAGATTTTAAACTGAAAGCTGGTTAGTAATTTATGCAAATTTATTCAGTGTTTCGGTTTAAAATCTCAATGTAAGCCGACACTCCCAAGATAGGCTAATGTGTTCAGCCTAATATTTCTTGTGATATTGAGCGTCACTTGTTTGCGTAAAGCACAATTTATAACTTTCCACTCGAAGGTGAAATAGAAACAAGGGTTTTATTTCAATTATGAACATACACTTTTTGATTATAAAATTCCCATTATTTTTGGGCCCTCCTTTGTATGCCAAAAGATAAATAAAATGAAGTCTCATAAGAATAGCAATTACTGAAGTAGATAAACAAAATTATTAGGAGCTGCTGCATTACAATACATCAATTAATTAGTTAAATATTATATATATGATTAATAATAGTGGCTCTTTCTGAACTCATCGCTAGTGTATATTTGTATTGGTGAATTATAATTCAGAAATTCCAAAAATTGTACTAACCACAAGCTTTAGATAAAAAGTAATTAATTCAAATACTGTCTATTGGTACTTTCAAATACATTAGCAATTACCACTGGTTCAATTGGATGTCTAAAACTCTTATTACTATAACTTTAAGTTCCATAATTACATTTTACTATTACTTTATTGAATTAAATCTATTTATTATTTACATTTATTATATATATATTAATTTTCATTAAATAATAATGCTAAATTAAAAAGACATTAAGGCAATGTTATTCAAAAAAAGATTAAACTTTATAATAGCAAATTATTCATTCATCCGTATAATCATTAATTTATTTTTTTTATATTTAATGTTTTCCTTTTATTTAATTCGGAATGAAAATATAATCAGATTTGTGAAGAAAGTTGAAAATTGTAAAAAATTTAAATGAAAAAAAAAAATCTCATTTATCGAAACATTAATTTTTTAAAATAGTTATTTTAAAAAATAAATTCTTAATACAAATTTTAATAAAGTATATATTATTAATATAAACTTTTAAATTAAACATCAAACCAAAAATAATGATTTGAAATGAGATGTTTTCAAATGAGAAAGGGAGGGAAAAAAAATTAAAATTCAAAGTTTCGAAGACTTGTTTTAAATAATGATAATAAACGTAAGAAGAGACAGTTCATTATGAAATAAAATATTAATTTTTTTCTCTAATTTTGAAAATTATTTTATACTAAATTATTGATTTTTATAATCAGCATTTAAGTTATGATAATCTTTAGGAAAAGCTAGATATGTAATTTCCAGAGTCATTAGAAGAAGAAAAGTTTAATCTTGTCTACAATATTTCTGTTATTCAGGAACTAATGTGAATGTGTGAATATATGTTGAATTGATAATATAGCAATTTATATACATATGAAATAATGTGGAAGGAAACTATTCTTTCAAATGTGCTATAAAATAGACACAAGTTCAGATTATATATTACAGAGAAATTATTTAAAAATTAGGTTAGCAATAAATTGCCCTTTCAATTCAAGAATGATCAATAAAATGCTGGTTTATTTAAAAATAAGATCTAAGCATAGAGGGACCACTTATGCTTTTAATTCTTAGTCTGATGGGGAGTGAAGAGTAATAACTTTCCACAATATTTCATATATGTGTGTGCATATATATAAATACATGAAAGCAATCAACACTTAAACAATATGAATACCAATAATAATCAGATATATATATATATATTCTAACCTTGCTCTCGTGCATCCTCACTTCAGAATAGTATATGATATGAAATAAAACGAGTTCTAGCTCAGTTAATAATTAATAAATAAAATATTCAGCATTAGAATTAAATATTTCACTAGCTCAAATTTAAAATACGAATAAGGTTCAGTTTATAAAAAATGAATTAAATAAATATTTAATATTTTCATGAGACTTGAAGTGAACATACAGGTGACAAGATAGATTACATTGAGCCAATATCCCACAGGATACTACCTCAATGGCATAAGAATAATATCCCCCCTTATTACTATTTCAAATAACAAACTCATAGTATTCTTACGACTTTAATAACTTCTACTCACTAAGATTAAGTTATTAATTAAGTCTTAATCTTTTATTTATAATAATCTAGCTCAATAAAATAATCTCAGGTTCATAAAGTTTATTCTAAGTTAATTTAAAAATACGGTAGTAAAATATGAGAAGGGATTTTATGTCATAATCTACTTCAATTAAACTAATAATAATAAATAACAGTAATAATATTCTTCATTGTTTAACTAATTCTGTATATCTTTTCTGTTTACTATAATTTTATTACCATAATAAAATAATAAAATAATATAATATGATCTTATATCTTCTTGTAATGATATAATAAATACATGGTAGCATTTTAATAATCTGACAAACAAAATATGTGTGGTAACTGATAGCATATAATTTAATATAATATTGTGATAACTGATTTATGACCAATAAAATAATGTAAGATTATGACTATCTAATTATAATGAATACCAATAAAATATTTAAAATTCTTAAAATAATTCTCTATTTATCTTTTGTGCAAAATTATATATTTGTTTCAATTATTATGCATATATCGTGTTTTCATGCAGTGATGTGGAGAAATAAATAACTCGGACACAAAAATTTTGAAGTAACAAAATTTAACAAAGTTTATTACTAACAACAAATAAATAAACAATTTATTTACACTATTTCCAGTGGATATCCTTAATTTTTTTTTTTTTTACCTTACAGTTTGATTTACCAGGTTATAAAAAAAAATAATTTATATTTCAATTATACCTTTATTTAGATTTAGGACAAAATTAAAAAAAATGTTACTATTTGGTTTCTCATTATGGTTAACTTATTACAAATATATTTATCTACTTTATTAGCAACAGCATTTTATCCTTAATATTATTAAACTATCTTATTTTAAAAAATTCATACTTAGAAAACATTTCATAGAAAACAAAATTTTATAATGAGTATTGTAACAGTCAAGTTTGTACATTCGCGTAACAGAATTCAGAATCCAAGCAAAAGAGACCGAAGCTGACCAGACTAGGACTGTAACATCCCGAGTCCGACCGCACTTCAACTCGTAAGCCAGGATTCCAAGACTCAAGACCCTACGAATGACCACCTTGAACTTACACGTAGTATACCTCCTTCCACACGGCCGACATAGGTCACGGAGAAGCAATGAGACTCATAACAAAAAAATGGAATTTATTAACTGTATATATTTAAAACTAATTTATGCATCGGAAATCACATATATAATATAGAGAATTTTGAATTGGATTGAAATAAATAAGATCGAGATCAGAGTAATTTATTAAATTGTATGTTTATTTTTGCAGATTAAATTTGACGATTTTATCTATATTATTCTTGCATTTTACAATTAAAATGCGCGTAGCATCTAACATTTTGGAGAGCGCTTTAACCTTCTCTCCTTACAATTAAAATTATTTTACATTTGTTATTTTATTTGATGAAGTTAAATATTGTTTTCATCATTTGCTTTATTATCTTATTGATCAGTCACTGCATTGTAGCTATGGGGCAGGTTATGCTAATCCCTCTTATTCCATGGTTTTCAGCTAAGCAATCAGACGAAGCCTTGTTTTCTCATATATGTGAAACATTTAAAGTCAAATTTATCTATAATATTCTTATTTCAAACTATTGTACATGAGACCGAAACTAGCTCTTGAATATGTCAGACAATGGCTGAAACTTAATTTAAGGGAGGAAGAGTTGGCAACCAAAAGAACCAATGCGCTATAGCGCTGGTAAACAGTTATACTAAATGTCGCTCTGCGGATGGATTAATATTTAGGGTTTTGTGATCAACACCGGAGCCCTATGACCGATCGCCATGCTGCTAAAGAGGGTTGGGGTAGCTAACACTATTGCCTGGAATTTGACGTCAGGTCTTATTCGTGTGCGACCCAAGGAGTGTAAGAGGGATGGCTGTTCACACGTCCCATCTTAAAGAAAAATGCAACATAACGAGAAAGTTTAAATGTATAATAAAATTATCACATCCGCCAAGCAAAAGAGTTGAAATAATTTAATATTTAGCCACGAGAACGATAGCTAATCAGTGGAATCATTAGCGCCAACTCTAATATAGCATTTTTAATATCATATGCTATACGTGGGCGTACTTTTAAATATTCTTTGCTTTCTAGTTTCAATCTCAAATAACACATTTGATTACGCGATTAATTAATAAAAAAAAAAAAGGGGAAAAAGTATATTTGGAGGGCTTTTACAAAATGAAATAAATAACAAATATACTTATTCAAGGCTTGGATATTGCTTAGTGAAAATTAAATTGAAATTTACTTTGGGTTAAAACAAGATTCCCATTTTAAAATTGCAAACAAATAATTAAATAATCAAGGTCAAAATAATAATCAGCACATAGCCAATTCTTAACAGTTATTTAAGAGGGTTTCGAAACAGGTGCATTAAGCTACGATAAATAATTATTAAATGAAGAGGGGTCATTCTCTCTTCTCTTTATTATTAATATTGATGCCCGCTGTTTCGAGGCATTAGATATAATTTATATTTTAAAATAAAAAAAATAAAGAAACCATAGTCACAACTGCAGTGAGAAAATTGAAAATAAAATTTTTAAAATCATTTAGTTAGGAAACATTAGAAAGTAGGTCAGAATTATATAATTAAATTCAAGAATAAAATTTACATTTAGCAATTTACTTGAATTCAAGATTTTAGAAGTAAAATACATTTTATAAGTCTAGACTTAAAGGAAATTAATATATTGAACTAGTTGAATGGTGAGTTACGTCATCTTGTAGTACTTAGCTAGTTACAGAGTCTTTTGGCTTCTCATCTTCTCCCACGTAGAGCGAGTGTTACCAACTGGTGATGGTGGTTTTTGGATGAAGTAAAGGCCCGTCCTTCACTCTGAGCTAGCCAAGTGCCTGTTTTAGCCCGACATTTTCTCTGCAGATATAAAAATTATTGTCTTAACTGGATGTCAAATGTTCACGGTTGCTTTTGGTTCAGGATACACGCTGGATTCAAAGCTTGATGATCAAAAAAGCAAAACTCACAGTGTAGATTCAAGTGTAAGGTTTCAAAAAGTAAAGATCTAAGATGGCTCCTCCACTTTATGCCTTTTAAATGATCGCCTTATCACCCACACACCTTGGAATTTTCCCATCAAGATTACAAATTTTTAATTTGCTTATGAAATTAGTGGTTGACTTCAAACATGCTAATTCCTTTTAGGTGTTATAACTTTTCTCTGATTATCAACTTTTAATTAAATCGAATTTTAATCAGTTTAATGATATTAGATTTTATTTTAATTAGTAGGAATTTTGTTTGATTTTATAATTTATTGTAAATCCCTGCTGTAAAATATTTTTAATTAGCGAGGTCTCCAAATAATTTAGAATAATTAGCTAGATTATTTTAAAATTGGCTTTTCTTTTAGAAACCTAAGGAGGTGTGGCTATCTGATACAATTGTTTACAGAAAAACTTTACTAAACTTTAATTCTCAAAATATTTTTATTTTTAGAAAAAAATCTTTTTTTTTTAAAAAAACTTTAGTTCAATACTACCCTTTAATGTGTTTTTATTAAATTGGTTTATAATAAAAATGAAACTTAAAATTTAAGAAATATTTTAATATGTATATATGTATATTCAATATAGGTGGATTATATTCCACATAATTTAAGTAATAAATTAATAAATTGACGTACATTATTACTGTTTAAAAATAGTTTAAAAATATTACGCGATAAAATTATACGCTATAACTCTGGCAATACTATTCAATTATAGCGTTCTTTCGTATGTGCGTATATAATGCTGTTTATATGGCCGTGATTGCAATTTTTAACTTACAAATCTTAATTTAGACTTATTAAATAGGTTTGAACTTAGCACAGATGAGTGGGTTATTAGGATGGTTGGTGAAACGGTGAGGGACTTGAAGACAACCGTTTCAGTATGAACCCCTCAAAATATTTAAAAAAATTTCATCTTGCAAAGTCAAAGATGTTACACAAAATATTATCCAAAATTCAGTACTAGATTTTAGTATTTATCACACAATGTTTACTAATCATAATATATTCTTCTTTAAGCCTTACTTTAGTATGATATAAGTGTAATCATCAATATATGGCTGTTAATCAATAAACAAAAAACATACTATGCATATTGTTTACATAATTTACTTTGTACTATTGTATTTTAAAAAATATGCAATACTTATTTTTCTCTTTAAAAAATAATACTAAAGCATTTAAAAATTATTATCACTTTAAAGAAAATATCTTTGTTTAGATGCTTTATTTTAAAAAAAATTTATATTTCATTTCCGAAATAAAATTCAAAATATAGTCTATGATTCTTTTCTTTCCTTAGGATACTTTGGATCTTCAATTCTAAGTTATAACGTCCTATTCCTTCTAAGCAAATAAACCAATCTTATACAAAATGATAGCATAACCTAAGTTCTAAATTATTTATCATTTCTCTTAAACATATCTTACTGAATGATGCAGTTACATGAAATAAAGATAGTGAAAACTGATGCATAGGATTAAGGAAGAAAGCTAGAGTATTACTCTTGACATATCTCAAAATCATGGCATAGTGCAAAGAGGTAGGACATTTACCTGCCTAATATCCTCTAGTACAGGGATGATGTTAAAGCTATTTCTTCAGCTTTATTAAAACATCAAATATTTAAAGAAATATAAACACTGTCCAAATAAAATGTGTATCAGTCATAGGGCTTTGTTAACTATGCTGATAACCACATAAAGTCTAAATATTATTTCCATTCCTTATAACATCCTATTTCTTAAAACATCATCTTGGTTTCCTGTTCACTAAGTACTTCCAAGCCACTATCTCAACATTATTTCTCAAGATTTTTCTACATCTTACAATGATGAAATAACTATCTGCATTTACAAAAACAATAAATAAAATTCATTAAACAATCTAGTGGTTCCAAAAGAAAAGTCTGCTTACTTCATTATTCTATATGTCTAATCATATACAATCTACTTAGACAAGATTTGGATATCCCATAACATGAAAATTTTAAAAGAATCACATAATTATTTGTTATGTTGGATTATATCACTAATAAAAAAAATAATCGTCGTATGCATATTTTCAAATTAATCCTATCTCATAATGTTTTTTAAAATGTTGTATGAAATGCGGTACATATAAGTAAAAAACTTTTACCCTTCATTCTTCCAATTTATGGATGATCTAAAGAAAACAAAAAAAAATATACATTATAAATTATCAACAGTTATTATTATTACCAATAACCTTTATCTAGTCATTGTGTTCAGTAGGCTTCCTTTATCCACTTGAGCATTGCAGATATAAAAAAAATTCACACCCATACACTTTATATTAAAATATTTTTAGCTAAATTATTATATTGTTATATTATAAAATTTTAATATTAATAAATTAATGTTTTTATGTTTTTCCTAATCTTATATAAAAATTTAGATTTAAACTAGGTTAACAAAATAAAAGAAATCAAAACTATAATTACATATTTTCTTGACGATAGTTCCTGATAAATCCAAAATGTTTATTATTTTCTCTAGAGTTTTTAAAAATGTTCTCCTCCAAGCGCATTAAAGTTTAAAATAAAAATAATTATTAATCCATTTAGTAAAATTTATAGAAAATAATCCTTGGTTTTAGTATTTAGGATGATAAATATTAAATCATAATATTAATTAATCCCGTGAAGCTTCTTAATCTTCTCTACCAATATTCTCCGCGTATCTGATGCATCAATCCATCTAATTTAACTTTAAAAATATTCGATAAACTTTTAAGTACCATTTGTATTTCCATGGATCCATCTTTTATTCAACTATGTGTTCACTTTTTTATATAAGTTTCCTTCTTGATACATTTAAACTTTCGTTTGGTATTTTTATAAATCTCTTTCAAAAATAAAAAAAATGTTACCTTCAGAAAGGATATAACATTTTACTCCTTTGAATATCATATTATATAAAATAATTCATGAAATATAATTGTCTTATTACTATTTAAAAAACAAATTTTGGATAAACTTATAAATAATACATTTCAATACATTTTTTTTTTTTAGACTCCGTATAATGTCCGAGCTGTGGTTGTTTACGTACCAAAACAGTTCTTCGGTGAAATATTAATAAAGCTGTATCAATAAATATTTCAAATATTTTTTCAGCATTACAACTTATATCCATTTTATTCCACAGTATATCCATTTTTATTGCGTAGTCTAGGTTAAATTTTTAGATAAAATACTACTGATAAAGGAACTTTAAAAAATTTAACAAAGCATGTTAAACAAAATTATTAAATATTTTTTAATTTACACTCTCTTTTTTGCAAGTTACTTTTAAAATATTAATTATTTTTTGCAAATAAATTATGAGAGAGCGCTAAAATTGACTAAAATAATAATTTTAAATACTATCTCTTTGATAGCTATAATTTACCTTTCTCTTGTTTCAATACATTATTAATCTCCCCCTATACCCCGTGCAATTTATATTTATAGTCTGTAAGAATACCTCATTTGATTGGTTGATTCTTACTTTAACTTGAGAACAAATTTACATATTTTCAATTTATAGCAGAATTATATTTCAAAATTAGAAATTATGATGTAATGAACTTAAAATATTATTTAAAATATTACTTTTAAATCAATTATTATTTTATTAAAATTATTTAAACATTTAAAATAACTTTTAAAATAACTTTAATAACCTATTCCATTTATCTATTTTTATTTAAACAAAATATTTAATTTTTATTATATCTGTATTCATCTTTATTACATTACTTAAAACATTACATACGGTAGTTAACTTAATGTTTAATATTATTTAGTTTTATGATAGGCAACAATTCCATCCAATTCTATAATATAACTTTTAAAATATTTTAAACTTTATTATTAATTCAAACAAGCGTATGTGTGAACGTATGTAATATACAAGTCACATGATCAATAACTTTGACAGACGATTTTCAATCTATTTCTCTGCCTAGATTTATAAAATTGATACACTTATTATATTATATAATATAATTATAAAATTTGGAAGAATAATTTAGAAAATATAGAATTAAATACAATTCTCACCATCATAAAGTTTATTTTTAAAATATATTATATTAATTTTGACTATTAAATATGATTATAAATTTAAACACTGTATTTATTAAATTATACGTTTTAAACTATTAAAATCGAATTTTTAAATATACTTTTAATATTTATAGCTGTGTTATTTAATATGGCCAGCTTTTACAACCATATGAAATAATATTTTAAGCTTTACATAACTATTTTTTAAATAATTCGCTATAATTTTATATACTACGTACTTGCTTTAGCCTCAAATTGTACTTTAAAAATATAATCGACAAACTATAATTAATGTATTAAAAGAACATATTCTAAAATTTAAAATTTTTAGTAATTGACTGTTATGAACTATTACTGACCTATAGAAAAGGGCACAATATATATATATTAAGCATTAAATCATCCCACATGGTTAAGAAATCCAGAACTACCCTCTGTGAACTAATATATAAATACATTAGAGTTCGTATTTATATATTAGTCCACAGAAGGCAGTATTGGATTTTTGATCTGGCTATTTTGAAATAAGAACTCTAATGTATTTATATATTAGTTCACAGAGAGCAATACTGGTTTTTATAACCATGTGGGGGGATTTAATGCTTAATATTTGTATATTTATTTCAGTATAGCGTTATGCACTGGGATTATTTTATATATATATCATTAAAAACCAGTCAACACTTAGACAATCCCAATATGAATAACAACCAACAATTTTAACTAACAATAAAGGTGGAATTCTACTGCTATCAATGGTCTAAGATACTTATATAGACATTAAAGATTGCAATCATGTGGAAAGAAACTACCATTCACATATGTGTTAATATACTAATATATACATTTACATGCACTCATTTATCAGCAAGAGTTTTAAAACCATAAGCGAATCACTTATTCTTAAAGCTTATTTTTATATAACCTAACCTTTAATGACCATGCTCAATTCATTATGTTCCTGTTATTTTAGTAGACAAGTTATTTGTACAAATTTAGTTTATATATGACAGGGAAGAGAAAGTTTTTCATATTTAAGTATCTGTGATTTTAATATATAGTAGTTTGAATATATGTAAATAAATAATCTAATGAAGTAAATATATGTAATCTCATGGAAGAAACAGTTCTTGTGTTAGACTTGCTGCTTGTGTTTACATATTACAACTGCTGTCCATGTTTGTGATGGCAGAATGCTGTACTTTTTCCCAATGGGGGAAAGGGATATTTGTGGTGGCAGAATGCTGTATTAAAAAAAATCACAACTATGGCTTTCTGCCATCACAAACTTCCCCTCCCCCTACTGGAGAAAAGTACAACAATCTACTATCACAGGACTAAGTACTAAGAAAACTAACAATCACACATGTGGTAATAAGCTGATGTACAAATTTGCATGCTCTTATCCATCCGTAAGAGTTTTAAAATCATAAATGAGTTACTTATGCTTAGAGTTTAGCTTTATGTGAAGACTAGTTTCCTTCCATGAGATTGCATATATATACATCACCAAATTATTTATTTACATATATTCAAAACAATATAAGTTAAAATCACAAGTACTTAAAAATGAAAAACTTTCTCTTTCTGTTATGTATAAACTAAATTTTAAGAAATTTGTCAATCAAAATATTAGATACATAATAGGGTAAAATCCTGATTTGAGCATAGTAAGGATAGGCTTATATAAGAATAAACTATAAGCATAAGTGATTCATTTATGGTTTTAAAACTCTTACTAATTGGAGAGTGTGTATAAATTTATACATTAACCCATTAGCACATGTGTGAAGGTTAGTTTCCTTCTACAGGATTGCATATATATATATACATACATATACACATTATATATATATATGCGTTATATTTAGATTTTAATACTTAACTTTTTTATAAGTATCTAATACTGAATTAAAATCACAAACATTCAAAATGCACAAATAACAAATTATTAATTTATTAATATGTTTGATTTAAATATTAAAATAAGATAAGCTTTAAAAAAAATTATAGAATCATAACAAAGATTCTAATCTTTAATCAAAATATAATAAAAAAAACCTTTTGATTTTAAAAATAACGAGGGGAATTTTTAATCTGAAAAATAAAAATTACAAACAGATCCTTAAGGCAAAATGACCATTAACAAGATGATTACAAAATAGATATGAATAGAAACAAAAGGCTTGTTTTTCCCACTCAAAGATATAGACACAGATCTCAGTGAAAAAATCCAAGTAGCCACAAACTCAAAATCTACTTGGCCACAAACCCAAAATCTACTACAAACTCAATGAACCAATGAAATACAGATATGGAATATGTTTGATGGATCTGTGCATTCCAGAGATAAGGTGCCTGAGGACTATAAAAAGAAAATCAAAAAGAAAATTATTAATCAGAAAATTAGAAAATTAAAGTTTGAATTCCTTTGTCTTTGCTGAAAATAAAATAATTAAAAAAAAAAAAATATTGTTGCCATAGCTAAGAATGTAATCCGGATTGTGCTTCCTTCGGTTCGGCCAGCCGAAGGCTGCTTTCATTTTCACGGATCCCAGGATCAACTACTGGTGCCATATGCAGAAATACTCTTCAAGCTTCATAAATTGTCATCATCTGCAAGAACAGAGCCCTTGCGAAACTGAGATCTTCATCGCAAAGGAACGAGCATGGACAAAGGAAAGTATGAATTTATAAATGATAAAAAAATGAAATATAAACTCTTAAATTTAAAATCTTCGAACTTTATCTCTTTAAAAATGAACAATAGACTTTCTCTCTTAAGCAAACCTGAATTTTATTTTTCTATAAACATTATAATGTTAAAAGTTATAGCTAAATTTTAAAATGTAATCTCTTAAAATATGTATTGTTTTTTTTTTTTTTATTTATTCATGCTTAACAAGATCTGTTTGTAATAGGGCAGAAGTTTGCGATTGCAAACTTAAATTTAAAAATAGAAATGCATATCATTATTTGTGCATTATTAAATATTAAAAATAGGTTAAAATAGTATTTGTGATAAAAAAATAAGCTAAATATAATGTGTCATCGTAAAATGATTTTAAAACCTTAAACTAAAGATTTTTTTTAAGAATTAAATTAATAAATTGACTTAAATGTAAGTTGAGCATGGGCAGTCACTTAGCTTCATTTAAATATGTTAGTTTTAAAGGGGTTTTGATTTCAGATTATTTGTTTCATAGTTGTGTCAATGATGACATTTACATCAATGTAATGTGAAGTGTGTTTGCACATTAGGACAATGTGCCCAACTGAATGCATGACCCCAAAGAGGCAGTCATGGTATTGCAATAAACACAGATGTATTTCCTGCACCATTGACCCCCTTTCAACTCAATGGATTGGGATGATAACCGGCAAGATAGACCCCTCTCCCATCCATATGTAGCGTTTTTCTTTTTGTTAGATTACATGCATGATTACTTCACCAGACAGACGTACATTCCTGTACTGGACAAAGGTCATGTTTCTTCAAATAATATCACACTGTTCAGATGCACATTCCTGTCAGCGTGATTTGATGCAAACATGTTCACATTGCATTGGTTGGTGATATATATCTGGAAGCGAGCGTTGGCGTGGCTGTAGACATCTGGCCTGGAATCAAGCATTTTGCAAATCTTTTAAATGCATCATCTTGGTGGACTACATATGCTCAACATTCTAAAATAAAAAAATTAAAGTTAAAACATATAAAAATAATAATAATGAAACAAAATACAACATAAGTTTTTTTTTTATATAATAATTTTTTTTTTTTTAATGTCTGTGTTATTACTTTTATATACGTAAATAAAAGATTTTGTGTTAGTAATACTGATAGTGATCTAATTTATTTATTTGCTTTTTAAAAATCTTTATTGAAGTATATTTTAATAAATATGTTTAAACCTCTGCTACTTCATGAGCTAGTGACTTGGGCTGACGGTCGTGAAAAATATCTATGTCAAAATTGAATTTTTAACAGCGTATATCTGTCTACTCTATAAATTTTCTAGGTTCAAATGCCTAGTGGCATCCTGTAGTGCAGATACAGTAAGACTCTTTTGACTGCCAAATCCCTGACCGTTTTAATATATATATATTGTAACGAGCACAGACGACGTTACATTGTTTTTTTATTATTAAACATGAAGTTAAAACCAGAAGTTCGCATTTAAAAATTTTCTTTAAGAATTAAAAATCGAAATTAAATATCATCTTAAACTCATATATATAAATCACACAGAAAAAAAATATATTAAAATAAAACTTTATTAAAAATAGAAAGGTATTTTAAAAACAAAAACGTAAGATTTAGAGATAAAATATATATCTTTAATCTTCGAAAACACATTAATTAATCAGAAATGGAAATGATTGTGTTAATTAGTTATGTAAACTAGCCTTGGGCATTCAAATGTAAAAACATCGGTCAGATAGGAAAACAATAGAAACAAATAGCCAATGAAAGAAATCCATCGGGAAATCGGACCTCAGCGAAAGGATCATCACATTGATGACGTAATGAAAAATCAATCCTTCAAATTAATATAAAAGTGAGGAGTTATTGATTATTATGAGGAGTGGACAGAGATGTGTTAGCGTGGAAGTGAAGGAGAAGGGATTGAAAAGACGCACTCTTCAATCCCTTCAGTTTTGCTAAGAAAGAAAGAGAAATAAACTATCGTTTTTCTACATTGAGGACCAGTTAAAGCAAAAACCTCCGGATGGATAAATAAATCGGCCAACAGAATACCAATCTTAGGATGGCATGGGAATTCACGTTCATGGCAAGCAACGAATAAAGATGAACTGTTTTAAACCGTAAGAACTTTATAAATAATGAACATTAAATTAAAACTTTCCATATTTAAATGATTGCAATATTATCCTATCTGACCAACATTATTTATTAATTAGTTATAATTTTATTTAATGTATTTATTTTGTAAAATCATTTCCATTTATTTAGTTTTTGTTCTTTAAGTTTTATTATGATTTCTGTTTTCCGTTAAGTTAAATGATATAAATGTTAAACTTAAGTTGGGCGTGAATGGCTGTATAGATTTGTAAAGTTATATTAGGGGAGGGTAATCTTAGGTTATTTGTTTTGTGGTTAAATTGGATCAATGAATTGGATATATTGGTGTAATTGAGTAGATGTAATATTGATTCGCTATGGGCAGAATCGCTTCATACGCCACACACTTCCATTTGCCTATGGAAGGAATTATAAGTTGGATACCGCAGTTTCTTTCTATGGAGTTTTTTTGTTATATTGCTCTTCTTCGCAGATAGATGTAATATTCTTATCTGATGAGAGGCAATTTCTTCTCTTAACTTTTTGTGCTGCCGTATTTTATTACATTGAATACATCGATACATCAGATGAATTGATGCCAGTTTGACTACAAATTTTAGCCTAAGGTTAAATAGGGATAGAATGTTTTATTTTCAAATGCAAATCTATGTAGTCTATTCACACTCGACACTAAATAAAAATGCATTAAATTTAAGTTGTTTATAGATGCTTGCATGGATTGTTTATCGGTTAATTATGTTTTGCATTTTCATATTTGATCAAAATATATAGACATTCGATAAATAATGATACCTTACGATGGGTATCGAAAATGTATTTATTCGGATGTCTTTTAAGTTATTGGTGACAATGCAAGTATCTTATGGTGAATACTATTGGGTTACTTATAAATTTTCCTCTGCAATTGTCGGTACCAATGATTTTATATTTTGATCGTTTATGTTTATTTTGAAATGTTTTTGACCGTTGTAATCTATGTAATCGATCTATACTCAACTTATTAAAACAAGCTTTTAAAATCCCATCTGTGCGAACTTAATTAAAATGTAAACTTATAATATAATAGAAATTAAAAGGTAAATTAAAATCTAAAGTAAAGTTAAAAATAATGTTAAATGTTAAAATGTAAACTGATACTAAAACAATTTTCAATCTTATATATATATGTGCATAAATAAATGTTTGTGTGTTAATTACTGGCAGTGGCTTATTTTACTTTTTTAATATGAAATATAATTAGATAAGGTATTATATAATTAAATCTCTGCTATTCCACTGAACTAGTGACATGGGCTAACGATCGGAAACAAAATATAAAAAAAAAAAATTTTTTTTTTGACTTGCGTATCTGCCTACTTTATAAATTTTTCTAGGTTCAAATGCCTAGATGGCGCCCTGTAGTGTAGATGACGTTAAGTCCTTTCTCCGGATCGTTACAATATATATATATGAAGATTTTCATAGTACAGTGTATTTAATTAGATATTGAAACATAGTGCATTAAAAGTGTGCCTATCCTTTGCATATGTATGTTAATTGATTATTCTCCAGTACATGAGGAGTCAGAATGACTAACGGTTAACATGGGTAGGATGACACTAACATGGGCTTTGAACATTCCATCATCAGATTTTCAATGAAATACATGGCTGAAGAGTTGTGGGTTGGAGTAGTTTGAAGCATGTCAATTAAAGTATTAAGATTGGCTATCTTAATATAAAACTGAGCACTGATTGTATATATGTGTGGAGATAGTAATCTGGACCAACTGATGATTGCTGGTTTAGCATGAAATATGTATATTGGTGATTATTTATTTTTTCAACATGTGCATGATCAGGTAGGTCAGCAATATGAGATGGCTTGGAGAATTGAGGGTCGGTGAAAGTCTGAGTTCAAATCACTTATATATTAAAAATAGTTATAGTTAATGTTATATAAAATTGCACAGCATGGAGATTTTCATAAAAGCTAAATGACAAAATTAAGCAACACCACTTTTTGAAATGCAGAATGTCATCATCTTTATCATTGGAAGTTTCCTATAAACAAATATGGATAATTTAATTATAAAAGAAAAAAAAGGTAAATAGAAAAATAAAGAAGCAAGAGTTAAAGATGAGTTTAACAATACCTATACAAACCAATATAGGAATTACAAATAAAACCAAATGAATCATGTTAGGTTTTTAATTAATTATTTGATATCATGCAAAATGCTATTATTTAGTTTTTGCTAAAGAAAATTTTACCTTGTCTTTGTCATATTCCATCCACAGTCATAGCTTTCCTATAAAAATATCAATAATGCATTCTCTTAACACGTCTTCGAGATAATTTTTATAACATAAATTGAATCTATTTCTACCAATCTTGCTCAAGTTCATCATTAATTACTGTTCATTTATCTTATCTGCCAAACCAATTAAGATGTGATTTTACAATGTTAGAGCCAATATTATCATATTCAGCAAGAGATTGTGTACATTCTCACCCACCCAAGGCAATATCTGGAAATTCTACAAGATATTATAATTGATTCATATTATAAAATTGATAAACATTCAAGCTCAAAATTATTGATTTTTTTTCCATCATTGGCTAGCAGATCTTAAAATTTTTGAATATTATTTATTAAAATAAACTTTTTATAGATTGTATTCACAACATTAAAAACATAATATAGATCATCTTCAAATCAATAAGAATATTACCATCACCATGAAATCTAAAAGGTAATAAAATGAAGTCTGTATTTTCATTTTTAATATAATCAGACAAAAATCTCTACAAAAAGTTTGGCCTGTTTTAATAACAGCTATAAGCAAGCATAAGAAATGATGATCATATGATGTTTTTTGGCTTAAGGTCTATACAACAAATAGAAATAGAGTTATCAATGAATATAGACAGATTCAGTAAGTATTCTCATCAAATAATATTTTTGTTTTCAATGGAATAGAAATGAAGAATTTGCTCCAAATATTTTTAAAATTTAAGCCAATAGGTTAATATCATATTTTTAAATCATCGATAAAATCTGAAATTATGCTAAGAGATGAACATTCATGATGTAAGACTTTTCAATATCTTCATCATAATTATCATAAAACAAAAGAAGATGACACAAGGCTTAGCTAATATCACCAGTTAGACTCTAGCAGCTAAGCATTTCTTCAAAGTATATTTTGTAACGGTGGAAGAAGAAGAAATGATCACAGATCGTTGAACTATACTCATTCAAATCTCAATTGAATAATTGGTTGACCAGACCTCTAATTGATGATCCATTAAAAAAATTTGTCACAAATGTTCTAATATGGTATTTTATTATTATTATATTATAGGGACAAACTACATTCAAATCCAAACTTTTCAAAAAATCATAAGTAGAAACTAACCTGAGGATATGGATAAGATAGCACTATAATCATAATAAATTGTTGTGATAAACATGAGAGAACTTAATTCAGTCAATAAAAATGTCAAAGTTCGATATTGGATAAATCAAATCCAATCGCATGACAAAGAACATTCATATACCCTTATAATGACTTTTTTCCTGACATGCCACGAGATCTAAAAATTAAAGAACCATGATTCAAATGAGTCTCCTATTTGCTAAGAATTAAAGAAAGATGATCAAGATTGAACTTCTATTTGATAATAATATGTTGAAATGACACTTACTTCCAAAGAGGATAGAATCATTTACAAATACGTATATAGATATGTACTTTTGATAAAATAGTATGGTAACACGCGAAATTGAACTGTCATAGAATATGAGTAATAGAATTAAATATGTATCTCACTACAATTAATTGGCATTGTAATATTATGTAACTAGAAGGATTAATAAAGTTTATTATTATTGAAACTTAATAATAATAATAATAATAATAATAATAATAATAATAATAATAATAATAATAATAATAATAATAATAATAATAATAATAATAATAATAATAATAATAATAATAATAATAATAATAATAATAATAATAATAATAATAATAACAACAACAACAACAACATACAAAACTGTGTTGATTTTAACATATTTCATGATGTATTTAATAAATGAAAAACAATTTTATTTTTTAAAAAAGGAAATATAGTGAGACAGTTATTTTTTATTGTGACACTAAAAGCCAGCTTTAGTAAGCAGCTTAAACCAGGCAATACTTAAAAAAAAAAATACAAGTCAGTTTTGTGCGCGTGCAAAAATTTTGACATATGACGTTACATGGTTTACCTAATTCTGATAAATCGGTGTTTAATCAAGAACTTGAAAAATTTATATCCATCGTATATAGTTTTTTTTTTTTTTATTAAAGATTATTTCTTTGGCTTTCCTCCTCTCAACCTCTTTTTCTACGAGTGTTTTTATTATCATTTTCTTACAATAGAAACACTTTGACAGCGAAAAGATGTGATGTTTTAAAGATAAAAGCAGTTTATTTATTTTATTTTTTTCTAAATATGCATTTACGTAGATTAAGAAACTATAAAATTTATCAAGATTTGTAGATTTATTTTATCGTTTGAAAGAACGAGGGAATAAAAAAATATTTTGATAAATAAATAGAAACCAATATAAAAATAGTTCAAAAACTTGTTTTGAAAAGTTTTTTATTTTATTTACAAATATGCATTTTTAAACATGGTTGTTAGAAAGTTTAAATTCTATTTTAGTTTTTTAAGAAGTGCAAAAACATTTACCTAAAATCTGAGCTGAGTATATTACCTAAGAGTCACCGCTGAAAATTGTACGTATATATAAAATGGCAAAATTTCATGATTGAAAAATGTTAACAGACATTTTTGCAAGATTTCTCATTTATGATTGTTCAAAATGCTCTTAATAACATCATCGAAAGCATAAACAAACATAGAAAGAATTATAAATAAACATACTTTTATTATTTTAAGATTTGTCAAAAGGGTTTTTACAGATGCTTGAAAATGTATTGTATTAACGACCTGCACCAATGTGATCCATTTTATATAAACTTAGAACAATTCTCTCCATACAAGACTGCTATAATGTTTTTCTAAGCTTGTTATATATTTATATAATTAATGTTGTGTTTTTCTTTGAGATTAGTATAGTTGGTAGAATGGCAATCTCCGGGGCTCAAGATTCTTCGATTACGTTTCCACTGTTATTTCCGGTGCTGAAACTTCTTATAAATTCCACAGCAGTAAATCTTTTATTTATTTTTATGAACAAGAGTGCTGTAGAAAGAATCTAAAGTGGTCACTATTTATATAATGTATACATGAGAATTTGAATCCGATTAGTTAAAGTTTCTACTCTACTCCAGCTAATAACTACACAGCTATACACTACACAGTACCTCCCTTGCTATGAATAAAACACTGCTCTATAAAATCTAATAAAATGGATAGAAACTCTTGTTATATAAGATATATGTAAATCCAGTATTAAAAGATTAAATGCAGAAAAAATAGACTTGTTTTGGGAATAAATTCAAAACGTCACATAAATTGGATTTGCAATATCGGATTAACAACAGAAGTATGATATCCAGATGTTTTACGGCTGTAGCTTACTTAATGAGTAAAAATTATTCAAAGATTTTTTTGTGAAATAAGTATAAAGTGTGAAGAGAATGGCTTGACATTTTTATACATTGATGAAAAATTATAACATAGTGCATTTAAAACTAAAAAAAGACCTTGCAAAAAGATTGTATACTATTTAACTAAAAATATTCCACAGAACGACATTAATTATTCTATATGTTCATTGCAGGATAATAACTGTTGTTATACAAAATATTATAAGGTTGTTAATAATCATATTCAACTTGGGAATCAGTGGATGATGGCAAGAAAGGTGAAGACAACTTCAACCTATATTTGGTTATTTGCTACAATGCAATCATTAATTGTTACACACACACACACACACACACATATATATATATATATATAATACAAATAAAATATCTGTTAATTAAAAACTATTGTAATAATAAAAATAGTAAATATAATGGCAATTAACTATTATATACAGTCTTTCAATCTGCAGAAGTACTTTTGATTAATTCCTTAACTCTCCTCAATTGCCTTTAAATTTAAAAAACATAATGGAAACAATAATCTATCTATCTATCTATCTATCTATCTATCTATCTATCTATCTATCTATCTATCTATCTATCTATCTATCTATCTATCTATCTATCTATCTATCTATCTATCTATCTATCTATCTATCTATCTATCTATCTATCTATCTATCTATCTATCTATCTATCTATCTATCTATCTATCTATCTATCTATCTATCTATCTATCTATCTATCTATCTATCTATCTATCTATCCTCCCTACCCACCCACCTACCTATGTACCTATCTACCTTCCCACCTATTTACCTACCTATCTGTCTGCTTGCCTACCTGACCTACCTACCTATCTATTAACTGACTGACCTATCAATCTACCTATCTACCTACCTACCTATTGATGGACTGATTGATCGACCAACTGACCAACAGACCTACCTACCTATCTACCTAGCTAGCTAGCTACCTACCTCCTTACCTTCCTTCCTGCCAGTCTGCCTGACCAACTGACCAACCTTCTTACCTTCCTCCCATCCTACCTCCCTCCCTCTGACCCTCTATACCTTTCTCCCTACCTACTTATCTACCTCCCTACCTCCCTCCCTCCCTACCTACCTCCCTACCTTCCTCTCTCTCTCCCTACTTACTTTCCTACCTCCCTTCCTACTTAGCTACCTCCATACCTACATACCTACCTACCTATTTTCCTACTTACCTACTTACTTATCTATCTTAATTTTAAATACATTAAAATAATAAAAATTGTAAATTCTATAGTTTTGTAAGTTTTGTTATAGGTCTCATGACATACTAATTGATCTCTATGCTATACTTAACTAGAGTTTAATTTATTTATATCAAACCATTTAGCAAACCAGTCTTTAGTAGTAAATAAATGAATATCCAGATAGTATTAAAGATTTATGTAATCACCTCCTCCCCTCTATTACATGATGTAATCTATTTATAAGTTGCAGAGAAATTCTGAAGAAGCCTTTGATTTGAAGTAAACAGTTTAAGGCTGTTATATATATTTAAATATGCAAACTGGAATAAATATCTAAATTAATTTTTATATAAAGCTTCTCTAAGCAGTTAATCAAACCACCAGTAATATTAACTTACAACTTTCAATATCACATCAATTTATGTAAATATTTATTAAGCACAAGCAGTTCATAATTAAAGTGAAAGGCTGAAACCTTCTTGCATTCACTTTGAGAATACTTATATGACAGCCAATCAAATGTAATTATGACTGTATAGGAAGCTCTCAAGTCGAAACACAAGACAGAGATTTTTATAATAAAAGGTGGTTCCATCTTCTTCTTTACTTAAATTTCTACCTATCTAAGCCAGTCTAAAGCATTTTGACTAAAGAACATGAAGCTTTTAAACAACTTCACATTTAACTCACTGCGTATTATCTCTAAATCAATAATGCAAAATCTTTTGATTTACAATGAAGTAATTTTTTCAGAACTTATGAAATTGTCAGTAATGTATGTAAATATTATTTGTTAAGCACAAACAGTTTTTAATTAAAGTGAAAGACTAGAAAGCTTCCTATACAATCATTATTACATCTGATTGGCTATAATGTAAGCATTCTTAAAGCACACATGAGAAGGTTCAGACTTTCACTTTAATTATGAACTGCTTGTGCTTAATAAATAATATTTACATAGGTTACTGTCAATTTCATAAGTTCTGAAAACTTCATTGTTAATCGAAAGAGTTCATGTTGTTGATTTAGAAATAATATGCAGTGAGTTAAATGTGAGTTTAGAAGCTTCATGCTTTTAAGTCAAAATGCTTCAGACTCACTTAGATATATAGAAATTTAAGTAAAGAAGAAGATGGAACCACCTTTTTCTTAAAGAGATATGTCTTGTGTTGTGACTTGAGAGCTTTCGATTCAGTCATCATTACATCTGATTGGCTGTCATGTAAGCATTCTTAAAGTGCTTGCAAAAAGATTTCAGCCTTTCACTTTAATTATCACATTAATTAAAAATACTCAGGTGAACATGTTTGACTTTAATGTCATTCATCACTAGCGACTAACTCATTTTCAAATGATGAGTAATGTTGAGATCAGGGACCAATTGGTTAGTTCATTGTTATGTTGAACTGTGTAATTGAGGTTACCAACGATTTGATTCGCAGGATAGTTAAATATTGTTAATATATTAATCTCAATATACAATATTTTGATAGAGTGTTCTTTTTTTATTTAGTGGTTTGGTAATTTAGTTACGCCTTATTGGTGGAGCGATATTTGGTTAAACGAAGCTTTTGCTAATTTTTTTAAATATCTGGTAGCAGATACAATTTACCCTAATTGGAAATTGGTAAGTTAAAAATAATTAATTGATTTACAACAACAAACATACAAAGAATTTATTTTACCATGTTTTATATTTACATATTTATGTAATCAATAAAATGAAACATATCTGATGTAGAAAAAAATAATATGAATCTGAGAAATTAATAAAGTATATGTCTTTAATTTTCCCCAAACATGACTGACATCCAGTCACAACATTAGTAATAATACATTTTAAATCATTCTTTTTATATCACATGCGACTTTAAATACATAATTAAAAAGTAGCAACACATTAATTATTAACGTAAGAGGAAAATGAGTCTTGCAAATATTTATTTATTATAAAGTCATTTAAAATAATCATCAAAATTTTTTTTTTGTTTTATTTATCTGTTATGCTCTGCATGAGATATTTTTTCTTCCAAGCTTAATATATTTGCCAGTTTACCTTTAAGGTGTTTAATTATTATTTATATATTTCCCTGGTTTCATGTATTACATAATAAGCTAGCAGGTTCTTCTGACACAATTTCCTATAATTGTGCTGACTAATATGTCTGGAGGGTTCTCTTGCTTAGTACATTTATCTTGTAATTCATTGTTTTATTTTTTACTTTTTTAATTTTATAATTATTGGGTTTTTGTTTTAGCATTACAAACAATCTGACAATAGTAGAGATAATTAGATATTTATCTCCAGTATCTGAGCATCACGTAACTCCACAAAGAGACTACTTTTCCAGAAAGATTATGTCAGCTTGCCAACTGGATTTTTACCCATCATGGCAAATAAGTATGAATAGAAGAGGATACAAACAATTTTCACAGCTGTTAATTTGTAAGCAGAACAAAAACTCATATCCAAACAACTATGACTAACAAGAATGCTTCTTTTTTGTTGCTTAGCAACAGTCAAATTTTTCACAGCATCCATAATAACAATAGAATATTCTCACGTTGTTTGAAGTTTAACCTTCACTCACTTCATTATTTTTCTTATTAACACTTAATATTTTTGCAAACAGTTAATTTCATTTTTGAATCAGATTTCAAAAAAAAAAAAAAACTTTAAATTTTATACAATTTTTTTTTTATATTTTATTTGTTAACACAATGATTTGCAAAACTAAATATTAAAATTTTTTTAAAACACATAATAAACTCTATTTAGGTGTTCTATTGATTTAACTTCCTCTTCTTTTTCACATATGCGACATTACTAAATATATACACCTGAGTCTCTTTTTACGCGGACTTATTTAACACGATTTTGAAGTTTCGCGATTCGTGTTTCACCGGAAGTTGAACTCCGATATTGCGCTATTTCTTTAAATAATAAATTTTGTGCACTTACGTTATATTGAAAGTAATAGCACACTATTGAAATTTGACTTTCAACTTAGTAATTTCAATATTTTCAGTGCTTTATAATAGTAAGATTTTATGCAATAATGAAATTAAAATCATGATTTCCACATTTTATGTATACACACATTAAATTTTACAAGATTATAATGTAAATTTGTTCAAAAATTGTGCGTGTTAATTTTGCATTTTAAATCACATTCTGTTTTTGCTTTTTAAAAAAGAACGTAATTTTATTTTTAAAAGGTGAGTAATAGCAGTGGGCACAAATAAAATTGAAAATTAAAGACAAAAATAAGAATTTAATTTTTAGTTGTTAGATTAATTACTAATTACGTTGTCACCAGAAAACCATTAATTAACACAACATGAGAGTGACATTGGTGCTAGTTGTATTTCATCTTGTGAAGAATCTGATTTTTTTATCAGTTTGCAAATGAACCTGTTTACCGGAAAATAGTGATAATAATTAAAACATGTATAAAAAAATATAAATTACTGTAAATTATGCATAAAAATATATTGTTTTGAATAAAATTAAATATTATAGTTAAAAAAAGTTTGTCTTGTATCAATTTTTTTCAAATTTGAAATTTTTTATTAGTCATTTTTATTTCCTTTTTTTTTTTTTTTTGCATGAATTTTAAAGTAATTTTACGTTGGTGCTTTGCTTTTACGTGATTTTTGAAAAATCACTGTCCGTATCCCCCCTTTTTCAAGGTAAGTTATGTCTATTTTTGCACGATTTCGTTTGTGCGTGTTTTCTGAGGACCCTATCTATCGCATAAAACGAGACGCTGGTGTATATACAAACTTACTGTTCAACGTTATCCTTCTTAAAACAAAGGAGTAAAGACATCAGAAAAAGGCAAATGATAATAAAAAGAAAAATGTGTACATGGAAATAATGCAACATTTCATTGAAATTTTAACAAGTTTAAAGTGTACATTTGATCTAATACTAATATAAAAATCTGTGTCCTAATGAATATATATGTATATATCCTAAAGATTGGATAAATCATTTTATATTTTTATAAGGTTTGTATACTTATAGATTAAATGAAATGTCCAAAATAGACCCCGCTTGCTGCTTCATAAGGTACAAATATAATGAGCATTTTACTTTTATCTATTTTCTTTTATATCCAAAGTTATCACCCTTGGATAAAATAACAATATATCCTTTTCACATGACTCTCAATTATCTACACTATCTCATATTGCTGACACATTTAATTACATACATGTCAAAAATATAAATAATCACCAATAGATGTATTTCGTGCTAAAAACCACTCGTAAGTTGGTCCAGATTATTATTTCCACACATATATACAATCAATGCTCAGCATATGTTATAATATAGTGCTGTAAGGTCTGCCCATCCCTTGTTATGTATATAAATGGATCATGCCCTGTACATGAGGAGTCAGAGTGACTTATGGTCGACATGGATAGGATGAGAAAGTTGGAACCGATGTGGGCTTTGAGCATTCCATCATCAGATTTTCAATGAAATGGACAGATGATGATTTGTGGGGTGGGGTGGATTGAAGCTTGTCCATTAAAGTATGAAGATTGGCTATTTTAATATAATCTGAGCATTGATTGTATATATGTGTGGAGATGATAATCTGGATCAACTGACGAGTGCTGGTTTAGCACGAAATATGTATGTTGGTGATTATTTGTCTTTTCGAGATGTATGTGATCAAGTGTGTCAGCAATATGAGATATCATGGATAGTTGAGGATCATGTGAAAGTCTGAGTTCAATATTGGAGTGCAGGTATGAAAAAGCCTGTACTGTAAAAAAAATTTAATATATTAATATATCCATTTATATTTTTATATATCCTTAAATGTTGTTATAAAATCAAAGAAAATGACATTTTTATGGGACATATTGACTCTCTATCCTTGTTCCCGAATCATCACTGTCATCATTTTCAAACACCATCTCCAAAAAAATTCAGTTACACTGATATTTTTGCTTTTCTTCACCACAACATAGGAGCCAATTTTATTTCAATTATTCATCTTATATGTGATTGCTTTCTGTGTTTTTATAATCTATTGGAATCCAGTTTAGGACTTCATCTGGCCAAATATCATCAACTCTTCTAGAAATATGTCCATCCCAGATCTATTTCAATTTATTTCCATTTTTTCATTGATTTCAGTGATATTGTTTCGTTTTTTACTCATGTATTACATTTTCTATCTGCTTGTTATTCATAATGTATATCTCTCTATACTTTATTGAGTGTGGATTCTGAGTTGTCCTTCTGTTAAAAATCCAAACTTCAGATTCATAAGTAAAAACTGGTAAAACACATTTATTATAAAAATCTTCCTTTTCAAATACATAGACATGTTTTCTTCTAATATTAGGTTATTTCTACTAAAATCATTCCATCTAGTCAAGCATTGGTGGTCGAGAAATCAGTGCAGCTGTCTTAAAAGCAGTTGCCCCATTAATGGGTTTGCTTCCCAGCCGATGCTATGACACATGAAGAAAAAAAAGAACATTCCATCTCAATTTAATTTTAGTATTGATTTCACCCATTGTTTCCATTTGTAGTAGTAATCTGACAAGGACATTTATAGTCATTAACTTTTTCTAATTTATTATTATCCATCTTTATTTTCTTTTTTTGAAAGAAATCCATTGAACATTAATCTTTTTAGCATTTATATTTTATTACTTTCATCTGATAACTCTTGCATTATTTCCTAAAATACTGAAGCATTATTTACAAGCAAGCCATTTAAAAAATCAAAATGATTTAAATAATCTTCATTCACCTTTTTTATTTCATTACCTACTCATTTTAATCCATAAAATACTTCTTTCAAAACTAGAGTAAACTTTTCTGCAGACATGGAGTCATTCTGTTGTATATCCTTCTCAATACTAACCTTCCTACTATCACTAGATAATCTAATCATTAATCCTTTGATAAATATTCTTCAGAATATGACTTTATCCTAGGTCTATATCTCGATTAACTAATGCTTTAATCGTTATAGGAATGGATATAGAATCAAGTACTTTTCATAATCTACAAATTTAAAGCACATTGGCAACTCATATTTATTGTTTTTTGTTATAGCTTCTCTCAATATTTGGATGTGATCCACTGTGCTAAAAATGCTTTTAATTCCAACTTAATTTCTTTTATTGATTAAAATCTG
The DNA here is from genome assembly GCA_028023455.1 of Epiperipatus broadwayi. Classification (NCBI taxonomy): domain Eukaryota; kingdom Metazoa; phylum Onychophora; class Udeonychophora; order Euonychophora; family Peripatidae; genus Epiperipatus; species Epiperipatus broadwayi. The sequence goes on along the minus strand of JAQFVV010006359.1, from coordinate 1,283,196 downwards.
AAGTTTGTGGAGTTGTAATTATCTTGGTAAAGATTTTGTATAGAACAGATTATAGGTCTGTAATTTCTAATATCTTTTTTATCATCAGTCATAAATATTAAAATTACTACTGCATTCTTCCAATCATCTGGACCTTATTTATTATCTAGATATGTGGTATATAATTTTGTCAATATTTTTTTTAATTTCTTCACATGCTTTTTTAAAGACAATTGTAATTCCATCACTTACTAGAGCCTTTCCCTTCTTCATTGATTTAATTATATACCTCACTTCTTCATTTAAAATCCCGTACGATTCAGAAGATGTAACAACTGTAAAGAATACTTTATTTTCTTTCTGTTTATTACTATCACACATTTCATATCTCTTTTTTTAGAAATAGTTCCATCTTTTTGCAGAAATAAGTTTTCTTCCAATACCAATATGTCACTTTATACTTTTGAGACTTATTCTCTTCTTTGTTTTCTTTGCCAATTCACAATTATATTTTCTTAAATCATTATTAGTTTTTTTTTCATATAATTTTATAAAATATTCAATGCCTTTTATGGGATTATTTTTAAGTGTTCATAATGCTATTTTTTGTTGTTATTTTCTTCTTGATTTCTTTAAAATATGAAGTAATTTCAACATCTGTCAATACATTGAAATGTTTTGCAAGTTTTCACTTTAATTTATTGGAGTATTTCTGAACATTAGAAATATCAACTAATAGAAATGTTTTGCTTAATAATTTTTGTCTCTCTAGTTTTGCTTTAACAACTATCTTACATTTTACTAATTGATCATTTCCTATGTGGAATTTATTAAGAACATTACTATTTCAAAATACATATTTTTTGTTAGTCAAAATAAAATCGAATTCTACTGTATTTTAATGTGAGTGCTTCTGTGTCCATTTTTATTTTCACTTCCACAGATCTGTGTCCTGTCTTATTACAATCAGCATAACTAATTTTACTGACATCACTTATATCAGTTCTAGCATTAAAATCTGTCATGACAATTTCAAAGTGTTGTTTTATCTGATCAAAAACATTTTATACATCCATATAAAAATCCTCTTCTTCTTCATCACAATAAGACTTTGTTGAGCATAAATCTGAATTATCTGCAATTGGTATCTTCCATTAAATTGAATAATGAATCTTACTAATTTCTAGGACATCCATCCATCTTTTTAATGTTGTTATTTTACTTTTTATTTATAATAAATCCTACTTCTCTTAGCATTGATCTTTTATTTAGGTACTTACACTTACAGATCATTTTCAAGTGAAGAAAAATGCTTAAATTGGAAGAACTTTTTTACATTAAATCAAAGATTGTTGGGCTTTGTGAAGTTGGAAAAATGTGAAGAGACAATAAGTGTAAAAAGGGGCATATACTTTTTTCCCAAACTATGGAATAACAAATCATTGCATAACAGAGATTAATACTCCTATAAAAATAAATTTAGTAAGGCTTTTTGGGGATTAAGGAAAAATAAAATAGAGACACTTTTGTATTGATATCAATTTCATCTTATTTCTAAGCCAAAAAATGATCATTTTATCAATTAGTAAACTTTATAACACTAGGTGGCAGGGCAATCAAATTTCTTAGGTCTGGTTTGTGTTTAACTGATCTGTTTCTGATATATAGAATTAGATTTGTATTGCACACGCTCAATAACAACATTAACTAATGAGAAAGGCAACAAGTATTATGCATACTTATGTTTATATTAATAAATATATTTATCTAACTTTATAATTATCTACTTATTAGTAAAGTGACTATATTAATATTGTTCGTTTTATGCATACACAAACACACATATACATAAGTTGTATATTATTTATCTTTATAACTATTTCCCAGTATTTATTTCCTTTATCATTCTATTTCTGTTTTTGTCTTATTGCTTATGATGTTTTAATTGGAAAAATATTTGTTTATGGCTGAAAACTATGTTGACTTGTAATTGGTCAGTTCTATTTTCCTACTGCATATTTTGACACCAATAAAAAAATTCTCAGTTATATTTATGACTGAAATCAAATTAAATAGTTTAAAAAAAATATGTATACGCAGTGATGTTATGGTGAGATACCCTTTTATCAGAGTTTACATAATGGAAAAATAAAGCAAACAATTTTTTTTTATGAAGATTTAAGTAAAGTTAATATTATTATTCAAAATAGTGCACAGTCGTAGAATTTTTTTTTATTAATAAACAATACTATTATTTATCTATGAATATATTCAAAATCACATATGAACGTACTTAGACATAATTAACACACGCTCCAGTGCATGTGCAAAGAGTAGTTTCATACACAATATTACATATATATATATATATTATTAATTAATTTACATCTGTAAGTATATGATAAAAGTAGTTTTTTATTTTAGTTGGATCAGTTTATTTATGAAGAACTTCATGAAGCATTTGTTGTGGACTCTTATGAAACAGCAATACCTTTATCTATAACCATTCATTACCCACAAGAAATTTATTCTCTTTTCGATCGACTTTCCTATGCCAAGGTAAATAACTTGTAGTTAAATCCAAATGAAGCAATATTAACTTGGATTAATTTAATTAAGGAATTAAGAAATCAGTATTTATATATATGCTTTTTAATTCTAAATTATATATAAATTATACTATATTAAAGAATAGAAATGAAAAAATAATATCCATGTAAATACATGTAAACTTTAACCTTTGATGTTAACCAAAAAATTGTCAATTACTAAATAGTTGACAATTCCTGAGGCGAAACCAGTTTTTTCATCAACCCTATAACATTTCCTTTGTTTGAGTAAAATCCACATAAAAACTTGGGTTTGAAGTAAAAGGTTCCCATTTATTTTAACAAAAAACTCAAACAAAGGAGGTTTAATAAAAACTGGTTTGACCTCAAGAATTATGAATTTGTAGTATTTGATAATTTGTTGATAACATCAAAGATTAAAGGTTATTCCTATTTACATGGACATTACCTCCTAATTTCCATTCTTTATCATAATAACAATCCATAAAAATATTTATTATCAATTACTACTAATTGCAAATCTCTGGGGCCCCAATCAGTTTTTTCATTGTATCTATGACACTTCTTTTGTTTGAGTTTTATATCATTTTGGGTTTAAAATCCATATAAAAATTAACTTTGAAGCAAAAGAAGCCCTTTTATTTTAACAAAAACAAACAAACAAAGGAGTTATTATGGGTTTAATGAAAAAACTGCTTGGCCTCAGAGATTACATCAAAGCTTAAAGGCTATTTTTAGTTAGGATGAATCTTGTCTATTCATTTCTATTCTTTATTATAATAACAATCTATAAAAATATTAATTCAGTATATTATACTAATTACAGAAATTTTACAATCTTTTAAATGTCAAAGTTTTATGAAAAAAGTCAACCAATCTATCTCAACTGATCATATACTTCTCTTATATCTGACATCATCATCTTCACAACGTTCAAAATTTGAATGTAATTTACTAGTTATTTAACAAAAGACTTCTTTGCTCAATATTGATATTTAATTAAGTGATGTTTAATTAATTATTTATATATTTAGATGTTTATTTTAAATCAAGGTTATTTAAAAATCAATTTATGTAAAAGATGTCTCCTTATTAATATTAAGTTTATATAAAAGGGCTTTTTGTTAAATTACTACTAAATTATCTAAAATTTGTTATTAAATTGAATGTTGCAATACAATTTAAATAGAAATTATATTGTTATGCTTGATGGGATATCAACTGGTTTTGAGGTTGTTGATGACATCAAGTTATTGACAGAAACATCAGTCCAGCAGAGATTGATTGAATTTTTCATCAATACTGTTTCTTGAAGGATCATTAAATTTCTTTAGATGCATAAGTGAAATTAATATTTAATATTGTTATATAATAAAATGGTGTCTAATTATATATATGTATATAATAAAAAAAACAAATAAATTATAGATGAAAATAAAATAACTACAATAAAAAAAAAGTTTTTATACCTATTAATAGGTGGTTGAAAATTGCTAATGCCACCATAGATTATATCAGGGGTCCTAAACCCTATGCCCACAGACACCATGGTTCCCACAGACCATTTTACATGTGCCCGCCGCTATCCGAACATGATATAAAATTATTTATCTGATACAAATAAATTTAATTTTTAAATTTTTTTATAAATTATTGTATTATATTGTAATCAAATTGTAGGGCATACTATACTTTTACAGTGTAAAAATATAAACATTCTGACACTACAATTCTTTTCCTTCCCCTAATAACTGAATCTTAATTATTAGAATCGCCACCGAGGGCGCCACCAAGGATTTCTCTCTTGGAACTTGGCCACGAAGCTTTACGTAAACCTGGTCTTATTTATTTTCGAACGGCAATTCACTGATTACAAATTTTGTTTATAATCTGACAGGGGCTTTCACTTAAGAACACTAACTAATTATTATAAATAATTAAAGAATTCAAATATACGTTGGATACAAAAAAAAAACTTTCCTTTATTATTATTATTATTAATAACCTTATATTTCTGTCCGATCCAGAGAGAACTGACTTACAATTTCTGATTTTTAAACTGTTAACTTTCTAAGTATTCTTCCCAAATATCTACCATGGATTTACTCGTGCCAACACTAACACTGCGGATTCTAGCAGGCGTGTATACAAAGGCGACTTATAGTATATAATCTTTCCTGAAGTTTATTTTTAAACCCCACTTTATTTGGTAAATAAATAACTTGCAAAAACTTAAAATGAACATATAAGTGTCTTTCGTTTTCTTATACTTTCAACACTTCCCAATGCCCTAAGAGTCTCTGTTGCTTGGCAGTGCACTTTTATATCCCCACCCTGTTGTTACCCTCTAGATCGAACAGATATTAAATAATTTAACGTACAGTCATACCAATATTTCATAAAAATATTTAACGAGAATTAACATAAATAGTTTACGATATTAAATAAATCTATTTCCCCACCTCTATTGTTGAAACATTCGTAACAAATATAATAAACGAAAAATAAATCAAAAATAAAGTTCTATTACGCTTTAAATAAAGTTCCCATTAATTGAAAAGTTTATAATTACCCTGATCGATCAGAGTGAAGTGGCCTGACTTTCATAGATTCACATTCCATTTGTCGTGCCTTTGTCCTTGTATATGAGAATTCTGGTGTGTCCATTGATGTTCCTTTGGTTGTCTGGCTAGCAATATACATTTCTTTCCATTCCTTGACTCTTTCGGTAGCTTCATTCAGATGGAGTGGCAGTCAATTCCCCAAAGGGGAAGGTTTTGGTAACTTTAGCCACTATGCATTTGAAAAGAGTCCGCAAAATAAGTTTCTATAATAATTTCTGATTCGGAGCACAGCTTTTCTCTCTTTTTTTTTTCTTTATTGTCCTTGCTGGTCTCTCAAATCAACTGACTTACTCTAAAAGCGATTTTATCTCTCCTTCTCTTATCTTTTTTTTTTCTTTTTAATTAGCGTAATAGCAATTATTAACCAAATACTTTTAGTTTGTGAAAGTTTCAACAATAGAGTCTAATTACTACCAACAATCTAATTTTGCTTTCTTTTCCCCACCCTTTTATCTCTCGAGTTTTCTTCCTTTTAATCAAACACTTTTAACATTTTTGACAATAAATTATATTTTATCTTTTTTTCTTTTTTTTTTTTAAAAATTGCTCAAATTCATAGCAAAAATAAAAGTTTAAGATTTTACCCTTCCCATTAAATTAAAATCATTTGTTAATTTTTATTTTACAAACTATTTAACTTCGGAAAATATCTATGACGAAATTATAAATATGTGAGCTTATATATATATGAGCTGACTTAAAATATCAGCTCAACATTAATTATATGTTAAAATTTTATTTTTGAAATAAATATTTTTTTGTACATTATGTGTATTATTAACAATATCCAACTATAAATTTACATTGAAAAAATAAATGATGCCACCACCTGGCCAGTATTAAAAAATGTGCTCTTAAGTGCAAAAAGGTTGGGGACCCTTGGTTTATATGATAGGTACTTACATACATGTTCAGTAGCTGGTTTTATTAGTTTAAATAATAATCATTTTAAGGAATATACTTTCTGTAACTGATGATGATGATTTACGATTTAAAAAGGATTTTGTCTTAGTTATTAGTTTCAAAGTACCAGTGCAATAGCAGGATTAATAATGAGATTAAATAGAGGGAAGATTAAATTGATAACTAAATAAATACATATTTTTTAATTTCAATTTTATTTGTTTTATTTTTTATGACTATTTGTAAACTATTTATTGATTTGTATATACTGTATATAAAACCAAAAAGGTTATCCATCAACAAATATTGCATTATTTGATTAAAAATATATTTTTTCTGTCAATGTACTATTGCCCATTCTCCCACCCAGTGTAATATATATGTTATTAACATTTTTTATACAGACCACATTATATACAATATCTTCCATATTTTGGCTTTTATTTTTTGTTTAAATTACAGCTTTTTTCTATTACTTTCCACCTTTACTCATTTAATTATTGTTATAAATTTATATGACAACAAAAAGAAAAATACTTTTTGCACTTATAACCATACTAATAAGCCATAAATATTTCAGTTTTTTTCTCTTCTATGATTATTATTTGCCATTAATATGTTTATGTTTAGAAATGTTTATTCGTGATTATTAATCTTTATTTTCTTCTTCTGAGAATATCCATTGAACATTGTTCTAGCATTTATTTATCTTATTTTTATTTTCATTTGATTCTTGCAACATTTCCACAATATCTGCAATTATAGATGACTTAAATAATATGCATTTACTTTTATACCTTGGATTTTTATTTGTACTCATAAAATACTTTTTGCAAAACTGCTATAAAAAGTTTTGGAGATATGGAGTGACCCTGTTCCACACCTTTCTCAATGTTAACTTTCTTAGTGTAACTATATAATTTAATTATGGTTTTTGCATTTTGATAAATATTCTTTAAAATTGATGATACGATGCCTTAATCACTGAAGAAATGTTTATAGAATCAAATGCCTTTTCATAATCTACAAATACAAAGCATAATGGCAACTCATGTTTATTGGTCTGTTGTATAACTTATCTCAATACTTGGATATAATCCACTATACAAAAATCATTTTTATCAGCTCAAATGAAATAGTATGAAAGTACTGAAAACTCTCATATATAAGATAATGAGGAGGTCGCTCATTCTACATTTAGTAGCTGTTAGTTTATATATAGCTTGCTATGAGTTTTGAGTACTTCCATATTATTTCATCTATAGACAGACTGGTAAAGGGTTATTAACTATTAATTTAATATTAAGAAGTTGTTAAGTATAAGGCTCACTCTTTCCCACTGCTTATAGTCATTTCAGAATAACTTACAGTTATCTTGAAATTACATTAGTATATATAAATCATCTTCTATGTGTAAGTATGTCAGCAAATGATATGCTTGTATATGATCAAAGTTAAAGTGTAGATTGACCCATTCTACATTTTTATGTTTCCTGGCAATTAGTTAACATATAGCATGCTGGGAGTTTTTAGTACTTCTTTATTATTTCATATACATTTGAGCTGGTGAAAGTTATATTACACAATTAAGAAGAGACTCTGTACCTTTAACAAAGATCAAGAAAATAATTCTTGCTAAACATCTAAAGTGTTATTTATTATAGCCTGAGAAAGAATGGCTTGCTTTTCATAAATACATATATATTTATTACAATATGATATCACTTTTATGCCTACATATATATATATATATATATGTGTGTGTGTGTTGACTGGCCTTTAATGATATATATATATATAAATGAATGTGTGTGAGGGTATGCATGTGTGTGTGCGTGTATTTTTGTGTCAGCAATAATTTTTTGGACAATTTAACTTATATTAGACTGTACATTCAATAAAATCTTCAAAGAATTAATTATTTCACTTATAAATATAAATGTGTATAGCAGAAACAATAATAAGTTGTAATAAATATTTCTATAAATTAAGAAAGCAATCTTATTTTCAAATTTTTAGATATTGAAGAATATATGTTAGTAATATGCTTCTATCAAAATTAAGACATTTTAATGAATGTATTAATATTAAATTTTGTTTTAAATTGAGCAAAACTGCTAACAAATCATTTGAAATGTTTCAATCTGTGTATGACAGAGCATTGAATATGACTGATGAAAGTACGAAACACACTATCATATTTCATGTCATACCTTACTAGTTAGTGCCTTTAAATTTTTATGATAAATAACAAATCTACATCACTATGTAATTTGTGCATTGTTTTAAAGATGGAGCTGCAGTCAGCTTGGAGACAGAACCAATCATCTTTCACTAGGACCCATTGCGTATAAGACGTTACAATTAGTTGATCTTGTGTTTAGGTTTAAATCAAATTTCTAGACCATTTATGATGTCACATATTTTTAAGTTAATATAGACAAAATTTACATTAATTCTCATAAATAATTGCAATCATGTGATGACTACTTTAAAATACTTCTATCAATATTACGCATAACAAATACATTTTGTTAAAAGTTAAAATAGGCAACAACAAATAGAATAGTGATTCTTTATAATACTCTTGTTGGAGAGAGGGATAGACTGTTAAAGGTACAATAGGTAGATAATAGTAGTATTAATAGTAAAAGTAATGCTTAGTTAGGGTGTAATAGTCATTAGTAGTAATATTTTTCCTAGTTTAGGGAATTAAATTTCTCTAAAACTATCCCTATTAAAAAGGGAAGTTTCTTAGCTCTCTTTTCATATACAAGCTATATCAACAATGTAATCACAAGTAAGAATAATTCCAACTTTTATAAAAACGCTATGTAAATATATGGCAGTCACTGAAATAACAAAAGATTTCTACAGAGATTTTACCTTTTAATGAAAACGTTCATTTCACTTAATTTTGTTGAATGAATGAGAGGGCCTGGTTGTTGGGAGGACCACCAGGGGCCTAAATCCTGGTTCTTTTGAGGGAGGGGGGCTCGGATGAGAGTGCTATGATGATCGTTACCAACGTTGGTTTTTCTCATTCACATGATAGAAAAAATAACTTATTTATGGTGATTCTTTAACATTATCGTCATGAATAATTTTATCCATATATTATTGCAAAATAAGTTGCACTTTGACCTCATGACTTTATTTAATTTTATTACTTCCAATGTTGTTATTGATAGGGCTGGCCTTTTGTTGTTCATGTGACTATCATGATAGATTAGCAGAAACATTTTGAAGCTTGTTTTTTTCCCCTTGTTTTCCATAGTTTTTCCAAAGTATTCAGGATTGCTCTCTTGTGAAGATATTCGAGGTTATTTGGAAGAACTGAACAGTAGATTGATTCAGTCCGTATTTTATGTTATCTCCAAGTGTTTTCCTATTTTTCAACTTGTCTACCGCAAATTGGATTTCCCAATATTGTACTCCTAAAACACTATTCATATTTGATTTCTAGACTTTACAAATAATTCCTAATTGTATCTTTTAATTAAATTTTTCATTACAATCAACTTTGCTAATTGAATAAGGGAGTCTGGTTGTTGGGGGGGGGTCAGAGACTTATCCTGTTTCTTTTGAGAGGAAGGGCTAGGATGAGGGTGCTGTGGGGACTATTGCCAGCGTTGATTTTCTCATTCACAAGAAGGAAAAAAACGCTATTCATATGGATTTTAGCGTTATTGTTATAAACGATTTTATTCAAGTATTATTGCAAACTAAACCGCAGTTTGGCCAATGATTTTAATTGCAAGTGATTCACCCTATTTAAATTTATTATTTCCAATGTTGTTATTTCCAAGTGTTTTCCTATTCTCAACTTATCCATCGCAAATTGGATTTCTCAATATTGTACTCCTAAAATGCTACCCATATTTAAACTCTAGACTTTACAAATAATTCCTAATTGTAACATTCATTTGTCTTTAATGGTTAATACACACTCTTTCCACATCCCTTTCTCTTTTCATATGTATTCTTCCCCTTTCGCCATGTTGCTCCTGAATTTCATTTTTACCATTATTTGTAAACCTCTTATTTAACTGTATTTGTACCTTTTTTTGATTAATAAATTTTTATCACTGAGAAAAAATATATATATAAATGTTAATCCATTGTTTAATATTTGCTTTTTGGAATTAGATAAATAGCTTTTTTTTTTTTTGCACAAAACTCTCAGAGAAATGATTTATTATTTAAATATATATATACTCATGATATTGACTACTAAATTCAAACTTAAATTTTTAAGAAAACTATAATCTTATATTTCCATAGATATGTCATCTTTTAATCCACATTGACAATCCTTTCAACTGATATGATTTAAAAGCTAAAAATTTAAAGTTTTAAAATAGCTACCTACCTACTTATCTATCTACCTACCTATTTATCTATACCTGTCTCCTTATCTGTTTATCTATCTACCTATTTACCTAGCCACTTACCATTCCACATGTCTATCTATTTATGTATATCTATCTGTCCATCTATCTATTTATTTGTCGATATATCTGTCTATCTGTTTGCATGTCTACCTATCTACTTACTTACCTATCTACATACCTACCTAACACTTTATCTACCTACCTATCCAATAAACATCACATGATCACCATTTCTTATGCTTGCTTATAACTGCTATTAAAACAGGCAAAACTCTCCATACAGTATTGCCACTCAGTGCAAGCCAGAGTAATCAATGGATACATACCTTTCAACAAATCTACCCCTCCTCTATCTAACTATGCAACTATTTAATTAATTTTAACTTTTTATGATTATCACAAAGATGAAAATCTTTATTCTTTAGATGTTAAGTCAAGTAAAAATAAAGTCACTTTATATCGTTATTTATTTTTGAATTTCTAGAATCGAATTTAATTACATTCCTGAATGTTTATTATTAATTTAACACCGATATAATTAATAAGAATTTGGAGAAATCTCGTGAAATAGTCAAAATCCTGATTAGCACTGCCCAATCCCATTTTTTAGACTCACTTTATCACTTCTAAAGCTGTATATTGGCAATTTAATTAACGGCCAGTGATTCACCTACTGGAATATAACACAAAACTGTAATTCACACAATCCTGCCGAGAATGAATCTTTAAAATTAAAACCTATATTATGTTTTTATTCATTAATTGTTGAAATAGTATGGAAAAAAATATTTGCCTTCCATAGTTCTTCATAAATTTTTATCAAACTCCATCTGATGAAAAGATGATCACTAAAAAAAACTGTCTCCTTATCTTTTGAATTATTTTTAACATGCTACTGTGCCTCAAAGGGTTATGATTGCAAGTAATAGAAGAACATCTATGCTAATAGTTTAATATACATTTCGATTTAACAAAATTCTTTCTGTCAGGTTATGTGTCTTTATTGCCCACAATAGCTAAATATCAATAATGGGAATTTATTTATGTGAATTATTAGAGAGGATTTGAACACGACATTTCAAGCTTTCTTCAGCTATCCATTCCATCTTATGTAACCACTACGCATGACTGCACACATGTGGTGAAAAAAGTAAATGATCTCCTATGCGTATTTTGTGCAGAACCAGTGCTCACCATTTGGTCCAAATAATCATCTCCCATACTTATGTAAAACCAATGCTCAGTTTATATTAAGATAGCAAATGTTCAAACTTTAATCTACAGGCTTCAATCTTCTTCATCCTCGACCATTTATATTATTGAAATTTGATGATGGACTGCTCAAACCCATGTTGATACCAATATTATTTATTGTCAGACCCATGTTGACCTTCAGTCACTCTGACTCCTCACTTATAGGACCTTAATATATCCATTTAAATACACAGAGGGTTGGGCAAAGTTCAGGATAAATCTGTAATACTTATATTGGAGATTATTTATCTTTTACGTGAGTGTGTTTATGTGTAATGATTACATAAGATGGAATAGACCGCTGAAAAAGCTTGAAAGTCTGTGTTAAAATCCCCTCTAATTATATATAAAATTCAGTGTTTACAATATACTAGTATTTAAATATGTGATTTATATAAATTTAATTTACCAAGTTAAAATTTTAATTAATCCTTTGGAATTTAATTCGCGTGCACACCCGACTTTTATGCTATTATTTAATTTTTGTATATAGTCTCACTAAATAAATAGTATTTAACTTTTTTTTCATAATGTAATAAAGTACTATAAAAAGTTTTTTCAACAATTTATTCTCATATATTTTGGCTCTATATGATTTGTTGCAGAGTGGCAGGACCTGGGAGCTTAAAATCTGTGAATATTGCTCAATTTCGTCATTTCCATCAACTCCCATCAATAAAGCTATTTGGCTATTACTTATTACAAAAAAATGGTAAAATTTAGGTTTAAACAATAATATCAAGCATTGGTGGTCGAGAAGTCGGTGACATCTGCTTTACAAGCAGATGTCCCGGGTTGATGACTTCACTTCCTGTCTGATGCTGTGACACATGAAAAAAAAAAACAATTGTTTTGTTTTGATATATCTTTTAATGCTTGGATTTAAGAAAAACATATTAAAATTTAAACCCATCTTTGATAAAAGAATTGAAATGCAAAGCTTACAAAGAGTTATAAAATGAAAGTTGAAAGCAATTGGAGAATCATTCTGGATTAATCCTTAAAATTGAACAACTGTGAGATGTCTTTTTATAGGATGACAGCAAGGGAACTTCTTTAAAATCCTTTGACTTACTGAATTCCAATATTTGTTATAATGTTTTTTCCATTATTATTAATAACAATTGGTTTTTGTTTACAATATTATTTTAGAGGAACTCACTATTTTAAATATTTATCTCTTTGACATTTCAACTCCTCTCTTTTTATTTGAATATCCCTAATTTAGAACTTTGTCTATATTTGCAATAATTTAGTTTTACAATTTCTATATCATATATTGATAGTCTTTACTTTATTAATTACAAATGTAAACCTTCATACTGTAAACATTCTAAAGGTTAATATTTATAATGGTCATTTTTGTTAGCCATTAAAAACTGCTTTTGTTTTGCCATACTTAATTTTTTATGACTTATCATCATAAAAATAAATATTTTCAAATAAAATTTAATTGTAGTCACATAGGGTTTTGGTTTAAAATAAGTATTACACAAAAATACTGCACAAATGGCCTTAAATATGAAACAAATTACTGAAAATTAGAATTTTTTTATGAAAAAATATTCAGAAATTTCCTACCAATCAGAAATTGTCAATTCTATTGAAATCCAAATGGAGGAAGGTCTGATTTCTTTTAAATTCAAATTATATATTATAATTTCCTAAATATATGTACAATGCTGACATCTTCAGATTTTTTTTCCAACTAATAATTTTAAAATAATTTCTATGGAGAAAAACACCATACTAATATTATAGATAAATGCAAGATAACAAAGAAAAGCTATAATGATATCAGCATCATCATAATATCCAAAATATGTAAAAATAAACAATTTTATAGCTATCCAATCACAATATATTAATTTAAAAATTCCATTTATTTATTTGCTTGTTGAAATCCTGCAATCAATTTTAAACATATTTTTGTGTTATAAGTTATCTTTAAATTTTATTAATGACAATACAATATTTTAGAGTTATCCAGCCATTATGATGGGCCAAATTTTAAACCACACTGAATATTGTTTCACTAAGTTTTCATTGATGCACATTGGTAGCTTTTAAAAATATGCTTTCATTGAATTTTATGACTAATTCATGCAAAAGCATTTTGAATTAATTAAAACAAAAATAAAAATAAATGAAGAATGAAATCTTAATTTCTTTTGATTGTTTAACTAAAACTTGCTTTTTTAAATGCTTTTATTTTGGAATTCTGGATGCCAAGTTTGGTGCATGCACCATAGGGAAGCCTCTTGCAACAAATAATGATTAATAATTATATATTTATTCAAAAAATCATTGATGTAAATAGTCATTGTTTAAAATGACACCATTTGTAAATTAAGTTACATATATTTAACATAAATGGATATGTAGCAACAACATTGCACAAAATAAGAGGCTTAGATTAATTGAAGAGATCTGGTAAGAATTAAAGTGTGTATTGGAAACTATTAACTAGCCTATTCTTCCCAGAACTGTAACTGTGAATAATTGACTTAGAGTAAGAGTAGTAAGAATTTTAAAACATTCACATTTTAGATGAATTATTTTAATTTTCCAATTTTTTTTTCTTTTTTTAGGGATGCGTTATTGTAAGAATGATGCAGAATTTTGTTGGAGAAAAAATATTTAAAAATGCCATGAAGGTAGGTAATATTCTTAAATACTATTGCCAAAATGATAATGGGGTTTGTTTTATAATATTCAAAATATAACAATTTTTTCATATGAACCAGCCATAAAATGATTGGTAACTCTACACTGTATATTTATTAGCTAATTTTATTGATTCAAAAGTTGTTTTCACATTATATAATATAGAAGTTTATTCTTATTGTATGCATCATAGTAAAATAATCACCTTTAAACCTTTCTAATGAAATATTTTATATACAATACCACACTTGTTTACTTACTGTTAAGCTCAATAAACCTGGGAAAGAAGTTGTCTTTAACTGAAAAAAAATACTTTGATTATTTTTTAAGGTCTTAAAACATCAGGGCAAATTTCTAATGTTTACTTTATATGTTCTTGTCATTGCAGCTGTTATTATTAAGTGATTATTCACATGGTAGTAAAACATGGGTAGTCTGCTCACCATGATTTATCAGCCAGCATGGTAAGTTTACTGGCCTTTTGTCTCCAAGTTTAAAACCCCAAATCATCAGTCTTTTCTTAATAAATCTTAAATGAAATATCAGATAAGTTTTTCTAAAGATAAGATGAATGTGTGTATGAGAGGTTTTAAATTAGCTATTTATTATCACAAGAAATAAAAATAAAGTATAGATTTTATTCCAAAAAGACTATAAATTGTCAGCCAAGGCGGCAGTTGATAGCTAGAATTGTAATTGCTAAAAGATCATCTGATTGTGACCCAGACTGCCATTTGATGATGATTTTTTTTAGTTACTTACTATTATTTTTAACTGATGGAAGATTACATAAAATTAGAGAACTATCTAATATTAAATGAATTTTTGATATTAGAAGGAAAAGTTAAGAGGCCATTGTTTAAAACGTGGACATGTACTTAACTACAAAGACACCTTTATTGAAAACACAAATTCATGAAAACAATTTAAACAAAAAAGTGGGAAAACATTATTATGTAGATTAAAGTTATATCAGCCAGAGTAACAAGTTTAGTTATTCAAATTAATCGAAGATATCAAATATAAATAAATTAGGTTTATGATCCAACAAGTACTCACTGTAATGAATAAGTGAAGAATTTTTATAAAATGTATTAAACCACATATGATCACCATTTCTTATGCATACACAATTTATTAAAACAGGAGCAACTTACAGTGCCACCTACTGCAAACCATAGTAATCAATGGATGCTAGAAAGTTTGTTCATCAAAATCTCTATCTAATGCCTACTCATCCAATATGCCCAGTCTACTTTCTAGCTTGTGACCAAAGGATGATTGTGATTATGGTTATTAAAAAACCAAAGGCAGCAAAACACATAGATACTGAACTGGGTTCAGATCTGTATGACTATACAAGTAAATGAGGTTGGATTGGTAAGATTATTATGTTTTTATTTTGGGCTCATAGTTATAGTTAAATAAGTGGTAAAAGGGAACTGGAGGATTGCATTAGATCCAAAAATCTGAGGCACTTAGATCCAAGGTTTCTCACTGATGAAAGCCACAAGTTAAAAATACTTGTGTGGGGATATTAGATGAATAGGCACTAGATGGGGATGTTTGATGCTCAAACCTTCTAGCATTTATTCCTTACTATGACGTGTACTAAGTGATATTATTGCATGTAGAATGTTGCTCCTATATAAATGTACAAAATGTTTTTGATCACACCAAAAACATTTAAAATTTTTCCTAGATACTTTATTATTAGAGTTGAAAGGTGAAAATGTCATGAATAAATTTGGTTATGGTGACAAAAATGATTTCAGAAAGTGGAAAAAATGCATATTATGAATTCTTTTTCAAGAAAATACTAAATGGCACTAGACATGGAACATCAAAATGAAGGAAAAACACAGTTTGATTATGTTTTGATTAAAAGAAGATATATATCTTAAAATTATAATGTCCTTAATAGAATTAATACAGACAATGATAACCAATCAGTGATATATAAAATATTTATTAATACAAAAGTAGAGGGAAAAAACTATTAACAACGATAATATAAACAGGTGTTATTCTTAACTTTCAGAAATACTCCCTTATAGGAAATAATAATCTATTAGTGAGATGCCAATACCTATTAATGCAAAATTACAAACAAAAATATCAAAAGAAAATAGTATTATTAATTAATATTTCTAATTTTCCGCAACACTCCAGTGAATTTGAATTAGAATTTCCTAATTATTTAAAAATATAACAGACATTGGAGAAGGTTCGGAAGTGAGAATCAATAAAAAAAGAAACAGATACTATACAAAGAATAGCAATAAAGATAACTGCTAAAAAACAAAAACACTAATTAATTTTAAATTGAAACAATACAATATAAAAAAAAGGATTATAAAAATATTAGAAAGTGAGCTATTAAGGATAATGAAATATACAGACTTCTGTAAAATGATAGGAAAAAGAGTCGATAATACTACAAGAAAATATAATTGTGAATTCAATAATACTACAAGAAAATATAATTGTGAATTAGTAAAAAAAAGTTTCAAAAATAAAATAATAATAACTTGATATAGAAAGAAAAGTTATTGCAACAATAAAAAGAAAAAGTAGAATTATTACTAAAAAGAGAAATGACACCATGAAATGTATGGAAAAGAACAAAAAATTATTGTAACACAGAAAAAGAAAAAAATAACCATTATAATTACAATATTTTTAAATTGCCAAACATTTTAAATGAAATGATAAGACAAAATTAAATCAATGAAAAAAGAAAAAGATCCAGAAATTGATGGAAATTATTATTGATAGCGTTAAAAGAATTCAAGTGAAGAAATAAAAAAAATATTGACAAAATTATATTTCAAATATTTAAATGATTAAGTTATAGCAGATGACTGGAATGTAGTAGTAATATTGCTGTTTAAAATAGATGATAAAAAAGATATTAAGAGTTAAAGACTTTCCAATTTTTTATCAGTTTTATATAAAATCTATATCGAAATAATTCAAATTTATCTACTGTGAAATTTGATTCAAATCAACCAAAAGATTAATCTGGATTTAAAAGTGGTTTCATCAGAGTTGATCATGTCCCAATATTGAGAGAAGTTATAGAAAAGACCAATAAATGTGATTTGCCATTATGCTATAGTTTTATAGATTATAAGAATTTCTATAGTGATAAAAGCTTGGGTTCATCACATTATAAATAAACTCAGAATATTGCCATATTCTGAGAAAAATTTAATGAAATATAAAAGTAGTGATTGGATTACATATACATAATTAACATTGATAAAGTTATACAGCAGGGAGATTCCAAATTTCCAAAGCCATTTTAATAGCAGTTTTGTAAAAAATATTTTGTGTTTTAAAATAAGAAATCACAGCAATAAACATATGGAGTTTATTTAAGGCATTCAAATTTTGCAGATGATGTGTTTATTTTTGCACGTAATGGCTCAGAGATTCAGGAAATATTACAATAGTTATCAGATGGAAATAAAAATGGAGGATTAAAAGTAAATACTAACATGATTAAAATAATGTTCAGTTGAATTTTAGAAAGAAAAAAAAATCAAAATTGATATTAGTTAAAAAAAGCTAACAACAGCAAATACCTTGGTCATATAATTAATATAGATGAAAACACAATTGATAAAATTAATCATAGAATTAAACTTGTATAAAGTGCTTTTGATAGAAATAACTTACTATTAAAAAAAAAAATGTTCCTGGGAGAAATATCTCTAAATCCAGAGTAAAATCACGATCAACCATAAGAGATTACACATAAAATCAAACACATGTGGAAATTATATATATCACAAACAGGCAAATAAACACATAAAATTTAAGTGCATAAGATAAAATATCTATAGGATTACTATATAAATACAGACACATATATTCTAATCTTTAATTTCAGATGTATATATGATACAAATGAATATCAACACATCTAAAAGGACTACATATAATAAAATCTGCTTTCTAAATTACCTATATGTATATGTGCAAGTTGGTACCTGCCACACACATACCTTTATTTCCACTAATTTATAAATACCTTATCCAAATGGTTTTGAATAGCTCAGAGACATAACTTTAAAACTCAGACTTCCTTATATCTTTTAAAATAAATTAATTCTTTCAGAGAAAGATTGATTTAACATTTATTTAAACTAAATCTTGATTATTTAAAACTATTCTTGTAATTTAAAACTCTTGAGAAATATTCACAAAAACAAAATTGACTTTGATTTAAATTTTTTAACAATAATTAAACTTTACAATTTTTTTTTCTAATTATAGTTTAATAACACATATTCAATGGCATACTTCATATATATATATATAAAATTTTATACTAATACCTAGGGCCACCACATGAGTAAGAGGAGCCTTTGTGCAAGGTAAATTTTGGTGCCTCCCTATCCCATGAAGCAGAATTTGTAAATTAAAAACAGCTTTTTGCCAGCACTTTTGTGAGAAAAACTTTTTAAACTGTTAAAATTCTTATATCTTTTATTTATTTACTTCCTATAAAATAGATCAAGAGATTAAAACACACATACTAGAACAAAGCAAATTAATGTTTAAAAAATAATTTTTGAATCACTAATTAAATAAAAACAAAAATATTTATTCAATAATGTACATGGCAATTTATTGAATTTGAAATTTTTAATTTGTTTATAATTTTCAAAAGTTTTTGTATTATATTTTGGATAATTGTATGCAATTACTACTAGTAGAGATAGAAAATATCTGCAAATAAGATAATTTTTTTAAATATTGAAGTTTTTTTAATCATATTTAAAAGAACCCTCCCCTCCATGAAAGCATTGCACCACTGTCTTCCTCTTTTCTCAGGTTGGTATAAGTAGTATTATTTCTAGTGAACCTACCTGTTTACTAAAAATATTTACAGCTAGGATATAATTCTCACAACATCAGTGGCATTTTTGCTGCATCATTTTCAAAGTCTGGACAATTGTGCAGTATAGTGAGGAGAAAAGAATGCTTTTTCTTTATTTCTTTTCAGAAGTATAATAGTTATAACCAGACCAATGCAACTCTTAGACTTCTTTACCAATATTTAAAACAACTTGAATTGGCATGTCAGTAATTTATTAAAAATAGTTTTTGTTTATTCAAAAACCCATTCAGAATATCTGGCATGCACAAGCTTCTTTATGGCAACTATTAATAAATATATTTTATTATATATAGTCTAATATTTTAAATTTTTATACTTACATTATTTATTTTATAAAATTTTAAAATCCATTAACATGCATTTGCACTTCATTTTAATGGTAAATTATGTTCGTAACTAAAAAAAATCAAACACTTGATATTGATTTAGGTCCATTTCCAATATTTAGAAGAGCTTTTAAATGATATTATATGTTTGCTACATTCAATAGAATAACATTAAAATATCAATATAATCAAATTGGTTAAAAATTAAATATTTTGGCACATACTTTTTTAAAAAAAATGTTTTTTTTAATCCTAATTCTGTCTTTCTTGAATTTGAGCTGTCATGTAATTAAAGCAGGGAGCATGTCCACAATCAAAAACAATTTTGGGATACATTTGGATAATATTATGGTCACATTATGAGTTTTTAGATATGTAACAAACCCCATAAGTCTAAGTCCATGCTCCCTGTATCTATTACTCCAGGTATATATACTTTAAGTAGTGCACAGTACCAAACAATCTATACCATTGCTTCTGCAATATAATTGATAGAGGAAACTAGCTATTGTATATTGCAGAATTATTGTAAGTATTATGGGACAATAATTTTTAAATAAGTTTGTTTTTAAATAAATTATTAATAGTTTATTGAGTGCAAGCAGATGATATAATAAAAACGTGAAAGATTTTTAAGGCGCATCTGTCAAAGGTTTTAACCTTTCACATTATTATAATAGTATTTATACAAAAGTGTTTCAGAAATCTAAAAATTTTCATTTACATATAAATTTTATTAATTATAATGATGAAATGATACCCATGTGTTCTGTTTAGCGCAATGGTGGACTATATAATATTTAGTATGTTTCAAACAATAGTCACCAGACTAAGTAAAAAAGTAATTTTATATTTAAATAAAAATTATTTTTAAATAGAATATGTAGGTTATAGTAATGTATGTTATTATTGTTAGTTGATAATTTTTATAAAAAGTTATAGTGTAATAGGAATATTATAAAATCTGATAAACTGTGGATGTGTCCGGTTTTTATTCCATCTATCCAAAGTGCAGCAGTTAAGGTATTTACACAGGATTTTTGTATTGCTTTGAGAACTCCACCTAATCTCAATAAAATTTTAAATAATACAAAATTTTATACTAATATTGATAATAGGAGTAATGTAGTGTATTTTATTTTATGGCGATATTCTGGTTGTGGTGTATATATATATAAAAACAAAAAAAGACTTATAAATCCAATAAATAATATTATATTTCAACCAGAGGACTGGTTTTCATCAGCTGATGAAAACCAGTCCTCTGGTTGAAATATAATATTATTTATTGGATTTATAAGTCTTTTTTTGTTTTTATATGCATTTCCTTTAGTTAGTTTAGTTATATATTAATATTTTGATATATATATATATATATATATATATTAATATTGTTTCACTATATATATATATATATATATATATATCAGTGAAACAATGACTAATATGAAATATCATCTTAAACAACATAATCACACTTATAATAAAGCATTAATAGATGATTTTATTTATTGTTTTTTATATCCATCAAGCTTCCCCTGGGCATATTTTTCATCCACAATCTTTTGAGATATTGATGCATGAAATGTAGGATAAAATGCATAAAATTAAAAAATCTTATGCAATCAAAAATACTCCTTATGTTGACAAGTTGTCCTATACTGGTCTACATAATAGCCATTTTGATATTTATTGAATAGTTTTTCTATGCAGTTTATTGTCTTGATAAGAACTGAGGTTACTGGTTTAATATTATATAAAATACTAGTGTGTATGTATAGTGTCTATGTCAATAACAACAGTCATGTTACTTTTATTATTATTTCAAGTGTAGACAGAAGTATTTGTTTATTATATTTTTTATAATTATACTAAATAATTTATTTTTTGTTGACCCATGAAATATTGACATTACAGAAACATAAAAGTTATTGTATGTACTTTTTTTTTTTTTTAAAAAAATACTTCTTTAAAAAGGCCTTTATCTTTTTCTAAAGGCATACTGTCAAAAAAAAAGAATCGATTACATAGGAAATAGTCTATTGTCATTTCAATTAATCACATTCCTGCATACTTAAGTTTGAAGTCTGGGTTCAAATCCCCTCTAATTATATCTAGCTAAAGTATATATATTAAAGTTGTGTTTAAATATCGAAATATTGTACAGAATCAGTAAATACATTAAGATTTTTAATAACCCTTTTTAAAAAATTAAACTTATTTGGAAGTCTTTAACTATCTGAAAATATTATTAAATAACATTTAGATTTTCCAGGTCAAATGTATTGCAAATAAATGCACTATCCGTTAGACCGTGAGACTTACGAATATCAATAACTTTACATTTTCTTGCTGTAAAAAATATTGAACATAGCAGCTAGAGAGCAATCAGTTATTACTTAAAATAGAGTTGATTTTCATCGTATGACATTATATATACATATTTGGGTACATGGGTAGGACAAAACAAAAATATCAGAACAATATTACTGTTAATTACTAACAGATTAACTCTGATATATATTTTTATTTGTTACCTGTTAAAATCTTTGTTTTAATATATACATATACGAAAATATTTCAAACAGCTAATTCAAAATGATACCTTTTACAATTAGGGGTTTTGAGATGAGGGCCCTAAATGTTTATTTCTCAGAAGGCATAGCTGTAAATTTCTTAACATTTGAGGTGATTTAATATATATATGATCACTAGATGGAGCTTTACCAATAGTACATGCTTTGTTTACATAAACGCTGAGAGAGATAGAATTCAATATCTCTTTCATTGTCTATCTCTCTCAGCGTTTATGTAAACAAAGCTTGTAAGGAGCTATTGGTAAAGCTCTATCTAGTGATCATAAAATGCAAGCTAAGTTATGAAATTTATAACTTGTTTTGTTTATCATATATATATATTCTGTTTTTAAGTGTATTGACTCTGTAAAATCAAAATTTTTACTTTATAATGAATCATAAATATTAGATATTACATTATTTTAAAGACAAGTTGGAATGTGACAGAATACTCTGCTAATGATGATTGACCGTCTTTCTTGATTGTAGTATTCTTTATGAAAAAGCTCTAAAATTTATAAACATGCTTTTCAAAAATTCATTTAGCAATCTTGATTTTACAGAATAATGCATTGCTACACATAGATTTCAATAACTACATTCATATATATCTAATATAATGCCAAAGTGATATGTATAACAAATTACAAAACAAACTATATTTAACTTATCAGCCATATACATAAATTATGACTACTAAAATTTAAATATTTCAGCTCTAGTTTAATTTCATGCACTTAATTTATATGTATGATGTAGATAGCTAGTTAGATAAATAGATAGTAATACATTAAAGATCAGCCTTTCAAGCTATTGTAAATGCACTTTCTTATGAGTGTTAATAATAAATGAATACTTTTATTCCCAACACAAGATATAGTATTTAGGAAAGAATAAAATGAATCCACTTATTCTTTCCAACCCAAATGCTTATATATGGGCAAATCTTAAGTACTGGAAATGAAAACGTGAGGATAGACCACTCACTTTAAATTACTGTTTACGATGTCTGAATGAATGACATCGACAAAATTATCTAGAATTTACTAAACATCACTCTCAAATGAAATTTAAACATATGTAAATAAGCATTTATTTTTATATAGTACTATGTTTATAAATTGTAATACATTAAAGATCAGCCTTTCAAGCTATTGTGCATGCGCTTTCTTACGAGTGTTAATAATAAATGAATACTTTCATTCCCAACACAAGATATAGTATTTATGAAAGAATAAAATGAATCCACTTATTCTTTCCAACCCAAATGCTTATATATGGGCAAATCTTAAGTACTGGAAATACTATATCTTGTGTTGGGAATGAAAGTATTCATTTATTATTAACACTCGTAAGAAAGTGCATGCACAATAGCTTGAAAGGCTGCTCTTTAATATATTAAAATTTATAAACATAGCGTTATATAAAAATAAATGCTTATTTACATATGTTTAAGTTTCATTTGAGAGTGACGTTTAGTAAATTCTAGATAATTTCGTCGACGTCATTCATTCAGACATCGTAAACAGTAATTTAAAGTGAGTGGTCTATCCTCATGCTTTCATTTCCAGTACTTAAGATTTACCCATATATAAGCATTTGGGTTAAAAAGAATAAGTGGATTTATTTTATTCTTTCATAAATACTATATCTTGTGTTGGGAATGAAATTATTCATTTATTATTAACACTCGTAAGAAAGCACATGCACAATAGCTTGAAAGGCTGATCTTTAATGTATTACAATTTATAAACATAGCGCTATATAAAAATAAATGCTTATAAATAGATAGTAGGTATGTAGAAGGGTAGGAAGATAAATAGATTGATCAATTGATTGATCAATAGATAGATTGATAGATTAATCAATAGATTAATTGATAGATAGATAGACAGACATAGACAGACAGATAAGTGAAGATGGAGAAACTGATAGATGGATAGATAAACAGATAGAGAGAGATGAATTTAAACAAATAGACAGACATATAGTCAGATAGATGGAGAGACATCCAGAGAGCCAGGAAGACAGACAGATGGATGGAAAAATAGACAGATGGAAATAAAGAATTAGACAAAGAGATATACAGAGAAATAAATAGAGAGAAAGAGAGAAAGGGAGAGAGATAGAGAGGTAGAGAGAAATATAAAGAACAACAGAGAGATAGATAAATAGAGTGAGAGAGACATGAATAGACATATAACATAGATATGTAGATAGATAGACAGAAATATAGAGAGCTAGATGGAGATATGTAAAGATAAATAGACAGATAGACAAATAGATAGACACACAGATAGATAGTCAGATAGCTCAACAGAGACTGAAAGTAGACATGTAGACAGACAAACACATAGATAGTCAGTCAGGCATATAAACAGATATACAGATTGACAGACAAACACATACATAGAGATAAAGAGATATAAAGTTAGATAGATAGAAGTATAGAGACATACAGGGATAGATAAATAAAGAGTTGGATGGATAATGGGTGTATGTATGAATGAACAAATAAATAGACACAAACAATCAGGTAGACAAACAAACGGATAGGTAAACACAGGTAGATAAAAAGACAGATAGATAAATAAGAGAGATAGACAGACAGATAGATATCTAGATAGACAGCTATATAGACAGATAGATAGAGTAGAGAGATAGAGGGATAAATTATTAGAGGGTTAAAGAAATAGTGGGATAGATAAATGGAAAGATAGTAAGGTAGACAGAAAGATAGATAAACAGGAAGACAGGCAGAAATACATAGATAGTGAGATAAAAGAACAAAGAGATAGAGAGATAAAGAGATGGAAAGATAGATATATAGATAAATTGAGATGGACAAGTTGACAGATAGATAGATTTTCATGAGCTTTAAAGTTTAAAGCAAATAATATTAATAATTTTAATAGGATTTCTTTATGTATATTTCAGACAAATTTCATTTATGATGTAAATAAATAAAGTTGCCAAATGAGATTAAATTACCTAATAGTGGCATTTGTCTCACCTACTTTTAAACCAAAAGTGCAACAGCTTTCAGTTTATTATCCAAACTAATCAAACATTAATCTTATATATGTATGAAACCTGGAAATATAACAACTTCCTAAATATTTTAAAAATAAATAAGATTCTCTTGTAAATAATTAAAGATAATTATCAGATGACTTCTACAGGGTTTAAAGTGAAAATATTAATAATTTTAATGGGGTTTCTTCACGTATTTTTAAAGAACATTTAAATATAATGTAAATAGGCAATAATCCAATTTTTACACACATATAGGACTCATATTTGAACTGCAAGCCTTATATAATCTAAGATAGGGATGTCAAATTGGCATTTTGTAGTGTATTTTTATGGTTGTCTTGACTCATAACATAAAAGTAATTTGAAGGGTTTACCCTGTATATGCTGAAAATATATCTAATTAGTAATGCATTTACACAGAAAATAAGCATTTTGACTCAGTTTTCAGTATACAATGATGAAACAGTAAGATTCGTATTCGAATCTTAAGTTTCACCTTTTTCTATCATCTCTCATTCACTGGTCTATCCTACCCAAATTTAAACTTTTTGGTATCGAATTGTGTGTGTAGCAATATTAAAAATATATAGATATATGTAGAATTCAACATAAACATGCACACATTTCGATCTCAAATTTAAGGCAATAAATAAAGATAAATAATATAATTTAGATTTCTTCTTTTAGTTATATATAAAAATATATAATTTTAATCATTTATTTTGAATTGTAAAATTCGTTAGTTATTGATTTGTTTAAATTTCATTTAGTAATAATTTTAGAAATAGAATGTAATATTTAATTAAAAGTAAAAATAATCGTATGTTCCCTTTTTGTCTTTGAAATTTTGAAAGCATTGGTCGGTGAGAGATAATAGATTAATTAAAAAGAAAAATTCCCTAAAATGTAATTATAAAAATTAAATGTAAAATGTAAATGTAAACAATAGAAGGCAGATTTCTCTATAATTAGAATTAACAAAAAAAGCTTTGATTATCCTCAGGGCAGATTAAGTGGAATCCAAAAATAAACTATGACAAAAATGTGAAAGATAAGATCTAAGAAAAGAGGCCATCTTGGACTTGCTAGAAACAGGCACTTTAACTTTAGCTTTGCTCTTGATCAGGAGAGTCTCCAAGATATTAAATAAAATTTTCCTGCCACGGTATGATCGAGTAAAAGCGCCCAGAATATTCTCCGCCTGGAGATGGCTATCGGATGCCAAACCTTCCATTGCCCTTCATAAATTCAACCACGAAGATGTGCTGCCTAAAATAATTTGAAAGCTGCTGCTGTTAAATTACCCGAATCATCCAAATGCTATAAAGAACTGTTAATGCTAGAATCATGAACAATTTGCTACTGATCACGGAATCGGAAAACTTTTCATAAACAGGTACCTGTGTCCAAATTCTCTAGAGTACTCTACTAATATCCTGCTATAGCTTATTCATTCTATATCTAACTTATAAACTGTAAATTCTCGTTTGTAAAACTAAAATTAATTATTAAATTTTTTTAAAGTAAAGTTCTTAAATAATCTAGCCTGCCTAACTCTAACTTTCTTGGGTGTGTATTTCTAAAATCTACATTTTATTATATAATTATCGCATGCTCATAATTTTCTAAGTTTAAATCTATGATCACTTGAAACAGTGGATGTGTGTCAAATTTTCATTAATATTTACTTTCATAAATAACTTAATATTTTCATATAAATCGACACGCATTTAATGCTTCATTTATTGTAATTCAGGGATCTACTACTTAGCAAATGGCTGGTGTATTAGTTGTAATAATCACCCAGTTTATATATGTTTTAGATTTATTAAATCTTAATAATTCCATAAAATTGCATTTCTTTGAGAGTCACCAACATTCTTTATTAAATGTTGATAATGTAGGGCCGAGTTAGAAAATATATTTAAATCTTACCAGAATCGTCTATACATTATACATGTGTTGCGTTTTAGAGATGCGGTGACCCATTCCAAGCCTTGAATATTCCAGATTCAATAGGGTTGAAATTAACCTTAGTCATCCTACATAAGCGGGTATAATAAATACTCCCGTAAGGCTTGTCAAAAGTCATGCAGCCAGCAGGCAATCGCGGCACGAACCGCTTGTCCCTGGTCATGCTTATGTGACACCTTACTTCTTTGGGCCAATGGCAAACGCCAGCCCGTCGTTCTTATAAATTCATTCACGGCTTTGCAGTTTTAATATACTGCCATTCCATATCGTCTTTCTAAAACATACCACGTGTTTCTTTAACTAACTTTATTATTCTATGTATCACTCTGCCCCTCATTATCTTCATAAATCATTCTCAAATAAATGTTAGCCCTTAGTTATTAGTAAATATCTTTAATTAAATAAATATATGTCCGCCGCTACTATTATAAATCTTATTTTAGACTCTTGCATTGCAAAAGTAATAAATCACTAAAGGCATGCCTTAGAAATACTTGCTCAAGAATTTTAGGTAGCTAGGTTACATCATCAAATAAATGTATTTCTCTTTGTAAACATGAACAGTATCGGAAATACTGCTACTGAGATCTTAAATAAAAGGTATTATTGATAAAATGATTTCATATAAATGTTACTAAATCAATAAATGTATTTCTTGAATATATAATAGTATCGGAAAATTCCGTTACTCAATTTAAATATTATCAAATATTATCAGTAAATAATTTATTAAAATGTTTCAATAAATAATTTCAAACTATACGTCTGCAGTTACGTTTTATTTATTCGATACCCATTCTATATAATATTTCCTCGATTTGCAAATATAAGTGTTTAATTAATATTAGTGTAAGATTAATTTTCTGATTGGCTAACTCGAAATAAAATCATGAATCTCTTGCATACCCTGATCACCGTGCCTAAAGAAATGTTTACTAATGTCGCATCAGATGCGTTGTTTCGTAGATTGTATTGTGGAACCAATAAACTATGCTCGAACTTAGTACTATGGGTGGCTTCACTACTTAGATGGTGCTGCAGTTCTGTGTGGTGGTCAAATTCTACACTATGTTAACGATTCACACGTTTTCTGACTGTTACAATGATTCTACCTGAAACTAATACAAGCAGAGCATTCCAGTCACACTTTTTCTGGGTGGTGCAAGTACTGTTTATGTTCAAATATTCAGCATCCTAAAGCTGATTATAACCAGTTTTTGTTTCTGTTGTGCAATATAAAAATATTTTGGTAAAATTTATTTACTTAAATTTATTATAAGAACTTAAACTCAGACATTAAAACTCCCCACAGCTATTCAATCCATCTTATACACATGACCACATACATGTGAAAAAGATAAATGACCTCCAATATATGTAGTTTGTGCTGAACCAGCACTCATCAGTTGGTCCACATTACAATCTCCAACATATATGTACAATCACTACTGAGTTTATATTAAGATAACAAATCTTCAAACTTTAACGGACAAGCTTCAGTCTTCTCCACTCTCCAACTCTTCAGCCATCCATATTATTAAAATACAAAGATAAAATGCTCAAAGCTCTTGATGATGCCAATATTATTGTCATACCCATGTTGACTTTAAGTCAATCTATCCCTGGGTCAGCATAAAATATGTATATTGGAGGCCATTTGCATTTTTCACATGTATATGGTTATGTGTATCAGTTGTATAAGATGCTGTGGGGAGTTTGAAAAAGTGAGTTTAAGTCTTTTATAATTACATTAAGTTTAATACTATATATATATATATTGTTTAAATTTATGTAAATTTTATAATCAATATTACTTTAAATGTGTTCATAATCAACAAAAAAACAAAAATCGATGAAGAGAAGAAAATTTCAAGAAAAATCGGAATTGGATTACTTGTTTATATTTCCTTTTGATTATTTATTATATATATTTCTTTGACTTTAATTAGTTTCTCAATAGTGAAAGGAAAAAATTGATTTTGCTTTTATTTTATTAGTAATGTGATATTTCTTTAAATAAATATTAAAAAACAATATATCAAATTTAAAAAGTGGAACGAATAATAATATAAATACATATAGGTCTGCGGCAAAATGACCGTTGAATAATTTTAACATTTCCGATCTAATTAATAAAGAATAAGCTGTTCCATTTTGGTATAGAAGTAGATCAGAAAAATGCATGATGTCATTTGGCAATGCTTGTTTTTATTGGTAGTTGTCTTGGTTACATCATAGTTAAAATTTATCTAAAAAAATAAATCCTGATAAAGTAATAAATGTTTACATAATGTCTATGAAAAGTTTCTAATAATTATTTTTAATTTTTTATAAGAAAATTTAGTTTATTTGTGAAAATATTTAGGTATTTATTATATCTATTTTTCATACATATATACACCTAATCTATGACTCATATAATTTTGGATAATAAATTTAAAATAATTCCACTTTGTTTTAAAAGTGTCTAGACAAAATACTATCACTAAATGATGTGATGTCAGAAATACCCATTCTTAATTTACTTTGGCTAGATATATCATAGCTGAAATATATGTACAAGACATATGGAGAAATTTTGCTAAAATTATTAATATTTATATGTATATAAATATTAAGACTTAGAAACTATGAGAAAAGCAATACAGAACCTTCAGACCACTCAACGAAGCATGGAGAGATGCATGTTAGGAGTAACAAGAAGAGATAAAAAATGAAATTCATGGTTAAGAAAACAAAGATGTGACATGTTGACATCATTGAATTAAGAGAGTGAAGTGGAGTTGGGCTGGACATGTTATTAGAAGAGATGATAATAGATGGGCAGATAAAATCTTAAATGGGATTTCAAAAGATTGAAAAAGACATAGAAAGACACTACATGTAAGATGAATAGATTATAAAAAAAAACAAAAAATGGAATTGGACTGGGAATATTGCTAGAAGAAATGACAATAGATGGACAATTGAAATGTCAAACTGGATTCCAAGAGATTGTAAAAAACCTAGAAAGAAATCACATGTGAGATAGATGGATAAAATAAGGAAGTGTGTTGAGGTGATGTGAATGAAAGAGGCTAGAGATTGAAAAAGATGGATTGAACTTGGAGAGAACTTCATCCTGCAGTGGATTGATAATAATTGAAAAGGATGATGTATATTAATAGTAATAATCATTAATATATTTTCTTAAAGTAGATGGTATCAAAGATGTAAGTACAGAAATTTTGACCTTTGTTGTTCAAATTCCTAATACTATATATATATATATATTGTATCGATCCGGAGAAATAACACTTAAACGTAATCTGCACTACAGGGCGCCATCTAGGCATTTGAACCTAGAAAAATTTATAAAGTAGGCAGATACGTAAGTCAAAAAAAAAAATTTTTTTTTTCTATATTTTGCATCCGGTCGTTAGCCCATGTCACTAGCTCAGTGGAATAGCAGAGATTTAATAATATAATCTAAGAGTATATATAAAAAAAGAATAAAATAAGCCACTGCCAGTAATTAACACACAAACGTTTATTTATGCACATATATATAAGATTTAAAATTATTTTAGTATTAGTTTTACATTTTAACATTATTTTTAACTTTACCTTAGATTTTAATTTACATTTTAATTTCTATTATATTATAAGTTTACATTTTAATTAAGTTCGCACAGATGGGATTATAAAAGCTTGTTTTAATATGTTGCTATAGATCGGTTACATAGATTACACGGTCAAAAACATTTCAAAATAAACATAAACGATCAAAATACAAAATTATTGATTACTGACAATTGCATAGGGAAATATAAGAAACCCAATAGTATTCACCATAAGATACTTGCATTGTCACCAATGACTTAAAAGACATCCGAATAAATACATTTTAGATACTCACCATAAGGTATCATTATTTGTCGAAGGTCTATATATTTTGATCAAATATGAAAACCCAAAACATACTTAACCGATAACCAATCCATGCAAGCATCTATAAACAACTTACATTTAATGCATTTTTATTTAGGGTCGAGTATGAATAAACTACATAAATTTGCATTTGAAAATAAAACATTCTATCCCCATTTAACCTTAGGCTAAAATTCGCAGTCAAACTGGCATCAATTCATCTGATACATCGATGTATTCAATGTAATATGGAATATGGCAGCACCAAAGAGATTAAGAAAAGACATTGACTCTCATCAGATAGGGATATTACATCTATCTAACGAGAAGAACAATAAAAAAAAAACTCCATAGAAAGGAACTGCGTTCTCCGTCTTATAATTCCTTTCATAGGCAAACGGGTGAGTGCGGCGTATATATAAACGATTCTGCCGGTAGCGAATCTCCGACTACATCTACTAACTACATCAATATATCCAATCCATTGACCCAATTTAACAATGACAGAAATAACCTAAGATTACCCTCCCCTAATATAACTTTACAAATCTATGCAGCCATTCACGCCCGACTTAAGTTTAACATTTATATAATTAATTTAACGAAAAACAAAAATCATGATAAAACTTAAAGAACAAAAAAATGAATAATATAAATGGAAATGATTTTTAAATATATATATATATATATATATATATATATATATATCCATTTATATTATTCATCAAATAATATATATATATATATATATATATATAAAGGAAATACATCAAATAACATTATTAATAAATTAAGTTGGTCAGATAGGATAATATTGCAATCATTTAAATATGGAAAGTTTTAATTTAATGTTCATTATTTATAAAGTTCTTACGGTTTAAAACAGTCCATCTTTATCCGTTGCTTGCCATGAACATGAATTCCCACGCCGTCCTAAGATTGGTATTCTGTTGGCCGATTTATTTATCCATCCAGAGGTTTTTTGCTTTAACTGGTCCTCAATGTAGAAAAACGATAGTTCATTTCTTTTTCTTTCTTAGCAAAGCTGAAGGGATTGAATCGTGTGTCTTTTTCAATCCCTTCTCCTTCACTTCCACACTAACACCTATCTCTCACATCGTAATAATCATTAATTAACTAATAATTTCCAAACTTGTCCTTTTTATATTAATGTGAAGGATTGAATTTACATTACGTCACCGATGCGATGGTCCTTTCGCTGCGGTCCGATTCCATAGGGATTTCTTCTTATTTGCTAACAGATGTTTTTACATTTAAATGCCCAAGGCTGGTTTACATTTAACTAATTAACAATCATTTCCATTTCTGATTAATTAACCTGTTTTCCAAATCAAAAATATATTTAAAGATAAATTTAAAGATATAATTTTATCTTCAAATCTTTTTAAAATTTAGTTTTAAAATACTTTTTCTTTAATAAAGTTTTATTTTAATAATTTTTCATTTATCTGTGCGATTTAATATATACGAGTTTAAGATGATATTTAATTTCAATTTTTAATTCTTAAAGAAAATTTTTAAATGCAAACTTTTTAATTTACTTTCATGTTTAATAAATATATATAAAAAAACAATGTAACGAACGTCTGTGCTCGTTACAATATATATATATATATATAGTCAACATTTAGACAATCCCAATTAAATCAAAGATTTTCACAGGCAACAGAAATAAATGACACGTTATCCAGGTTCATCCATTCATACATGGATGAACCTGGACAATATGCCAATTATATCTTTTGCTGATAAAAACTTTTTGTTTTAACACAGTAAACGTCTCCAGAGAGGATATGTTTAAACAACTTAGAATATTTGATAAACCATAAGTTAAAAATGGTAGATTATTATGTGATTTGTCATTTCTCAAGCAGGTAAAAGTAATGGATGTTGTTGTAGAATTTTGTTTCCTAATTCATGATTAACATTTTAATTATTCATGGTTGGACTTGATAATATGCGATACATATATTGTACCCTTCCTTAAGGGAAAAACTATTGAATAAGAGAATCCAGCTGACTGAGATATAACTATAGTGAACTGCAGTTAAGTTGCATAAATAATTACTATCAAGACAATTAACATAAAGATTAGCCCAAGATACATTGCTAACATACAGTATCTAATAACAATATTTTTCAATAATTAAATATAAGAAATTTAATAGATTAAATGTGAGACAACTTATATTTACAATAAACGATTAGGGTTCCAACTTTAATACTTAATCCATTCATTTTACTAATAAATCTAATTTATAACTAGCTCAATATTATAAATAAGTAAAGTTCTATAAAAATAACAAATATAACTATGAAAATTCTTAACATGAGACGTTCAATAAGGTACTGGATTGAACATTGATGATGCAGCCCAAAAGATACATTGCCAATGACATAAAAATATTACTCCACCAAATTCAAATAAATTATCATGTAATATTCTCACATCTTTAAAAACACACATTTATTAATCCTAAAATATGATTTATACATTTATTACAAAAATAACAATAAATTTTTTAATATTCCTTTAACAAAATATTAACTAATAATTTTTATTCATCATCTTTCAATAAGAAATTTACATTCCTCCATAATAATAATAATAATAATAATAATAATAATAATAATAATAATAATAATAATAATAATAATAATAATAATAATAATAATAATAATAATAATAATAATAATAATAATAATAATAATAATAATAATAATAATAATAATAATAATAATAATAATAATAATAATAATAATAATAATAATAATAATAATAATAATAATAATAATAATAATAATAATAATAATAATAATAATAATAATAATAATAATAATAATAATAATAATAATAATAATAATAATAATAATAATAATAATAATAATAATAATAATAATAATAATAATAATAATAATAAAGGGAAACATTGTCAAGATAGCGCTGTCCTGCTGTTAATAAGTAGGAACAAACTTACAAAAGCTCGTGAATGTACTTCATTAAAGGCAAACAGAATCTAATTATTAGAAAAGACGCTGTTAACAAAGTAAGTTTTTTTTTATTATTTTGTCCTAAGAAAATCTAGTCATCTAGTTGAAATGGCGTCTGCAGATAACAATTGCGTTGTTAGTAAAAGAAATAACAATACAGATGTCAAATCAGTTGCAGAAGCCAGTAAGGAAAAAAAATCTTATGTAAATATTGCTGCAATGAAACCACAAAAAGCAATATTAGAAAATATTATACAGCAAGAGGACAAATAGGCAGATTTAGGAGAGCCAATTCATTAGACATTTTTGAATTAAGTTTAGAAAATGAAGATGAGACACCTAATCATATAGCAGAACAAACTGAAGATAATTGGACAGAAGAAGAAATTCAAGAAATAAACATCCAGTTTAATACCACAATACCAAACAAGTTATATGAATCTTTTAAAAAATTCTTTTCTAATAAATCATTAGTGCTGGCAATTACAGATAGAAATCTAACGTTATATAAATTTCACAAAGACTTATTATATCAAAAACTAACAGAAGAAAACTTATGGGATTCAATCTCAGAAATCGGTGAACATTCAAACTCACGATATATAGCTATACAATTTTTCAATGAAAATCAAAAAATGAGATTTAAATCACAAATAAAAACAATTGGTGGATATGTAATGATTGTTGTTGATGAAAATATGCAAAATTATTGCTCAGGAATCATTAAAAATGCGTATTTTGGGTTTAGCATTCATGATTTCAAAAGTATGGTCCAACCATTTGGGCATGCAATATACATTAAGCAAATCTTGTGCAATGATACACCAACACTTATATACACCAACAGTTATCATTTTAAGATAAAGCTGCACCAGCATATTAAACCAGAAGAAATTCCAAGGCAAATTATGGATCATGGAGTAGTATTATACTTAAACATTAAAGGGCTAAGACCACAATGTTTTGGCTGTGGAGAAAGAAGCCATTTGATTATAGACTGTCCAAAGAACAGAAATAACGAAGGATTTGATTTATCAGAAGAAAGACTAGAAAAGAAAACAAGCTATAAACAAAGAGATGTAAAGCAAATACTGACATCAGATGTGGGAACTCAAGGAAGTGAAAAGGAAAAAAATTCTATACAAACACATATGAATACAGATAAGCAAGAAAATGAAACTGCAAATGTAAATAATGATGATAGCAAAATTGGGAAGATTCCAGATTTTTCATTAAGGTTGGAGGAAAAAGTGTACCTTAAGATAAATAATACAAAAGTAAAAGAAAAAAAGGGAATGATATACAAATGCATGTGATTAAAGCTTTAGAAAAAAATATAGACAAACACACATTTAAAAAAAATGTTGATGAGAAGCAATATAATGAAGAGAATATGAATTTGGATGAAGAACTGGAATTATCTAAAAAACAAAGAACTAGGAACAATACGAATACTGAGATTACTCAGACAATAATGCCAAATATGCAACAAGTTACTCAGGTTAATAGTGAACAGAAGAGAAAGCCAGGAAGACCCAAAAAAAGCAGGAAAACAGGAAAAAAGCTAAAATTAGGAGAGCTTATGTTTGATGACACAGGAGAACGGTATCAAATGGACAGATATACTGATGTTGAAACTGAAAGTGAATTTGAAGATGCCCAAGATTTACAATTGATAGACAGCCTAAAATAAGGATAATTAAAGATAAAGTAAATTTAAATAAATTCAAAGTAAAAAGTAAATTTTTATAAATGAAAATTAAAATTGCTTCTTTTAATGTACGGGGTTTGAATTCAATAGAAAAGATATTTAAGTTGAAACAATGGATCAAGGAAACAAAACCTCATATAATGGGACTGCTTGAAACTAAAATTTATGCAGGGTCACAAATTGATCCAGCAAAATTTCTAAATAGTGAGGGCTTTGTTGCATGTTCAAGAGACTCTACCTCTCCATCAGCTGGTACAGGTCTTTTGATAGCTACTGCTTGCCAGTTTACCAATTTTCAAATCATATACATTGATGCAAATCTATTAATCGTTACTTTATTTCACAAAATAATTAAAATAAATGTAATCTTTGTTTATATGCCATTGCAAAAATATAAAATAAATACAATAATTGCCACAATTAATTCAACACTGGGATCTACAGCTAATCCAACAATTTTGATTGGAGACTGCAATGTAACATATGATGAGTTTATAAATAAGTGGATACATAAATTATCAATTCCATTGATGAGTGCAAGGGGTTACTTACCTGAAGATGCTGTTTCATTTCATAATGGCCGATTTTCATCATTAATTGATCTTTGTTTTTACTCTCCAGTGTTTCATCATCTAATAAGCATGAAGTTAATCCCTTCAGCAATTTCTGATCACTCAGCTCAGTTCATATCAATTGACCTCAGTAATATACAAGTCTCTAGAATGCAATTAACTAGAACAATAAGAATGTTGATTCCAACCTTAACACCCGAATTTATTTTTTCAGAGACTTATATTATGTGGAATAAAATTCTTTCAATGACCTTTAACCCAATACAGCAATATTTAGCTTACATTAATATCCTGTCATTTAACATTAATCATATAGTGAAAAATCAGCCACCTCCCTCAGGGTTGTTGAAGCTTGCAGAACAAATTCATAAACGTATTGTGGCCATAACTCCTAATCAGCACACACAGAAACGTATACATATACTAACAAATGCTTATAACAAAGCATGTGAAACACTGAAGAGCTATTTAAAAAATAAAAAAAAGTAGAATATGCCTAATGCATCAACACACATGGACTCGGCAATATATTAGATGGGCATTAGGGAGGGGACCTGAAATCAAAGTGCCATTAGCAATTAAAATAAACAATGAAACATTTACTGGAAATAATATGATATTACCAATTCTTAACTATTTTAAAGATAAGCTGGGACCAGGAAAATTGATACAATACCAGCCAAATGTATTTGGAATGGCAGAGACTGAATCACCATATACTATAGATGATTTTATAATGAAAATGAATAAAATGGACAACAACTGTCACCCAGGAAGCCCTGGAATTCCACTGTTCATATTAAAACACCTTGACAAACTGACTAGCAAATGCCTGTGTCAGCTGGCAAATTATTTATCGTAGGGAATAATAACAATGGAGGGAGTTAATACAATCGCGATCGTGCCGTTTAATAAAAAAAAGAAGCCCATTCCTTTGTTATCAGAGATAAGGCCAATATCAATGGGTCCATTGCCCATAAAGATTTTAGAGAAAGTAATTAAAGATAAAATAGAACCATTTATTTTACCGATGATTTCACCAGCTCAGTTTGCTAAAAAACATTCATCTACCACACAAGCTGCTATGTTATTTAAGGCTATTTTGACATCAGTTAGAGAAAAGAAAAGATATGGCCCGATTGTTGTACAGCTGGATATTGCTTCGGCTTTTGACAATGTTGATATATCTATACTGTTGAGATTATTGAATGACACTGAAATGCCAAAATCACATATATATGTTATAACAAATTTACTCTTAAATCGTGAGCTTCACATTACTGTAAATGGCAGAAATTCACCAGCTTTCACACCAACTAAATCACTTTCACAAGGGTCTCCACTTAGTGCCATCTTATTTATTTTATATATAAATCCACTTCTTGTCCGATTACAACAGGCATTTGAGGGAATGGAAATCCCAGGAACAGGTCAAAAATTGACCTGCATTGCATACATGGATGATATTACAGTTTTCCTGAAATCAAAAAGGCAGATACCAAAACTACAGATGATTTTAGAAGAATACTCAAAGGAATTTAAACTAAGTTTCAATCCAGAAAAAACAGCAGCATGGACTATATTCACAGGAAGGCCATGCACATCCATTTTCCAGGCAAAGCCAGGCTCATTCCTTGGATTTCCATTCCATCTAGGGATTACTGGAATGAGATGTCATTTGCAGAACAAATTGAAAAATGAAATACAGAAAATAGCAGACTCTCTATCCAATACCTATATGTCAGTATATTCCAAGATTCAATTGATTAATAGTTTGATGATGACTAAGATAGTTTACTTTATGCCAGTGGTTGCTTTCTCAAAAGCTTTTATCTCCAAAATTAAGACCATTTGCAATCAACTACTATGGTCAAGGAAAGTCGTGGCAATATCAATGGCAAAACTATGTCAGCCATTGAATAAAAATGGTTTGGGCTTACATGATATTTGTATTTTTGCAAAACAGAGAATGATGAACAATATAATTGATATTATTAAACAATTTCCAAAAATTAAGCAGCTCATAGAGGTCATTCCAACTGATAAACCACCACCAAAAAAATTATCATATTTTGAACAATTAATACATCTTTGTAAAACAGAATCAAAAATCCCAGAGCAATTTATTAATAAATACAAATACTGGGAAATTTATGAATTAATGCATGAAGATAATAACACAATTGCTTTAGAACCAATACTGGGAATTAATAATAAGCAATTGGTTAAAAGGTATAAACGATGGGCCTTAGAACCAAAGTTTTTCAATTTTCTAATAAAACTTAATCTATCTGCATTACCTACCACATATTTTCTTTGCCATAAAAGACTGTATACGTCAATTGATCCCTTTTGTGGGTTATGCCATCGAGCTGAGGAAACCCTATCACATCTGCTATATCACTGTGAGGGACTTAGGCACATAAGAAATCTCATAACTAGCAGTTACAGGAGGTCTAATGTAACAATGCATCAATTGATTTCTGCATTTAGAGAAGAATTAACACCAAGTGTCAGGGCAGCAACCTTTGTGCTATATGCATACTGGTGTACTAGATGCACTTTTCTAATTGGTAACAATTCCAGGAGACATCCAGTTACTTTTTCAAATAAACTTGAAATAATACAGAAAAGGGATAAGAGACTGGCCAGACCTGACATTTATGCAGCAACCTGGTCATTACTTAAGATTAGATCTATGTTATAGTGAATTGAAAAAATTAAACATTATAAAAAAACTTAGAAAAATATGCATGTCAAATTAGCAACAAGGACAATTTAGCAACAATTTTTTCCTTTCTATTATAAGTAATTGATTTGCTAATGGTGTTCAAATGATAATGGACAATCCAGGATATTATATGTAGACAAACTATGTAAATGCAAAATTTGTAATTCTTTTGAGACAATAAAGGCCTTTTGAAACATAATAATAATAATAATAATAATAATAATAATAATAATAATAATAATAATAATAATAATAATAATAATCAACATCATCATCATCATCATCATCATCATCTCAGGTTCCTTTCTAACAAACTAATAAACAAAATGAATTAATTACTGAATACCCTAAAGTTAAATATAAGGATTTTACATGATATCTAACTACTCTTATAAAATAATAACAACAATAAGCAACTAAATAATGACTGTAAATCTATTCAGTGATTAAAATTTAGAAATAAACATAAATGATACAATAAGATTTAAAATAAACATTGTACAATCTTTCTTTGTTTAATGTGGCATTCTTAAAAAAAAAATATAATGTACTTTCATATTGTGGCAATTTTAAGTATACCTCTCATTGGTGTTATATTAGTTTAAAAAATAATTACTAATGATCATATCTTCTATGATAATGATAATAATAGTAATAATATACTTAGTTACTTAATCAAATATAATAGAAATAATATCTAAGTAATCTTAAGGATCATATGCCCAAAACGCAATATTTTAAATTATCAATTTCTGTGGATTATGCATGTAGAATGAAAAACAAATATGCAACATATAGATAAATCACAACATGACTAAAATGTAGATTTCAAAACAATTCACAAATTTATTTACAAATTAATAATAAATTTATAACAATATAAAAAATATTTACAAAGTAAAATAAGAATTAACATTATTTAACATAAAAAATATATTTACAATAAATCTTACCAATAAATACATTAAATAGAATAAAAAATTGCCTTCACTCTGGCCATTTCAAAATAAGATAAAATGAAACTTGCAACAGTAATGATAATATGTAATCTTTATTCAGTAAAATAGTAGTCCATTGTTTGTAATAGAAACAATTAAAATACCTTTACCAATTTTCTAAAAAAAATAATAATATTATACTTATTCTACTATAAAATAAATTTCTTAAATGTAAACACATCAATACAAGTTTATATTTTAAAATACATTTCTTAAAGTTCAAATAAATATAAAAAAAAACTTTTTTTGCAGTTTGGCAAAGTATTATCCTAATATTTGAATATCAGAAAATTTTAAATAAATATGAACATCTCCCTCTATAAAATTAATTAACTATTATACAAAAATATTTAAGAGGTAATTTTATAATTTTTTACAACTTAACTAGGTTTAAATTATTTATAATAAAATTTAAAGAACTATCCATAAGTTATATTACTTGACATTTGTATTACTTTTTGTTTTTATACTCTTATATTCATCATATCATCTCAAAATCATTTTCACTATTCTCACTTTCATTTCATTTGAATATGCATCTGTTTGAGCTAAGTGATCTCTAATACTTGTATGATCATTAACTATTCCTCTCTTATATTATATACTATGGCAATCACCAAACATCTCAACACCATTTACCAAAGAAATTTCTATATACTACATCTTGCCCTCTCATAAAATTATCTACTTCAAATGGTTTAGTCATTATTTTACCAACTTATAAACTATCTTCTACGATGATTCCTGTGGTGATAGATTGTGATTAAGGTGTAGGATATGGAATAATAACAAGAATGTTTCAAAAGAATAAGATAATACCATCATGGGTACAGTGCAAATCATAAGAATAGGTCTGTATTTATTGGGTACCTAAAATTCAAGTCATGGCTCTATTATAGCACTTATTGACCATAAGGAAATACAACTATCCATGGGAAGAGATGTACAGCCCTATGTTATCAGTATATTTTAATAACTTTAAAATATGGAAATATAATTCACAACAGTTTTCAACCTATCCTTAACACCTAGAATTTCATAAGAATATTATTACTCTCCTGATCATCCTATATCTTCAACACTGAATAACTCATTCAACATCATAAAATATATTATTAGCATTCTAAAATAACTTCCAAAACACAATACTCAAGAAACAATAAAGATCTAAATTCATTTCAAGATATTTTTTAAAAACTTTCATGCAGAAATGATCTTAATAAACATTCAACAATACTATACATTTTATTTATTTGCTAGAAGTTGTTATTATATCTTTTTCTGCATTTCAACAGATAATATTCATAAAAATAACAGATTAATAATTTAACAATGCTATCTTATGTATGCATATTCAAGAACTCAATAAATAAATATTTTAAAATATCTTTAAATGTTTTCAAAACATTCACCAGCATTAATCTATTCTTTTATAAAATACACACAATAATTTATCAACAGTTCATTCCACAGTTTAACGTTAAATTCAAGCAATGTGAAATATTAATCTTAACATACTAATTAAGATATACCTATTCTTAAATAATAGAAAAGAAACAAAATTATTAAGCAAAAATATAATATAAATAACAATAAAAAAATTACCAATGATGTCCTTCATAAAACAATTACAATTAAAATTTGGCTTGTTCATAATATTACCTTCTGAATACCATTTTTTTAAAAAAACATAATAAAGTTAATCTATTTTAAAATTAAATTTAAAATATAATGCCAACAAGTTTTAAAATAAAAATATAATATTCTAAAATACTAATATTAAACTTATTATAAAATAATAATAATAATAATAATAATAATAATAATAATAATAATAATAATAATAATAATAATAATAATAATAATAATAATAATAATAATAATAATAATAAAATTTAACATTACAAAAGGATTTTTTTTTTTTGCTCACAAGTTGAATTGCTTGTTAGGAAGCTTGCACTATTGCCAAGTTATGGTTGAACAGCATTGTGCACAATTATATTTTTTATTTTGGCACTATACGAAGAAATGTACAAGTAATAACATTAAAATCCAATAAAATCCAACAAAATCCATGGAAATATTAGCATCCTGTAAGATAAAATGTTTATTTCAGTTCTTTCTGAAAATTTTATCTAGGGATTTAATATCTTTGTAGTATAATAATTCAAAATCCATTTTGTAAAAACATTTTCTTACATATGTTTTTAGCCATTGTGTAGAACAGATAGATTTAATAAATATAAGTAAGATTCACATTTCCCATTGATCAAAAATATTAATAGCAGATGTTATGTAAAATAAATTATTTATTTAATATATTTATCAGCAGGCATATAGTTCATGAATTAAAATAAATACATCTTTTGTTAAAAATTTATGATTTTTTTAATCCTTTTAAACATATATCTTGTCAGTAAATATTTTTCTTTTCCAGGTAAAAACTGCTAGATTATTCAAAACATATATTAATTAATATAGTTTTAATCTTTTAAGAAGACATCTCAGTGCATTATTTCCAAATAAATTATGTTAAAATATAATTTTTTCATTGATTTATTTAATAGCAATACTTTTTAAAAAGAATA
Source organism: Epiperipatus broadwayi (assembly GCA_028023455.1). Lineage (NCBI taxonomy): Eukaryota > Metazoa > Onychophora > Udeonychophora > Euonychophora > Peripatidae > Epiperipatus > Epiperipatus broadwayi. The sequence continues at coordinate 1,240,460 of JAQFVV010006359.1, read as the reverse complement.
AAAGACATTCAAAAATCATTTTCTTTAATTTGTCTGTAAAGATATCCATTCTTAAAAAATATAAATTAATTTTGATTTCTTTAAAGACCAATCAAATGTGGGTTATTACTATTAACTATAAAATAAAACAGACATTCATCATACCGAAAGACACTTTATGTTCAGTTTTAAAACATAGGTGCAGAGTCTTAATTTTCTTCTCTTTCTTTCAAATTTAATATTACAAATAAGATGTTTAATGAATATCCAGTTCCTCTTTATTAACTTTAATAAATTAGCTGCATTGCAATATAATAAAGTCATTTCAAATAAATCACCACTCATGCCAAATATATTAGTTTTAAAAATTACAAAGTTCTTACATAAATTCTTTCCAGTTTTGTTGCAATAATTTTCTTGATATTTGGTATTCATTTCCACAATATTTAAGCAGCCACTATCACATTCCATATAATTATTGAAGGTTCTAAGCTAAATTTAAGTACATGAACTGACACGAAATTTTAGTATTTAGTGATTCATTATTTAAATAGTTATTCCAATTATATTTTAAAAAACACTTTCAAGTAAAATAATAATTTAAAAGAAATTACTACTGTTACAGTATAAAAATAAATATAGTTATAAATTTCAAACTAAAGCTGTAAACCACTGAAAACAATAAACTAATACGAAAAATCTGCCTAGACTGGCTTCAACCTCTCTTTTTATACTGGTCTTAATCCAATGATTTTATTGGTCAATGCTGCTTGTACAAATTTGCTAATTTACACAACTACATCAATATGATCTTTAAAATTAAGTTATAAAACTATGAGTCATCAATATTAAATATTATCAATTTATTTAATGCTATCAATATTACATATTTTTATCTAAAAAATTAAATATCCTTATTAAAACAATTTTTAATACTTAGTAAACAACCTGAAATTGATTTAAAAAAATAAATCATTACACTTAAATAAAATAATAGTTTTATTCATTACTTTTTTAACATTATCTCTAGTCTCAATATTTGCTATACTTTATTGTGTATCAAATATTGTTAACCATTTAAAACTAAAGTTTTCTTTCCCTAACTTTCTGAAAGCATACATATATATTCACACAATCCCCTAATCATGTGATACTTTCAGCACTTTTAAAGTAATATTCAATTTACTTATCATTTTAAATAATATTTTAAGCAAAATAATTACCTTAAATATATAATCTAAAATATTTATCACTATAATTAAGTTATTCTATCTCTGTAGCATTTGTTAAATATAATAAATAAAAATTAATACTATATTTTAGGTAATTTATTGTATCATTTTACATTTCATTCATCTCTAAATGAGTTCAAACTATTTAATATATCTTTACTATCTACTGAGTTTGAACAACTGCTATCTATAACATTTAAATTATATGTTAGAAAATAATCTAAATTTAAATTTTTTTAAATATAACTATTTTTCCATCTCTACCTAACTTTCTGTACCTATTGTAAAGAGTACAATATATATATATATTGTAACAGTATATATATGCTGTTATATCATTTGAATTTTAATTATATATATATATATCCGGTACAGTAAATATATAAAAAATATATATATATATATATATATATATATATATATATATATATATATATATATAATTAAAATTCAAATAATAGCAAGATATGAAATGCACAGATGGTAGTCTGTTTAAATTATTTAAAATTAAAAGAATGTAATAAGGAAGGTTAAAAAGTCTCAAAATACAAAAAATTGGATTTTAAGGTAAAATAACAATAAAAGCTGTTAATGTGTTTTAAAATTATTTTTAAATTAGCAGGATGAAAATGATTTTTTTTATTAAAACAAAATAATGTACAGCAAACAGGTCCTTGGGGCACTTAAATGATTGAAAGTCAGATAAAAGATAAAAATTAAAAAATTATGGTGTTTCCTTCTTTAGAGCAAACTGGTCAATGAAGATACCAACAAACCCAATGCCCAGAAAGAAAAACCATCATTGTCAATAAGATTGGAGCAACCTCAGGAGTGATCAATCTGAAAAGTTGGTAATAAGGGATGTATAATACTATAAAAAGAAAGAAAGAAAAAATAAATTATTATTGATTGAGTAGAGGTGATTGTTTAAAAATATTTCAGAGCTGTATTGTGGACTTCATGATGTAGGGCTCTCTCAATATATTTTTTTTCACATATTTGAGCCAATTGAAGTCACCTCTCAAGTGACAGCTCATGAATAAATGGCAAGCAGTGGTTTTATGTCCAATAAGGACAATCTATAAAAATGTGATAGCTAGCATGAATTTCAATAAACTTTCCACAATCTGGAAGATTCATCAAGATATCCCATGGGAATTATAAAACTTTTGAATGCAATCATCATCAACCATTATCAATCCACTGCAGGATAAAGGTCTCTCCAAGTTCAATCCATCTTCTCTGATATTTAGCTTCTCTTCTCCACATAACCTCTGCACATTTTTTTAGTTCATTCATCCATCTCACATGTGGTCTCTTTCTGGGTGTTTTACAATCCCTTGGAATCAAGTTTAAGATTTCAATTGTCTATCTATTATCATCTCTTCTAGCAATATGTCTGGCCCAACTCCACTTCAGTCTTTTAATTTTTTCAATGAGGTCAGTAACACATGTTTGTTCTCATACCCATATATTGTGTTTTTGATCTCTTCTTGTTACTTCCAACATGCATCTCTCCATACTTATTTGAGTGGTCTGAAGTCTGTATATTGCTCTTCTATTAAGTGTCCAAGTCTCAGATCCTTAAGTAAGAACTAGTAAAACACAATAAAAACCTTCCTTTTTAAAACATAGGCATATATCCTTTTAGTATCAAGTTATTTTTACCAAAAACACTCCAACCAAGTTTAATTCTCTGATTAATTTCTTCCATTATGTTTTCATCTGTATTAATAATCTGACCAAGGTATTTGTAGCTGTTAACTTCTAACTTATCATAATCAATCTTTATTTTCATATTTTGAGAAAATCCATTAAACATTACTTTAGCCTTTTTAACATTTATATTTAGTCCTACTTTCATCTGATAACTCCTGCAACATTTCCTGCAGATCTAAAGCATTATTTGCAAAAACAACTACATCATCTGCGAAATCTAAATGACTTAAATAATCTTCATTTACTTTCACTCCTTTAGCTTCCCATTTTAATTCACAAAATACTTCTTGCAGCACTGCTGTAAAAAGTTTTGGAGATGTGGAGTCACTCTGTCCTACACCCTTCTCAATGTTCATTTCCTAGTAGCATTATGTAATCTAATTGTTGGTGTTGCTTTAATCACTGAAAAAATGTTTATAGAATCAAATGCCTTTTCATAATCTACAAATCCAAAGCATAATGGCAACTCATATTCATTTGTTCTTTCAATAACTTCTCTCATTACCTGAATATGATCTACAGTACTAAAATCATTTTTAAATCCAGCTTGTTCTCTTGGTTGGTGGAAATCCAATGTTCTCTGTAGACGAGTTGTAATTATCTTGGTAAAATTTTTGTATAAAACTGATAAAAGGCTGATAGGTCTGTAATTTCTAATATCTTCTTTATCACCTTTTTAAAATATTAATATTAATATTGCATTCTTCCAATCATCTGGTGCATCTTTATCATTTAGACATTTGGTATATAACTTTGCTAACATTTTTTCTGTTCCTTCACCTGCTTCTTTTAATATATCAATTATAATTCCACCACTACCTGAAATCTTTTCTTTCTTCATACATTTAATTGCATGTCTCACTTCATCATTTAAAATTCTGGACAATTTGAAAGATGTAATAGATATAGGAGGTACTTGTCTTTATTACTATATAATTCTTGATAAAAGTCTTCTATCCATTTCATGATGTCATCTCTCTTTTTAATAATAACTCCATCTTTTTTTATTGCAGATATAAATTTTCTACCAATATCAAAATGGTGTTTTACACTCTTGAGACTTTTATTCTCTTCTACTGCTTTCCTTGCTAGATCATAGTTATACTTTCTTATAACATATTCAATTCTTTTCCGCACCATTTTATAAAATTCGAGATATTCAATCCTTTTTAGTGCATCATTTTTGTATATCTTCATATTCCTTTTTTTTTTCATAAATTCTCTAGTCTCAGTAGAAATTTTATTGATCAATTACTGCTTTTTTCTACCAGCTATCTTTGTTGCAATTTTTAAAAGTGTATCAGTTATTTTCATATTAATTTCATTCAAATCTGAATCATGTTCAAAATCTACTAATACTTGAAACCCATTTGTAAGTTCTAATTTAAATTCATTAAAATGTTCCTGAAGATTAGGAATATCAACTGTAAATATTGTTTTTCTTAATAATTTTTGTGTCTCTAGTTTTGCATTAACACGTATCTTACATCTTACTAATCGATAATCACTTCCTGTTTTAAATTTATTAAGAACATTACAATCTTGAAATCTATATTTTCTGTTAGTCAAAATATGAATGTTTAAATAGCTAACTTAAACAAACTTTTAATTAGTAAACCTAAATTTAACTTTTAAATAAGCTCTTATCGGACAAGCGAAAGAAACTCTAAATTATCTATTATTTTGTATGTATAACTTGTTAGCTATAAATCATTTCCATTTTTGTTAAACTAAATTACTAAATTTAAAGTTGAGTGTAGAGAGCCACATAGATTTGTTAGTATTAAGTTAGATTATGTGGAGTCAATTTTGGCCAATTGTTTCATAATTAAATTGATGCTGGTGGAGATATACGAGTGTTTAATGTCAATGTAATCTGGGGAGGTGCATTGGATTCTTGTTCCCTTGTGCTGCACTAGCATACAGGGCATAGTACCCACATGATTGCATAGCTCAAAAGTATTTCCATTACATTGCCAATGGTTGTAGATGTATTTACTATGCAATTGATCTCCTTACACTCTGGTTTGGATAGTAAGACAGCAAAGACCACTATCTTCTGTTTTAATGAGTATGTATAATATATATTTCCAAATGATTACCTTGCTAGAGAGATGCACATTAGTGTACTGGTCAAAGGTCATTATTTGTTTAATGATTTCATGCTACAGATGCACATTCCTGCATGATTTTTTTAAGCTATTATCTTCATTTTGCAGTGATCACATTGGTACATAGGTAAGCTAGCATTGGTTTAATTGTGAACGTTTACCCTGAGGTTAAATGATATGAGAGTCTTTAAATGCATATTCTTTGTAGTCTATTCGCACTTAACCCAATATGAAAATATTAAATTATATAAAATGTCATCCATCAGTGGTAATTAAGATAAATATCAGGATTTAAACCTATCTAATAATGTTAAAATAAAGAATCTAATCCTCCAATCTGTTTTAATATATGTTATGTGCATAATAAATGTTTGTCTTAGTACTGGCAGTGTCTTATTATTTTATCTTTATTAATATTTTGAAATAGATAATTAAAAATAAGTTTGAAATGTTATATTATAAAACTCAGCTTACCATGAGCTAGTGACTAGGGCTATCAGTCAAATAAAGGTTGAATTTTACCCGTACATATCTGCCTACTTTATAAATTTTCTGGGTTCGAATAGCCTAGTGGTGCCCTGGTAGGGCAGATAGGAAAAGAGTCTCTGTGGGCCATTATAATATATATATATATATATATATTGTAACTAGTTGGATTACATAGCACCCACTAATATAATGTGTGTGCATAAATATATATACAAAGTTGAAAGAAAAACTAGAAATAAACACAGACAAAAATTATAGTAGATATTTTATACATTCATTGAAATAAAAAGTAAATAAATAATAAATAATAACTCTGATTTAAAATATTGTTTTATAAATTAAACTTTTAAAAGGTCTGAATAAATATATATACACCTGGGTCTCTTTTTACGCGGATTTATTTAACACGATTTTGAAGTTATGCGATTCGCGTTTCTCCGGAAGTCGAACTCCGATAATGCGCTATTACTTTAAATAATAAATTTTGCATATATTGAAAGTAATAGCACATTATTGGAATTCGACTTTCATCTTAGTAATTTCAATATTTTCAGTGCTTTATAATTGTAAGATTTTATGCAATAATGAAATTAAAATCATGATTTCCACATTTTATGTATACACACATTAAATTTTACAAGATTATAATAACTGAAACACAGGCTTGTTATATACCTGTGGCTATATATATGTAATATAGGGTATATAAGCACAGACTTTCACACCACCCACCTCTCTCCACTCTATCTAATAACAATGTAAATTTGTTCAAACATTGTGCGTGTTAATTTTGCATTTTAAATCACATTCTGTTTTTGCTTTTTAAAAAAAACATAATCAATTATTAATCATTTAGTGTCCACAAGTTTATTTTTAAAAGGTGAGTAATAGCAGTGGGCACAATTAAAATTGAAAATTAAAAAATTAAAGACAAAAATAAGAATTTAATTTTTAGTTGTTAGATTAATTACTAATTACGTTGTCACCAAAAAACCATTAACACAACGTGAGAGTGACGTTGGCACTAGTTGTATTTCCTTTTGTGAAGAATCTGATTTTTTACCAGTTTGCAAACGAACCTGTTTATTGGCAAATAGTGATAATAATTAAAACGTGTATAAAAAATGTAAATTACTGTAAATTATGCATAAAAATATATTGTTTTGAATAAAATTAAATATTATAGTTAAAAAAAGGTTGTCTTGTATCAATTTTTTTCAAATTTGAAATTTTTTATTAGTCATATTTTATTTCCTTATTTTTTTTTGCACGAATTTTAAAGTAATTTTATGTTGGTGCTTTGCTTTTACACGATTTTTGAAAAATCACAGTCCGTATCCCCCCTTTTTCAAGGTAAGTTACGTCTATTTTTGCACAATTTCATTTGCGCGTGTTTTCTGAGGAACCTATCTATCGCATAAAATGAGACCCAGGTGTATTGTATTATTATTTATTCTGCTTGTGAAATGTAAAAACAAAATACTTGTTTTTGAAATTTTTTTAATTAATTAAAACATGTATGTTTTCAAAGGGATTAGAGAGATAAAAATAAAAACTCTATTTTCAATCATGTTGTTGTTATCACCTCAGACGATTTTATAAAAAGACTGATAAAAAATAATCAGTCTGATAAAAAAATATCAGTCAGTCTGAATAATGATTTTTGAAGAGAGCAGTCTGGATAATAATTTTTGTAAGAATGGTCAGCTAAAAAGTTGTTTACAATATTTTGTTGCAACTTGATGAAGTTTGCAGCAGTAGGTTTTAACTGACCATAGAGTTGGCAGAATAGCTACCATGAACTGATGTAGCTGAGACAGGATAGTAGATTCAGGAACCACTACTGTTTTCCTTGCAGGAGTTTGAATTCACATGGAGAACATGACTCATTTCTTTGTCCTGAAATTCATAGCCTTAAAAGTGGAGAGGACAGTTGCTTGTCTGAAATCTATCAAACCAAGACAGCTTCTTGCCTGGAATAATTCTAGATAGAAAGAGACCAACATTTTACATGGAATACTTTTTCCTGATGATAACAACAAGCCAGAAATTATATTTTTCTGATTGACCAAAAACCAAGTTTACCAAGAGAAAGCTTGAAGAAATTGGTGTATGTATGCTGCTGTTTATATATAAACATGGGGAACCACTGATAAACACATCATGTGTATGTACAGTGAGTTATTTTATTTTAATACTTCTTAAAATGACTATTAAAATTATAAATTAATAACTTAAAGTTAAAACAAACAAGTAACTTTTGCTTGAATTGAAATCTAACTGCAGTTATATATAATAATAAAATTTTAAATGATTTCTTTGATCTGAAGTGACAGATATATAAAACAATTTTAGTTTTCATTTATTAAGGTAAAAAAAAAAGAAGAGACATTTTATATTTAGAGACCTTGATAATTAATCAACAAATACATATCAAACAAAAGTTGACTTTATTTAGTTTGATAAAAAAAAAAAGGAACGTATAAACTGAAACTAAATTGTAAATTATATCTATGTTTTGTTTATACACATGTATATATGTGAAATTTATTTATATTTTCCAAATGGAATTAATGAGGAAAATATAATATTATTAATGTAACAAATTAAAATAGGACATATATGCAAATTTTGATCATTGTTTGTTATTGAGTATTAATTGTATATTATAAATCATGCATCTGGGTGCATATATATGCAAAACATAGTAATAACTTGAATTGTATATTGTAATTTTGTAAATCATAAATGTGGTAATTTTTATTATTATATAGTAATCAAAATCAGAAGGCTTAATTGATATGTGAAGAGCCATAATACCATATTTTTTATTGTTATTAATAAACTTATTGAATTGTTAAAATTGTATTGCATCATCTCTTAGTCACATACAGTAATAGATATTATATTCTTTGAGCTAGATGCATGCATGGTGTGAATATATGAATGGGCATGTGTCTTTAGTGCTTTTGGGCATCTAGAGATGATCATTCATCATCCTGGTTGGCACAAAAAAGGATACTCTTTAAAGCCCATGCACTATCTTTTATTTTACTTTAGTCTTATTAAAAGTTAAGTTTATAGTTGGCCAGTACAAGTGGCCAGAGCATTGATGATGATCAGAAGGTTTTAATGTCCCAGCATTGTTTCAATTGCTGATTTTTATGTATTCTGATGGATGAACACTTAGTTTGTGCCTCCAAATTAATGGTTAAATAATTGCCCAAGCTGAAAAAGGCTCAATTGTAAGCCTGGTCTATGGAAGACCTATTTCCAATCCAGTCACAAGGTTGACTGTTGATTTATATTTTTTATTGTTTAAATCCAGCCACAAGATGGACTGTTGATATATTGTACTGATTTATTTATTCCCATTCATGATGATGAATGGTATCTTGAGTCTTACTTATACTGGTATTTACTTTTATATTATAATGCTGGTTGATTCATAGTTAATCGTAGTTGCTCTTATGAGTTAGCTGGCTGATCTCTCAATGATTTCAGAGATTCTCTAATCTCATGTTCTTTTGAATACATAAAATTGCTTATATGTATATTTGGATGTTAAACATTACTTCAACATTATTTTATAATTAGACTGGGAGTAGTGATGATTCCCATCATCTCACCTCAGATCAAACCTCTCGTTCCCCATCCCGTTACAATATATATATATATATATATATATTGTATAGTCGAAAGTACTTCTAAAAGAATATAATTTATATAAATTGTACTGTATTTTGATATATATATTGATTTGTATATTACACACACACACACACACACACACACACACACATATATATATAACAAGCCACACGCTTAATGGTATAGAGCATTGTGCTTGCTATTCTCTTGAACTAAATCTAGGTAATAAATATATTTTTAAGTAACTGGACTTTGTCAGTCTAGTTAGGCATTCTATAGCTTTTTGATAATTGAATATTTTGTTATTTTTAGCTGATGAATAAAGATTTCAATTAAAGTGAAGATAATCAGAAAAATATCGATGTGCTGACAATAAAAATATAATTGTAATAGGAAGTAGTTTTTTTCATTAAGTATTATGATTCTTTGGTATTGTCTTTATATTCACTTTTAAATTTACATTTTTTTAAAAAAACACACATGTAATATAAATTAATTAAACAATTTTTTATGGTATGAATTACACTTTATTTTACCGATTTACTTTTTGTTTTTAGGAATTTATCAACAAATTTGCATTTAAAATTGCCAGAACCACAGACTTATGGGATGCTATTCAAGTGGTATATTATTTTATATAATTACTATTACTAATAATAATTAAAATGCATTAAATTAGTTTTTGTTTAGAAATAGACCATAATAAGTTTGTAAATGTTCATGTACTATATCTATGCCATATTTTTCCAGCTCAAAAAATGAGTGAAACAAACAAACACACAAAAGTCCTTTCTCCCATTAACATATACATAATTTACACTAGACCCAAACAGTTAATCAAGTCACATTATTCAGCTTGTGTGGTTATTAATGTGACTGATCAATGGATATCATATTGTCTGACCAAAATATTTATACTCGGATTCAAAACCTAAGATAGGTTTAAATATTAAATTGTTTGTTTGAATACTATAATGAAACACTGGTAGTCTACTATGTTACCAACCTTTGTGGTTTCCATATTCCTCTTGGGTTTTAATAAATTATCTGGTAACCCATATTTATTATAGTAAGAAATAACAATAACTATATTTTTATAACATGCTTTATTTGATCTTTTTAGTCCCTGCATCCCCTTGGCTTTTAATATATTATTCTGTATTTATAAGAAATAAGCTGCTTTTCATAAAAGCTCTACTCATTAAATAAATCTTAACCAGACATTTTGAGTTATCAAACTCTGAAATACATAAAAAATCTATGCAACCTCATTGTGTCTTCTGTGACCTCATTGTGTCTTCTGTGACCTCATTGTGTCTTCTGTGACCTCATTGTGTCTTCTGTGACCTCATTGTGTCTTCTGAGAAGAGGCCTGATATGTTTCTGGTATAATCGACAGACAATACTAACATGAACAGTTCAGAAATGTTGATAACATAATTATGTTTGGAATATATTAATAGCATAATATACTTATTTATCTGCTATTTATCATACTCCTTGGACAAGCTTCCCATACATCATGGGAATGAGTATCCCTGATTGGGAACCCTTGGTCTATAGTGAAGAGAGAGCTCTTTTCTGAAGATTATCAATAGTGAGAAGCTATGTGATGTGATGCAATGCACTGTGACTTTCTCCTTTTTTTGGAGCCAGGAATCTCTTGGACACTATGCACAGAAAAACCTGTTAGCCACTTTGTTTTCCTTTTCCATTCTCCACCCTAAGTTTTTCCCATAATCTTCTTTATTCTTCTCCATCCCATTTCCGCAACATAATCTTTGTCAACTCCATGGCCTTCATATCTAAATCCCCCTTATTTTTCCAAAACCCAGCATAAAAACCAAGAACCCACTTTTTGTATAATCACTTTGTTTATATTTATTCCTCCACAACTCCATTATTTGTACCCTTTCTGCTTGCAGACATTTACATTCAATTAACTAATTTGGGGATATTTGGCACTGTCATCTGGTGTTCAGTGATTATTAATTTTTAAGTGCTTCATTAATAAATGAAAGGATAAGCCATGAATTATTTTCATTTTCCATTATATATAGCTATGAATGTCAGATTAGTTATTTTTCCACCACCACTTTCTTTTTTAATTTAAGATTTTGACTTGAATGAAATAGTCAATATGTAAATGACCTGTCCAAAAATTTATAGTCTATTTTCTGTTACCAGTATCCTTAGGAACAATTAGTTACTAACCCACACGTATTATCTAGATGTTCTATACTAATAACACACACATGGGTGAATCATTTTAACTCTTTCACACACACAAATGCGCCCATATTCATATGCACAGTGAAAATAATTATGTCAAATACTTGCTTGAAGGTATATTAGATGTGATAATATGTTTGGCTATTTACACCAACAGTCATTAAATATTGAATGTATAGAAAATGTTAAACTTCATTTAAGCTTTTCAAACATCAACAACTAGATAGTAATAAGACACAAATAGATTGTGTTGTTTATTTGTGAGTTATATCTAACATGTTGTTTGTATTTGAAACGTTTAAATAAAGTTTAATATTTTCTATACATTCAACATTTAATGATAGCTGATAGAAATAGCCCAACATCCTATTACAATTATGTCAAATGATTTGCTAAAAGTTATATGACCATAAACAGCATCCATTGATTGTTATAGCTTGCAATAGGTGATATTACTGTATCGAGAGGGTTGATACTGTTTTTTTTAAAAATGTGGGCACCACATTTTCATTTATCATTTGATGATTAAAATTCATTCATTTAATACTTTATCTATAAAAATTCATTCATTTAATACTTTATCAATAAAGCAATTCATATATAACGTGACATTGCTTTTATAAGCTTGTTTGAGCTATCGATACGCTCTGTATTTCATTTAATACGTTGTGTAGTTTAATACAATGATAAATTGGCAGGTCCTAGGTCTCAAAAACAGTGCATGATAGTTCAACTCTGTCACTTTGGTTTTTGAATGTCACTTAAATTTCCAGCAATGCTATCGTTCAATTATTATTATTATTATTTTTATTTTTAAGCATGCTGCATATTTCATGCTATCACATTTTATAGATAAGTGTGCGGAAAAAAAAGAAAAAAGTCAATGTCCAATATTCATATATTTTTAAAAAAAATCACTTTCAACTTACTAGTTTTATTTTATCTGGAAAAGATCTTGAATAAACAAACAAATAAAATTAAATTCATTTAACCATATAAAACATTTTTACTTTTGTTAGAAGTTTAAAGTTAGGTCAAATATTGAAGAATTATGATTACCATCTGGTTAGTGAATTTTCACTTCAATTGCACTGTGTTTATTACATAATGTAAATAAATCATAAAACGAATCCTCAGTATAAGACTTAATTTTAATTTCTCTCAATATATGTAGCATTTTCTTATCCTCAAGCTTCCAATTTTACTACATTTGCATATGCCTTCTTGTAACAATCTTAAACAGTTGTAACTTTTTATCCTTGGTTTGGTGTGGTTGGGTGACCAGCTCAGACGCTTTAAGATCATGGATCATATCCTAGCCTTGTTACTTCCGATATTTGAAACTTTCTATACATTCTTGAGCAATTAATCTTCCCATTTATTTTATTTTGTAAATATCTATTTACACAATCGATTTTTTACTACTTTACAAAAGATGACCGAAATGATATAAATTCTCAAATACTGTATAGCTTTACAAAAATCAAAATTTCATGAAGTTTGTTATGGCTATCTTATCTTCAAACAATGGACTTATCCAGATTTACAATTCATCGCAACTAAACAACTAGCCATTTGTGGTGTATTTACCCACATTATGAGTGAGAAAACCACAATTACTTAATCCAAACTAATTTATTATTGAGTATTTATTATATGTTATAGGGATTTTAGAATAAATTAAATATTATTTATTTATTATATGTTATATAAAGAAAACTAGAATATTTACAAACATTAAATATAATTACATACAGAAAATACGATCATGGGTTTCTAAAAAATCTATATCCCCTCCTCAAATGTTGTCGGACAATTACTGCCTCATATGAAACATACTACAAATTACCCAAAGTTAAAGGTTTAAATAAATCAAAATAAGGTCAGGATGATCTGCTTTAAATACTAGTCGGATTTTTGTCTCTTCAGATTCCGAAACATCTGCGTTTATTCCCTTGCAGAAACTTTGACTGGTCCCTGACAATCCCAGTTATGAACATCATAGCACTTCCATGACAAAAGAAGGAAGAAAGGCACTGATGGTCGAGAGGTCAGCACAGCTGTCTTACAAGTAGTTGTCCCAAGTTAGCGGGTTCACATCCTGGCCGATGCTATGACACATGAAAAAAAAAAAACTTTACAATTCCGAATTTTTATAATTTGCCACTTATTTGTTCCCTTATCAGAAATTTTCCATTCTTTAAATTTCTTATATATATATAACTCATTCCTATGAAAGTTTTCATTGTCATTGATTAACACATTTAATTTTAACTTCTGGAGTATTCTTATCGCTTTTAATATTTTTTAACTAAAATATTTATTGAAAGTAAAATACTACACGTATCCAAATTTACAAGTCACCACAACTAACCAATGCTTAAATGGATACACGAATTAACTAATAACAGAAGTAGATCAATAGGTGAAGATGTTCATTAACCTATGTATAAAGTGACTATTTTTAGAGATCAAGTGAAACAACAACAAATAACTGTCAGAGGTATATTCATATTATTCTCATTGTTAAATCAATTATGCAAATTGACGTTTAACTGGAAACTGCTAGAATTTAAACCTGGAAAATGCTAGAATTTAAACCTAACATGAAACAGGCTATCATGATGTGGTAGAAATGTTAGATATTCTGCTAACATATTAAACCTGACACAAGATAAGCTGCTATGGAAGTGTTAGGCTCAATATCATGTGAATGTAATATATGTAAATACTTATGTAAAACATTAAATTATACCTATGCGAGTCCATGTTTATTCTGAGCTATATAAGCACAGCAAAGCTAATACATATTGACTTACGGAAAAGTTATCTTTGTACCATTTAGAATCTAAGTAATTACATTAACTCTCTTAACATCAAATTACAAACAACGTAAAAACTGATCAATAAAAACCTCATATTACCAAGTATAAAAAGAATAATAAAACAAGTGTATTTATATCACATAATTAGACCTGTTGCTTTAAAAGAAGTTATTGTTTCTATTTATCACACATAAATAAATTTTAATCAAAAAAGAGGAAAATAACCAGATGTTTCCAAATTATTTTAATTTTACAGTTTCAGAAATTTAAGACATATTGAAAAATTAAAACAGACTATCCCACCCAGGATATGAATGACATTTATATTTGTGAATATTATCTTTTCTAAATGAATGGCATTCATACTTCTGAATATTGTTTTTTCTAAATGACTCAAATAAATTAGTATACCCTTAAAAGTAATAGATAATACACTGGTTTATTATGATACTACTTCACGAGTTATATTCTTTTTCAAATATTTAAATATTATATGTACATTCCCAACTTTTAAAAATAAAAGACAAAATTGCACTAATTATCGTGAAATGTTATTATTATCCAATATACCAGAAGTAATTTTAAGTATTTTGTGATGAATTATTACTAAAGATTCAGTGTGGTTTTAGAGAATCAAGAAGCATTATATACATGGTTTTATTGCCAGGCAAATGCTAGAAAAGTGTCGAGAACAAAGGAGCTATTTATATATTGGCTTTTACTAATATGGTTAAGACATTTAATTAATTTAATCAAACAGATTTAGGGCATTGTTTCAAATTAGTTGGTTGTTCATGAAAATTTATTCACTGTTAAAACAGTGATGTGATGTGATGTGATGTGATGTATTATGGCTTCTCCTTAAACGAAGTCAAGAATATCTCAGCAATTATGCCCAGATAAACCTGTTCGCCACTTTATTTTACATTCCCCACTCTAAATTTACCCATAATCTGCTCTATCCCATGTCCACAACATAATCTTTGTCAACTCTATAACCTTTATATCTAAATCCCCCTTATCTTTTCCCAAACCCAACATAAAAACCAATAATTCACTTTCTGTATAATCACTCTTTTCATATTTATTTTTCCACAACTTCATTATATGTACCCTTCCTGTTTTCAAGCATTTACATTCAATTAACAAATGCCTAATATTTTCTATTCCTTCCTTACATAATTTACAAAATAAATCACCCATATTTTTCCATTTACATGTATATTCTTTTGTAACTAAAGATCCGTTCGAGCCTTAAACAATAAACCACTTTTCTTACTATTATCATAAATTATGATAAATTCTCCATACACTAGCGCCACACTGTGTAAGCCATAGTAATCAAGGGATAGGTGATGAAATGAGGGAAGTGCTATTACTATGAGTTAAAAATGGCATCATTTGAAGTGAAAACGAATGTTAAACAAGAATGGATAATTTCTTCTGTCTTTGTTTTTTTTAGACAAGTGGATTTTGGAACTGTTTATAAGCAGCTTAAGAAAACAGAAATCTATTTGCAATACAGATTTGATATTGGAATTTTTTAATTTAAATCGATTTAAAGTACAAACAAGAACATTTTTTTTGGACTCCGGATTTACAGTTTGTTAATGATTGTGCTACTTTTTTTAATTTCAAAAAATGATCTATGGAATATATATAATGCTCTAAATGCTACCTATCCAGATTCAGGTTTAATAATTAATGTTTAAAAAATCAAGTTTTTTATCAGCCAACGATGAAAGAAAAATTGTCAGCAAGTTTCAGTTTGGATGGTTATCAACTTGGGAATGTAAACCAATTTAAATATATTGACAGTTTTATAAATAGAAATGTGGGCCTAGATATTCAGGTGCACCACAGTTTGGGAATGTGCTGTATTCAATTAAAAATAGAGTATTTTTCATGTAAAAACAGTTAAATTAGCAGTATGTAGAGCTGTTATTATATAATTTATTATTATTATTATATAGAAGGAAGTCACTTGATTCTTCAGTACATCAGAACGTTCACACTCTCAGGCAAGGCAGGGACAAGTTTCTATCCATTTTTTAATACCTTGTGGAGGAGTGTACAATCATTGCCCAATAAGATGCATTGCAAGTTTTGATTTTCATCAGTGCATCAATCACCTTTGGTTCAGGTTTTACTTCTGTGCTGATGAATCATCATGATAGGTGTCATATTTGAACTTAACTTCAGAAGTGGACTAGTCAGATTCCTTTCTTATCTGATTGGATTGAGCACACATTGCCACTAACCAATGTGTAAACATGTGGACAACCAATGTATAAACATGACCAAAGGGTAAAACCAAGTATGGCCAATGTGTAAACATGTGTATAAAATCATAACATTGGTTGGGCTCTCTGAATCCAATTGCTGCCAGTAAGATAAGGGATCTGGCAATAAAGTCAGCCTTTTGAAGACAAGCCAGAGAACATCTGTCTACCTATATGACTGAATGTGCTCTCCATTGAAACCACTTCCAACAGCGAAGATGTTTCTACTATATTCACTACTGATATGTCAATGCAGTGAGGCAACTCCTGATAGTACTGAAAGCTGCTATGATTATGGAAGACTTGAGGCAAGCTGTCTTGTACAACTGGATTTAATAAATTTGAGGCAAGCTGTCTAGTAAGCTGGAAGAGTTAAGACTAGAGCTCAGGAGGCAAGCTAAACATATTCAGCTGGAAGTGAGTCCAGTCATTTGGCATGACCAGCTCATTATTGAATAAATTATATGTCAAATTGCATTTATTGATTGTATTATATGTATGTATATTTATTTTAATAAATTATACATATTAAATAGTGAGTGTTTATATTTTTGATATTACTAAAACCTGCAAATTCAGCTAAACACAACTGTAGAATTGAACTAAATTTGAATGATGCAGTGATAATGTCAAGAACTTATTATATGGAAGTGAAATGTGATCAGTATAGGATATGTAAAGGCTTAAAAAAAGTTTTATTTAAGGATGTTCCATAAAATTTTAAAAATACAGTGAAAGAACATAAAACCAATTCTATATGTTCTTGATGGATATAATACTATAGAGGTCACTAAGGCAAAATCACATCTATGGTGGATTGAATATGTAAATTGAATGAATAATACAAGATATCCTGAAAGAGTTTTTATGCTGAATGTGAGCACGATTTTTATTGGAGAGGTAGAACCTGTCTACAATCTAAAAGTCATTCTAAAAAAGTGCAATAATGATTATTTGAATTGGAAGGGTATGGCAGATAATATAAAACGTTGGAGAATACAGGGTGTTGAAGTATTTTGGAAAGAAAACTTTTCTGCTGAAGAAATTAAAAGAGGTATTTCAAAATATCAAATAAACAGGAAAATGACCAACATATTCTATTTGTGGCCATATTTATGTTCACTGATTGGTTTTTTATAGTCATTGCAAAACTAATCTCGAGTGGTTTTTGATCTTTGTTTTTCTTAGAATAGGAATTGCCAACCCATGTTTGCATGAGTGCTGTATATATGTGTGTGTGAAGAGATATGCTGGAATATATATACTGCTTATTTATATATTTTTTTCGTATTGCTCTCCACAGACTCCAATGCATATTGAAGCTTATTGATATGTATATGCTTATAGGAATTGTCTAAAGATGGTCGTACAAACATTGATGTTAAATCTATAATGACGACCTGGATTTATCAAAGTGGATATCCTGTGGTCACAATATCCCGAAACTATTACACTGGAGATTTAGTCATTCAGCAAAAGAAGTTTCTGCAGGATACACGATTAAATGTATCACCAAGGTAAGCTTTTCTAATTCATTTTTGCATTATTTTCATTTTATTTACCTCTTGGTTTCAGCAATACGCATTTACCGCATTTACCGAGCTTACTTTCTTCCTGTATTTATTATTTTGACGAAGCTTTGTATATTTACTCGCATCATATTTTTGAACCACATAAAATGTTTAATAAGGTTGTTTGATTTTATAGTCTTTTTTATGTTTAAATATGGATTCTAGTTATCTTTTTAAATTATTTATCTACTGAATGTACATGAAATGACATAATTATTTCAAAAATTGTTCTCTTTGTTAATGCTTTATTAATGGTTTGCAATTTTTACCATGTTTGATGTACAATTTATTCATCATTTGTTTAGGACAGGAGTCAGTAATCTTTTTAACATGGTGAACTATTTTTCTAAATGTCTCAACCAAAAATTTAAAAGTGCGGCAGGTTGATGTAAAATTTGAATTTGTGAGAGGTTGTGATCATATTTGAACATTTATTTTAATAATAAAACATAACATATTCAGTATAAATTTATAATAAAAAATGAAATTATTTTACAAACAAGTGGGAAAAAAATGACGTCGATGGTTTGATTTATTTACATATTTCTCTGCTAGAGTTATGAAAATATTTTTTTTATTAAATACAAATACAAATAAAAAATGCTTTATGCTTATTATGACAAAAAGATTCGCAAGCTTGAGATCAAAAAGCCACTACAGATCTCTGATTTAAAACTATGTCATATTTTAATTTATGAATTAAATGTTAATTCTTTGGGGTCATGGTTCAGTGAGAAATTTAGCAACAGATTGAGTCTTTAAAATTTTTATTCAGTTAGTCTGACCGAGTTTTTTTTTTTAACCTCATATTTTTCAGCTAAGAATCAAACCTGAAATTTTAGCTTTGATTCAGATACCCTATCATTATATCAAACCACACAGAGTATTCTATTATAATCATTTCTGCTATAGACAATTTTGAAGTCATTACACAAATAAGCTATGTGCATCACTATGTATATACTATCAATATATATATACATAGTATATGTCCATCAATATATAGAATATACCTTGTAAAAAAGATGCATGCTCTTTGGAGTTAATGGTGAAGTGGCAAACTTAAGAGTCAAATGGACCTGAATTGATTTCCAGCTGTATAAAGTAAAAATATCTTAATTTAGGCAATTAAATGGAATATTGTATTCATCTCACTACCATAAATCTATAACATAACATTACACCATTATTTATTCATATCAAGAATAATTGTATTATAAGATTTATGTTTTACTCACCTTAATCATAACATTCTTTTTTTATACTTAATGAACTGACAAATATATAATTTTATTAAGAAAGAAATTAGTTTGTTTATAAAGCCACAATCCTGGGTATAATAGCATTGTTTTTAAATATATTAACCTCTAGTTAATCTACCTAGCTGTCCAAAATTGACAGTAGATATATCTAACTATTATTAGCAGAAGGTCAAAAATCACAGGTTAATACATGCAGATCAAGTAAGTGTCCAGACATTCACTAAAATTGGGAGAGGGGGAGGTAGGTGTCATACTCCTATAGATTCCAACCCTACAGTTTACTGTTACCTTGGTATGTACCTGAACTTAATAATATTTTTATAATGGTGTTTTTAAAATGTTCAGTGTAATGAATATTTGAAGATTTAAAGTGATTGACTGAAAGTTATTTATCTTGTAATTATATGTTAAACTATTTCCATCACCTAAGAGTAATTGTTAAACGTCTTAAACAGAAATTCAAACTTAATGCAAACTTTTGAAATACATATTGCTTGTAATAGCATACAGGTGCATATATAGTACAATATGTTGAGCTGTATTATTCTCATATCTTTTATTGGCATGAACAGTAATAGTATTAACATAGAAATCAAGTATGAGACTTTTTGGATTAGTGAATATTGAATTTAAGGCAATGTTCAAACCAATGAGGTCTTTTTTTTTATCAAGAAATTTATTGTGAGCTCCAAGAATTACATTATAGCAGTAACAGAGTTATGTTATTAACAGAACCTATAAAAAAGGTTACATAACCCAATACCTATAAACTGAGGGTAAAAAAATCAACTGTTCAATCACAAACTGTCCATTACTATAAGGCTCCATGTAGCATTGTAGATGTATGTTCGAGCTAGTTTTTCATCTCTGTTTTTGGTGGCCTGAAGTTTGCCAGAAGTAATTTCTTATGGTCATGCAAGGTGTGACCATAAATGAAAGTGCACCTAGTTGACCAATAGGCAAATAGCAAAAAGGTTATGATTTTTATGGATGGAAAAATTCCATTAGATATGCTAGAAATCAGTCTGGTGAGGAGAGGCACTCTAGTTTTGTACATGGATGTGATAAAGTCTCTGTTCCATTGGAGTGAGGTACAATGGCTCAGAATATGTGTCAGTCTGCCCTTTATGTAAACGGGATGATGACACAAACCAATAAGGTCTTTTGAAAGAATATATTCAGTATTCCCATTCTATTACTGTTCAGACAAATAACACCAGAAGAAGAGAGAGAAGAATACTACTACTTAAAACGTTATGTTATATATTAATCTGTCTGCTATTACTAACAGTAACAAAATTTAAATGAAGTTTGAATTTTTCTAACGATATTCAACAATGTAGTTTCAAATATGAAAATAAACCAACAAAAAAATTAGAAATAAAAATGATTGCTGCATTTGGAAAAATATCTAAGATCCTGAGTATGCCTGGAAGAAGATGAATGGTTAAATAAATAAAAAAGGAGATAGAATTATGTTTATAATTATATAATGTATGCAGGATTGCTGAGCACTGATTGTATATATGTGTGGAGATGGTAATCTGGACCAACTGATGAGTGCTGGTCTAACACGAAATATGTGTATTGGTGATTATTTATCTTTTCAACATGTGTATGATCAGGTGGATCAGCAATATAAAATGGCATGGAGAGTTGAGGGTCGTGTGAAAGTCTGAGTTCGAATCCCACATACATTACATATATGTGTAGGTTTAAACCTGTATAGTATATTAGTTTATAATTATAGTAAATATATATATATATTAATACTTATTTATTAGCTGAGTTCTGAGAAGTCACATATGTGTTAATCCAGCAATAATTTTCTAATCTTGCCATCTCAAAATAACATCTGCACGGGAGCTTCTGACAAACTGAATTGCTCAATTAAAGATTTATTTGAAAAAATGACAACCTATAACTGTATTTATTGGAAATTATACAAATGTCTACAAACACGCATTTATGTTTTTTGTGAGAAATTATCTTTCATCAATATTTAATTTTGAAAAATGACCGCCTATAACTTTATTTAATAAATATAAAACAAACGCGTTTTTTTGTGAGAAACGATCTTCCAAAAAGTAATCTGATAATAGTCTTAAATGGTAACCAAACATAAAAAAATACGTAGATATATTTAGTTATGCAATTCTGTCCATTTACAAAATGTATTTTAGAATCATTGTGGCCGAATGAAGTTTCTTATCTCAAACCATGTTCCATTATGAATGGCTGTGCTCCTTCAACAATCCTGAATGAAACAACGCCATGATGTAAAGTGTCATATCAGGCCATTTATGCTGACTTTTTGTCAGGGCAGGATGCCTTGAAAATAATGGACTGCATCTTTCTTGATAGAATTCAGTTCCCAAATTTTAATAATTTTGGGGGAAAATGCTATGCACATTCAGTTTGGAAAAATTAAAGATGGACAGTGAAACACATGCACATGTTACATTCACCAGATGATCAATTATTTATACTGGCATTTTTTCATGACATCATAGTGTAATTTAAAGCATAAAATGATGAGCAGAATCAAATTTTGACTAATTACTTTTTTCTCATCGAAACATCTAATATTCACTTACAAAATGAATTCACTTCCTTTTCTAGAAGATTGTAAATGTATTCAATTTGATCTTTATATACACATTTGTTTGCACTGTTGATTTTATCAATACTGACTAATGTATAAGTACAATATACTTAATTTTCATTGAAAAAATAACATTTAAAACTAATCTTCCCAACTGCCAGGCTGCATATTATGGGGAGACCAGGATCAATATTGCCAACAAAGTCGCTCAGCATAAATACATTTACAATAAAACTAAAACCAAACAGGAAGGCAATTACATCTTTGTTGGGCATGAAAAAACAACAGGGCATAGATTCAAACCCACATCTGCTAATATCATTTGTTCAGAAAGACATGATGCTAAACGCAAGATCAGAGAAGCATTACATATAGCAAGTGATCCTAAGTTCATTAATCGAAGAGAAGCCTGCTTTGCTCTGTCCTCAAAATGGTAGTTATAACTAATTTGCATTATTTTGCATAAATTTTCCTTCAAACAATGGAGTTTTTCACAAGATAGTAGCTATGAATATGAGAGCAAGAAGTCTCTCGAGAATCCTCAGTTAAAATAGTGTTTTATATTTGCTTTCGATTGTATATACTAGCTTCATTATCTGTGCATACAGCACACACTCCCCCACACACACACACACACACACATATATATATATATATAGTATTTACAATTTAATGAAGTAAATAATCCAATTATTTAATAGTTACATACATAATAAAAATGTTTAATAACTATTTAAAAGAATATTGAAATACTGCTGTTTTCAAAGACTATTTTTTAAAAAATAAATAACACTTATAAAAGGACGTTCCAGAAATATAAATAGTAAAATATAATATCAGTATTCATGAGTGATATTGCAATTGTTCATGAGAAGATGGAATATAGCAGCAACATTATAAACAAAAGAGTTAATAGCATCCAATTATCAAACTGGTAGTTTAAGTAAATTAGACCATTTATATATTAGGAATAATAAACAGACACTATAGTGAATGTATGATGGTATTAAAAATATATTCATAATGTTAGAAACTTTAAGATGTAAAATATTATGTAACCATCTTTTGAGAAAATAATTTCAAATCATAATATCTAAATAATTGTCAAACTTAAATGACTAGGAAAAGTGGAATCCATTTATGTCAGCATAGCAACTAGAAATGATCACATTAAGGATTTGAAATGTTTTCAATCCAAATAATGATTATTTAATATTTTGCACTGTAAAGTTGATATTATAAATGCCACAGTATGTATACTTGTTGTCATTATTGAGTGATATTTTGTTATATATTGCCTTGAGTTTTTCAATCAGTGTGAATAGATATCCATATAAAGGAGATGGTCTATATGTGGATGTTATATTGATCACACACTCTAGATCTGGAAATCCTTTTATTGTGGTTGTAATAGATTTATTGATTTATGTGGGTGAAAACATTGATTATTATTATCATCACCATCAGAATTGCTCACCCATGCAATTACTTTTGGCTTATCTTCACTTTCTTGTGACTACTTGTAGCATTACTTCATGAGTTTTGATTTATTGGCAGAAACTTGAACTAAAGTTGATAATGATGCTGATTGGTTAGATTCTTTGTTTCTTAAGTTTTGAGAATGCATGCAAGAGTACTTGCAACCGCTTCTCTTTTATGTTATTTTGCAAAAAAAAAGTATTTTCCATAGTTTATTTATATATTTATGATTATTTTTGCAAAATATTTGTAAAATATTTAATTTAAAAGAAAAATATCAATGATTATAATTAAATTTTATTTATAAATGTTTGTTTTTAAAATGACAAGTCAAGCAAACTGTAATAACAATGAAAAACAACAATGTTATGATTGGCCCACCACAAGCACCATAATAGTTATCTTTTGTCATTTTATAATAATTATAAGTGCAATTTTAAATTTTAGAACATAATTTTATGCTTTATAATGACTTAACAATAATTCAATCAGATTTTTAATAATGGAGTTCAAATAAATATTTTATTCTGATTGTATTTTAGAAGAAAATGCTGCAATCATCCAATAAAACAACAGCTACTGTTATGACAATATATTTCATTTTATTATTTTTTTTATATTTGTAATGTTGAAATACGATTTTTTTAAAAATATATCATTTGTAAATTTATACTTTTAATAAATAAAGTAAAATTTATTGTCATACAATACAGAATAAATGTTTGATCTTAGAATTAAATATTGAAAAGATAATTTAAAACCCACTAGGGATGACAAAAATCTTAAAATATGAAAGAATTAATTACTATATTGTATTTTTTTTTCATGTGTCATAGCATCAGCTGGGAAGCGAACCCACTAACCTGGGACAACTGCTTGTAAAGAAGCCACCACTGACCTCTTGACCACCAATGCTTGACACTATATTGCATATGAAAGTCTTTAAAACTGTTCACGATATTATTGCAAAGTGAGAGATTTAAATTTATCATTTCAAACTTGTTTTAAATGTATTCACTTCTTTCCATCCCAACCCATTTTTTTTACATCACAATAATTTGATAATTACCAGAAGGTAGTGAAAATTTATTATACCTGCTGTGATTCAAATGTAAATGATTATTCAGAAATATTTTTAATTGTTACTAAATAATTTAGGCATATGGCTGTGAGTTCAAAATTTTAGTGTTTTGAATTTTAAGCTTAAACTTAAATGGTATAATAAAGATGATTGCTAGATATATAATTGCTTTACTTTCTGATTGACAGTTAAACAGAATGATTTAAAGGATGACATTGACTTATTAACATAGGAAGGTTATTTTCTGAAAATATTAAAGGCATAAATATTGTTCTTGGTTATAGAGATCCTATCTTTCCATGAATTTAACACTAAGTGTTGTAAGTTCAAGTAATCCTCATTCTAAGATCAGGTTTTTGCTTATTCTTCTTATCAGTAAGAGCTTAGTATTTAAAGGTAAAATTGATACAGTTAATTATAGATTTGCAAAGCTCAAATCCCACCAAAGCATAATGTTCATACATTTTTAATCAACTTCATGAATGTATTTCAAAACATAATCTTAATTACTTAGATATAATCTTCAATTAAATCTAGAAAAGCAGATAATATAGCATGTATTCCAGTAATACTTTATCTGTAATGATCCATGCTAAAATCTATTTAGTATACTAATTTAAAGTATATCCTGACAAAGATTCAAATGTAATTAAGACATTATGGTCTGATGATCTTTATTCACATACTATGTAGCTTATTCAATGTAAATTTATTTCAGGTGATAATAAAATACATGGCATTACAAAATGTCCAACCATGAATGGAGAAATAATTTGTTAGCAGACCAATATTATTTGCCAATAACTATTTTAATTTTAAATGTGGATTTTTTCTCAGGCTCTCACCATATAAATTTTATATTACTTTCTTACAGTCATCATCATCATTGTCAACCATTATCAGTCCACTACAGGATGAAAGTCTCTCCAAGGTCAATCCATCTTCTCTGATTTTTAGCTTTTCTTCTCCACATCACATCTGCACACTTTCTTATTTCATCAATCCACTTCACATGTGGACTCTTTATGGGTCTTTTATAATCTCTTGGAATTCAGTTTAAAATTTTAATTGTCCATCTATTACCATCTCTTCTAGCAATATGTTCAGGCAACTCCACTTCAGTCTTTAACTCTTTCAACAATGTCATTAACACCATTTTTTCTCTTAACTATTTATTGTGTTTTCAATCTCTTTTTATTACTCCTAACATGCATCTCTCCATACTTCTTTGAGTGCTCTGAAGTTTCTGTATTGCTCTTCTATTAAGTGTCCAAGTCTCAGATTCATATGTAAGAACTAGTAAAACACATGTATTAAAAACCTTTCTTCTCAAACACACAGGCATATTTCTTTTTAGTATTAAATTATTTCTACCAAAAGCACTCCAACAAAATTTAATTCTGTAATTATTTTTATCCATTATGTTTCCATCTGTAGTAATAATTTGACCAAGGTATTTATAGTTATTAAATTCTTCTAACTCATTATAATCATTCTCTATTTTCATTTTTTGAAAAAATCCATTCAAAATTACTATAGTATTTTTAACATTTACCTTTAGTCCTACTTTGTTATTTTTAATCTGATAGCTTCTGCAACATTTCCTGCAGCTCTAAAGCATTATTTTTAAAAACAACTACATCATCTGCAAAATCTAAATGACTTAAATAATCTCCATTTACTTTCACTCTTTTAGCTTCCCATTTTAATTCACAAAATATTTCTTGCCACATTGCTGTAAAATGTTTTGGAGATATGGAGTCACCCTGTCTTACACTCTTCTCGATGTTAATCTTATTAGTATCATTATGTAATATAATTGTTGCTGTTGCATTTTTATAAAATATTCTTCCAAATGTGACAATATCATGGATCTAATCACTGAAGAAATGTTTGTAGAATCAAATACCTATTCATAATCTACAAATACAAAGTGTAATGGCAACTCATATTTATTGGTCCTTTTTATAACTTCTCTCAATACCTGGATATGATCTACTATACTAAAACCACTTTTAATCCATATTGTTTTTTTTTTTTTTTGGTTGGTTGAAATCCAATGTTCTCTGTAAATCAATTCTTGATAAAATTTTTGTATAAAACTGATAAAAGAATGATAGGTCTATAATTTCTAATATCTTCTTTATCACCTATATTGTTGATAGTATATTGAATGAGAAATCTTCTTTTTATATGACTTTCAAATATAATATGGGCGTTCTTGGGATTAGTGGTAGAGGGTCAGATTTCAGACTCTGCAGTGGAAGGTCTCAAATTGATTCTAATTCTGGCATATCCAGCACTTAATTCCCTTAAGAACTTCTAAGAAAAAAACATTTGATTATTTATGCCTTATATGGATTAATGAAATTGGTAGAATGACAGACTCTAGAACGTAAGACTCTCAGATCGATTCCAGTCCAGGCATTCAAACTTCTTACAAACTCCAGAGCAATAAATCTATTTGTTTAATACTCTTGTAATTTGGTGAAGTGAACATAAAGTTCTCATATCAATTGCATCCCTGGCATTCAATACCATTTTCTCATGACTCTTCTATATTTTGATTATTTAATAGTCTTCTTCAATATTTTCTTCCACTTTTCTCTAAAGGAAAAAAAAAACGCAGCTAATTTAAAACTAGGAGATGAATGATGAAATTATTTGGATTAAAAAAACAATTAAATTGATGAAATGTTGTATTTAAAAAAAAACAATGCCAATGTAAAAAGGAAAAGAAATATACATCATCATCAACTATTATCAATACACTGCAGGATGAAGGTCTCTCCAAGTTCAATCCATCTTCTCTGATCTTTAGCTTCTTTTATCCACATCACTCCTGCACACTTTCTTATTTTATCCATCCATTTTACATGTAGTCTCTTTCTGGATCTTTTACATGATAAGACATTAATAATTTTTATTAGTCATTCATTAGACTAGAGATTATCCAATAACGAATAATATTTCTGTAGTGTAATTTTGACTACGCTATTCTCACGCAATGTAGAACTGGTTTCTATCTACTTAATTTTAAGCTATTAGCTTGCATAAAATAAAGAAATAACAAGAAGCTAGATGCTAAATTTATTAGCTTCAATTTTGAATGGTAGTTTCCATTGATGAAAACAAAAGCCAGAAGTTAGTTTGAAGATGATAACATTTTATCATTACATTATATGATTTTTATTAATTAAGCAAGTTTGCAATAGATATATCTCTATAGTAAGAAGAAGAGGAATGATCTTGCAAATTAATGTAATTAAAGTTATTTGCAGTTTCTGTCCTTTAAGCATTTTATTATACTTCAAATGTAAAAGACAGAAATTAGATACAACTAAGTCATATGATAAATTTATATTTTTGTTTATGTATCATCATCATCATCATCATCATAATTATTTCCAATCATTATCGATCCACTGCAGGATTATCTCTCCAAGTTCAATCAATCTTGTCTGGTTTTTAGCCTCTCTTCTCTACATTACCCCATCACACTTTATTTCAGCCATCCATCTCACAAGTAGTCTTTTTCTAGGTCTTCTAAATTAATAATAGCATTTTATGTCTGGGGACAGTAATTTTGCATTAGTGTGTTTCTGCAATATTTCTGAATGACATTTACTATCTAGAAGATGTATGATAAAATTTAATCAAAATTTCAGAATAATGCCAACATTTATAATAATCAGATGTATACATGGATGAATCAGAAACGTATATCTACATTTGTTATTCATGGTAGTCTTCACTAATTGTGAAAATAAAGAGAAAATTCCCATTAAATTTTATCATTTACAGTTTACAAAATTATGAGAAATCTTTTATTTAATTAATATATATGTATATTATCAAATGCCAAAAGATAATCTACTCATTATGATAAACTAAATACATCTCTTCAAAATTAAATCACTAGTCAATGTTGATGATTTCTCACATGAGAAGTCTGTCTTGGCAGGAAAACCATTGATAATAAATTTGAAATTTGACGCTGATTATTAATGATTCAATTTTGAATTGTGTGTATTTAATATAATTATATATATTTAACAAATCACTTAATTCTTTACCGTGCACCATATATAATAAAACAAGAACAGATCTGTAATTCAATCCCAATTATAGTAAGATTAAGAAATCAACAATTACCAGATGGCACTGCATTTAAATCTCCATTTTCAGATATATTTCCGGTTTGTTGCTTTTATCAACGAGACTTGGATTCAAAGCTTGAAGGGCTTTAACTTTTCAGACTTTTAGCTTGAATAATGAAAGTACTTACTGGATGCATAAGTGCATTTTCCCCAGGTTTAAATACTATGGTCATGAATAAAGGCAAAAGCTAGAAACTGGTTTGATTATAGAAGTTTATTGAGATAATTAGTGATTATTTAATCTTACTATAGATAGCATTAGGGTAGGAAGCTTCTCTTGTTTTATCATATATAAATAGAAGTTGAAAAAATAATGGTTAGTATCTCACAGGTAAAATTTCGAAAATTGTATCAAAGTAGAAGCAAACTTAAAATTTTAAAAGATAACTACCTCATAATCAATCTACAATATGGTCGGAAAATAGGTATTTTACATTTCATAGTAAACAAATCAAATAAAGAAAGAAATCTTCACTATCCAACATTTGATTAGTTTGATGTGCATTGTAGAAAGGTGTTGGAGATAGGATATTTAAAAAAAAAAAACATTTTATTTTTATATCTATATATACGCACACACACATTTGGGCAATAAAAAAACCGAATGCCTTTATTGCTTGGGAGTTCCTAAGAAGTACGACTGCCAGAACTTAAGTCAGACGCGCTACCAACAGCGCCAAACAGCGCAGGGTTGGTGGACAATATTATTATTTAACAAAATGGCACTTTTTTCCAAAGTGTTCATTTATTTAGATAACCATTTATAATTGTTATTTTTTATTCTTGTCTACCATATTTTTATTTATGATAAAAAGTTTTAATTTTTACAAACAATTACTGTTTTTACTATCAATACTATGATTATTCTAGGAATTTCTCTTTATAACCTTTGTTTTCTTAGTTCGTTTGCCAAGTGGTCTATTCCTATTACTTTAGCGTATGGAAATAGCTCTCAGATGTCTGAACCAATCATGCGTTGGGTACATCAACAGTACGGTAGGTTATTAAGAATAAATATTTAATTCTGTATAAAGTACGATCATATAATAATCCTGTCAGGCATTTATAGAACATCTCTTTTTTTAACTAAGTATTTGATAAACCCATGTTTTGTTAATGGAAGTTAAGTGTGAACATAGTGATTTAGCAAAAGCTTATGCCTAAACTATTGTGCAACTAATAACGTTTATGCTTCTTAAAGCCTATTATATTTACATTGGTTTAGTCAATAGACATTGAATGGTACAACAAACAGAATGCAAGTTTATATTTATTGGATGATGATGTTTTAGATATTGTTAAATAATAAATAAAACAACTAAAATTAATAATGTCATTATGTCTATTGAGAGGAATGATATATTACAAAGAAACAGAAAAAAAAAATTAAGACAGTTTGAAGATAATATTAGTAATTTTTATTAGACATTCATTAGATTAGAGGTTATACACTTAATGAATAATATTTATGTAGTGTAATTTTCACTGCATCACTCTCACGCAAGATAGCGACTGGTTTCTACCCATTTTTAATACTTTATGGAGGGATGTATTCATAAACATCTCATAAACATATGACCAATGATATATAAAAAACATATGATCCTCAAGATGCACATTTCATGCTGAATCATCATTCATCAGTTAGCCCAGATCACAATCTCTTACACATATATTTATCATTGTTCAGAATTTATAGAAAGCCAATTATTGTGTCTTTGAAGAAACCGAATAGCAAGTGCAGGTGTTGGTGTTATTACTGAAAATTGATAAGAGGGTAAATTTATTCAAGGTTTATGAGTTTAAATTGAGCTGAAATGTCTGGGTTAGTTTCTTAGATGTGTAGAATATATTAATCAAGAACAAGAACTTATTTAAAACAGATGGACTACATTTATTGGATAGTAGAGTAAAGTGTGAAAAAGGATTACCAATATATTTTATATATGTTAATCTAAAGAAAACGTGCTTGTATTCTTGGGGGGAGGGGACAATTCAATAAATGTATTTTAGCAATATTTATTTATAGATTTGTGACTTAAACAATTAATAAAAAAGTAATAAAGATTTCAACCTTTATAAAAAGTATGGAGATTATATATTTTGGGAGAAACAATAAAGATCAAAAGTAATACATTTACATGATATAACAACAAATATTGATGATAGTAGTGAAAGAATCAATAAACTGAAATGAAATTGGTCTGAACATATTTCTAGAAAAACTAGCAAAAGTGATTATTGGAGTCCTAAACTGAATTACAAAAAATGATAAAATATCTAGAAAAAGTCCACACGTGAACCACGTGAACTGTATGAATGAGATAAAGAGGTTGCTGAAGGGATATAGAAAAGTGCAGCAAGAGATTAAAGAAAGTGGATTAAAGTAAAAGAAACTTTCCCACAGTAATTTAGTAATAGCGGAAAATGATAATAATGCATGATGTATATATTGTGCCCTATCAATAGGGATGATGGCCCTTAACAGATATGCCAAGTCCCTATGTTAGGCCCTACTTGAACTCTGACTAGGTACTATTTAACAGACTTACCAGTTTCCCAACCATCTTTTATCAAGTATAATAATTGTATTTAGGTAATACTGTTATTTATCCCGATCCACTTTAACATGATTAAATAGTCCTAAATAAGGTGTAATTCCCCATAACAATTGTGAGACTCATCTTATCCTATCAACAATATTGCATATTCTTTAACATTAAACAAATACAAAAGTATTTATTCAATGGCATGAGAATACCTAGACACTCCTCCTTATTAAGTACCCAAATACTCCCATAACTAACAATAATGTTTCAATGAATATAATAAAACAACTGTAGCAAATTTCAATTAAATTAATGGATAAATTATACTATCATTTTATTGCATGTAGAGCCTTTATTCTTATAATTTCATAGGATGATGATTAGAAATAATCACAATATTAATTTTATGTTAATTAGATCTCAGGATAATCATTGATTTTAATTAATTCTTCATACTACCCATAGAATATCCAGAGGGATTTTATTTAACTATATGGGTAGTGATCCAATCAATAAAAGACTTATAACCTGAACTTATAATCAAACTGATGGTAGTATTTTATATTTATGTTCTCTAATATTTACTATTAAATTAATATTGTTATCCGAATTGTGGTTATATTTGGTACTGTCAATAATAAGGAATTCACAATTCATTTCCTTATAAATAAACATACTTTAATAATTTGCGATATCATCAATGACTTATGTGATCAAGGCAAGTTATCAGTAAGTTAAAATCTCTTCTAAGAAATGTGTTTTTAAATGATGGTGATATTGCCCTATACTGGATTAGTTTCTTATTGCAATCTCAAACTGTATTTTCTGGGTTCATGTGACGTAGTGGCAATGACTCTCAGAAAAGAAATGTAACATTTGATACTTAAATTAATTTTCAAAAAAATAATTTTAATCATATCATTTACAAAAATATTATAAACATTTTAACTAATAAGTAATTTAAAATAACAAGAGTAATAAGGTTAAATACTCATATAATATAGTAATATTAGAAACAATTAAACACAATAAATATTTCGGACAATAAAACTAAAAAAAAAAAAACCCTTTCTTATGATCCGGTGCTGTTGTGATATTTCCAATTAGATGCATATACTTTTTCTATATATCACAGATCAAATATTTTCATTAGATAAATATTTCTTCTTCCTTCCCTTTTTCAATTATTAACCCCTTATAAGTTAGATTTTAAATTATAAAGATAAATGGAAAACATTAACTATTATAGTCTTGTTTCACTATAACACTTTTATTATAATACCGTGAAATTTACTTTTGTTTATTTTATAGGCCCCCATGATATTTTTCCTTTGATCTTCATTTATCTATTTTCCTAAATTGTTATTATACTAACTATAAAAACATAAATTAGTTCTACTTGCTGAATTACAACCAAGAACAATTTTATGCGATATACTATTAAATCTGAATCCCTATATTTTCCTATAATAATTTTCATTTACTGTTTAAGTAATATTTACTGAGGCTATAACCTCGATAATATGCGTATAAAATGCGATAGTAGGGACCTCTACAGGTGTTTTAACCACAGGCTTACGCTATGGAAGAAAAGAGGGTTCCATAGCGTAAGCTTGTGGTTAAAACACCTGTAGAGATCCCTACTATCGCATTTTATACGCATATTACCGAGGTTATAGCCTCAGTAAATATTACTTACGTAATCAATGTGCATTTAATAAATTTATAATTACAACTTTAAATTTACTGTTTAAATAAACCGCTCTTTGGTATATCATAAATAAAATATTTATCTTTGCTTTAACTAACTACTTAATTATTACCTTTATATCACTGACTTATATGTATTTAATATTTTTCATATAATTGTTTGATTCTATAAATTACAAATTAAGATTACTTATAATTCCTTATAACTATATTAAATTGTCCGATTATAAAACATAAAATCATGTTTAAAATATCATGGTTTTTTTTTTTCCAATTTTGTATATTTAAACACAATATATTAACTATTTTATTAAAAAAAATTAATACTATAGACAACCGAATTAAATCACTTATTAACTCCATGATCTATTGATCTAACCCCCTCCCCTTATTGTAAGAACAACTATATATATAATTTTAAGTGTCATAGCATCGGCCGGGACGCGAACCCGCAACCCGGGCAACTGCCTGCAAATGCAAGGCAGTCGCGCTGACCTCTCGACCACCAATGCAAGACAAAACAACTATATTTAACGTATAAACTTAACATATATACAAATATTACGTGACTGTTTTTTTTTTAGATGTAAGTTCTCAAAAAAAAAAAAAAAATCTCGTAACTTTTATGAGCATACTAACAGTTATATGCAATGCAGGCTGGTCACAAATCCATATTATGTTCACTTTT
Organism: Epiperipatus broadwayi; assembly: GCA_028023455.1. Classification (NCBI taxonomy): domain Eukaryota; kingdom Metazoa; phylum Onychophora; class Udeonychophora; order Euonychophora; family Peripatidae; genus Epiperipatus; species Epiperipatus broadwayi. Next base: position 1,206,835 of record JAQFVV010006359.1, on the reverse strand, counting down.
TCACTGTTTGCCATCTTCCGAAGATTATTATGATTATAAAATTCATCAGGCATGGTGTTACTTTCAATGTATAAACTGTTTATTCTTTCTTTGGTAATCGAAGAATATCGCAACTTGCCTTATCCTGTCCACTTAAAGACTTCCTTCATGAGGAACAATTCAGCATTTGACTGATTCTTGTTTAATTTTGATCACTATTATCATTATTAAGGAAAACATTTACAATTTTCTTTTTAAACATAAATAATAGTATCTTCTCCATAAGTTTCGCACTTCCTAAGGCGCTCCTGGTTATTCCCTCTCATTTCATTATTTATTCTCCATGCATATTTATTTTGATTAAATATTTTCTGGGATGGTTTTCTTTCATATACTAGTTTTATGTATTTTATTTTTCATTCCCAGATGATGGATACTTCATCTATCATAACAGATGGCTATTGTTCTATACACTTATAAATGCAATCTTCATTGAACATACATATATAATGTAGTATAAAGTGATACTGAAATTAGTATTGCTAATTTTTCACTCCTTTCTTCACATAAAATTTGATTCACACATGCTTTACTATTTATATTTAAATATGAGATATGCCTTCTATGATTATCTATTCCTGCTTTAGTTCTAGATATTTTTAAAAAGGCATACTTAGCTTTGTCCAAAGAATATAGATTTTCATTTGTCCTTGGTTGATGATTTAAACATTTCTAATTACTTTGACTACTCTGATGCAGGAATGATTTATGTAGTTTATCAGTTAAATCCAGCCTCAATTCAATACTCTCAATTTTTTCTTTCAGTGAGTGTATTCCATGATGAGATGTACAACATCTATTCTGAATTTTATATTATTTTCCTAGTATAATAACTTCAAAATTTTTTCAAGAATTATCAACTGCTGATTGTCTGTAGAGATTGATTTGATTAGCTTTAATTAAATCTTGATGACATATATCACTGTCATTATTAAAAGATCTAAAAAACTGAAATGGATTGGGCTGGAGCAATTGCATGAAGCAGAAATAATAGATAGTTAACATTTTAAACTGGTTTCCACATGATAGTAAAAAGGCTAAAAAATAGACAATATGTAATATGAATAAAGTAATGTTAAAGAAAAAAGGTTATGGAGCAAAAAAACTGAACTAGAAGATACCTTCATCTTGTAGTGGACTATAAGCATTAAAAATGATGATGATGAACATAAAATAAACAGATTTATCTCTCATATGGCTTACATTTCAGTTAAAATTTAGACCATCAGTCCTTTTAGAGATTTAAAATCTGAAAACATGTCAAAATAGAAGTCAAAACATAACTATTATGTACTATGACATATTTTATTCTTCTTTCTGGTGAGAGTTTTGTAAGAATTCAAAATTGAATTTTAATATTAAACCATAATTCTATTCCAGAATATAATAAATTGGGCTTGATTTGGTAGAAATTTATGTTTGCAAATGAAATAAATTTAAAAAATTTTTATTTGAACTTTGCAAATATTGAAAAAGTAAGATCGTAATAAAACCAAAGAATGTTTTCCATATTCATTGGTCTGGAGAATCAGATTGGTTGCATAAAATAAACATAAGATTTTTTTATTGACATTTGTGTTTCAAATGTGAATGAATAAGTATTAATAGATCTGATAAATTTAGACAATTGTGTTTTAAAATATTAACATTTTATAATTTTACAATATTGCAATATATTTTAACAGACCATCAGTGATGACATGTTAGGATTAGTTTGTAAAGGTGTACTTATCAAAATTTTATAATTTGCTTTGCTAACCCTCCTGTTCTCTGAGAGATTTCTTTGTTTTCACTAGATTTAGACTTTTAACTTTCACTTTAATATTAAACCATTATTATTTATCAGAATATAATAAATGTGATCTCATTTGATTGATATTTTTGTTTAGAAATTAAATAAATTTTAAAAAAATCACATTTGATTTTTGGAATTATTTCAAAAATTAGATTTTAATCAAAACAAAACACTATCATGTCATCAATTTTAGGTGGAGCAGATTCAATTTGCAAAATGAATGAAATCTTCTTTGGTTGATGTTTTGTTTAAAAATCTGAACAAACTATTTTTAATATGGAGTAAATCTATCAATTTATGCTTCAAAGGTTTAATTTTTTTTTGTAATTTTTATGATATTGCTAAATGTTATAATAGATTATTAGAATGATGACAGTTCTAGACAATTGTATTTCCTACATCTGTAATCTTTATGGTAACAATATTCAGAAGAATATATTATTTTATATTTAAAAAGAAAACATTTTTGTAAAAAAATAAATATGTAATAATATATATATTTATTTCTAATAAATATTACACAATTACAATATAAAAATAATCATAAACTTTCCAAAAAATCAAGTTTTTATACCATCATAATACTTTCTTGAAGTAATCTTGCAAAGTTCAAGATCACCAAATATACAATTACTAGCCATCAATGTGTGGCTTCAGATACTTTGAAATTCCCATCTATATGACTATTCTGATGTCTTTTACATTTTTCTGAAATAAAAAGATTAGAAAAAAATATATGTGAATTTTAAAGCTGAAAAAAAATGTTGACAAAATTACTCAGTAGAGGGTGAAAAATGGAAATATAATATTTAGATTTCACAGATGATGATCTGTCACTTGAATAAATAGGTTGGTAAATGTTGTGCTAGCATTTTTTATTTTATATTTTTAAAATAAAACATATACATGTAAAATAAATGTGTAATCATGCACACTTTTGATTTTTAATAATTATTGCACAACCAATGTGCAAAAATAATCATCAACCTTAATAAACTTTGCAAAATATCAAACTTTTAATCATCCAAAAATTTCCTTAAAGTAGGCATGTGGAGTCTGATAACAATGACCAAATACATCAAGGCTTTTTGAAATTTTTTTGAGTTCATTGCATTTTCAATTACCCTGACATTTTTAGACTTTTTTGAAATTAAAATAACAGAGTTAAAAATATTAGAATAAAATGCATGTGATTTAAAAAAAAAGTAAAATATCTCAATAGATGGCAGTACAAGCAAGTTGATTCCAGTGCTTTTTCTTGATTTCTCCCCTCAAATTTCCTCACACTGATTAAGCAAAAGTTAATATATATAGTTAGCTTTTAGCAATATATCTCATTTTTAAAGTGTAAATAAATTAGCATATAATTGCAGTTCAAAATTTTTCTTTAAAAATGTAATATTAGTAAATTTATATATACACGCACGTAAAAAAAAAAGAGAGAAACATTAAGTTTTTGAGTTATAATAATATATATAGGTAAAAAAACATTTTGAGGTTTTTTTTTACTTATGTTAATATTTTTTTTCTTAAAACATATGCAAATAAATTCTATTCCAAATTCTATATAATGACTATTTGTCCCTAGAGCACTCTAAGAAGAAGCAATATTTGAGGACTCCTATTAAATATATAAGAGACAACCAAAGTTGAGTAACTAAAATTATTTTTTTGAAATAATAAATCAATATAGATAGATATTCATATGAGTAATGGAAATGTGATCATTAACATTGATGTATAATTATTGCTAGGTTTTTAGTCTTCTAATTATAAAGTCATCTCTCTAAATAGAATTGACGTTTGAGTTTTATATATTCTATTCATAGCTGCAAACTCCACCTTTCTATTTTGAATGGGCCCTAGTGAGTCTTTTATCCACATTCCTCCTTATTTGAACATTTTATTTTTACATATATTTTGTATATTGGAAATCTTAATATTATTTATTACAAATGTAAGTTTCCAAATGATAGATATATTAAAAATCTTTTAAAATGCTATTCACAGAGCAGTTATAATAAAATAATAAAATGCACATCTACTTCAATTTAATTTAAGTAATATATATATATATATATATATATCAATTTAATTTACTCAAAGTATATACTGCAAGAAAACACCATTGAGAGAAAAATGGGATTATTTAGGCCAGTAGAAAACAATTTAGTTTTCAATTTAAATTAAATTGAGAGACGAGGGGGGGGGTATTACTGAAGGGGTACTGTTAAAACATCACACAATTACCTTTTCATATGCTTTTACAAGTGATTAAAAAAGTAGCAAATTTTCCCACACAATAATAAAAAAAATATGGGGAAAAAAGTGCCACCTAATGCAAGCTCTTGTAACTAATAGATGTTTGCACTAGATGGCATTGCTACTAAAGAGATATTGCCTGAACAATTGTGATGCAATGAAAAAGATTTCCCATCTCAATTTGAACAACTGAAATTATAATGTATAAAACATACATTGTTTGTATGTTGGATGACATATATGCAATCTATATAAATGTGTTGCTACATTTTTTTTTTACAAATAAAACTATTAAGTTCTTATAACAACATTTAATCAAATAACATATTTCTGACAATTTGCTTTTCCCTTTTCCTGATGTAAATTTCAAAATATCTATTCCCCTGCTTTTACAGCCATTATTTATACGATACTATTATATTCCTATATAAAACAAAATTAAATTTTGTAGGATGACATTAAAATTCTTTAACTAAAAGACGACTACTGCTTTTGAGACTATTAAAACCTTTTAACCATGGATTATATAATTGGCCGAATGAGTTAAAAATCAAAACTTTTAATTGGCCAACTCACAACTTTAACAAAATCAATTGTTAAAATAGATTCATCTTTTAATAATATAAATACGTTAGTTTCGTTTGTAAAAAGTATATTAATAATTTGTCAGATTATGAAAGTAAACAAAAGTTTTTTCAAAAATAAAATTTGATTTATAATTTAAAAAATATTCAATTGTGGTGAAATGAAAAGTAACCGCTATTTGACCAACCAAAAAGATTTCTGACGTAATAATTTTTTTTTCCACTTTTACATTACGATAAATATGTAGGAATAAATAAATAATTCTTGGTAACAGCTTAACTATTTTTCTAAAATAATTTGATTTTTAGTATTATTTTATCAATAATAATTTGTAATTCAATTCAAATATTGTTTAAAATGTTGTAAACATTCGTTTATCATTTTCGAAATAAAACACAAAACGAATGTAACTTTTTACTTTTTGGCAGCCATTTTCCTTCTTGACAGAATTTTGACAGCCAATAAGATTCAAGAAAAGGTGGTGAGAAGGTGGTACTTTGGTTTTGTTTGACATATATGGTCATTTTTATAGATTTTTTACTTGTAAAATAATTCTGAAGAGGGCACCATCTTACAGAACTTTTGATTTTCTTTTCAATGATGTATAATTTGTATACATGGGATAAAAAGTAGCCGATTTAGAGTGACATCAGATCTTTTCATTTTTTTACGAGTCAGGCAGTTGAAGAGTTAAAGAACATTGGTGATATGTACAAGGGTCGTATTTGCTCTAAGCCAGATATACACTCATTGAATTATTTTAGAAATAGTATGCAAAGAAAGTTTTAAACTTAACGAGTTCATTAGGCTGAATGTAATATTAGATTGTTAGTATTTCAACTAGTGGTTGACTGGTTGAGTTCTATAAATGAAATCAGTCTCTATCGTGTACACACTGTTCTTTATAGTGTTGAACTATAACGCTGCATTTTACTAATTATAGTACTTTATTTTATTCTGTTAATGCTTCTCCGTTAACCTTTCACTATTTTCAGCATTTTATGTTGCTCATACTCTGCAATTTTCACAGTACTGTTTGCACACATTAAACACTGAACTGCAAATTCTCTTTCTAATGCTCTATGTAATCAGTTTTGTTTATGTGATCTAACTTGCATAAATAGCTTCATTACTATCCCTTGCAAATGAACACAATTTACATAATTTTACTTACTATGCATATTAATTATTTCTAGAGTTAATATCTTTTATTTTGACTAATTTTACACCCACACACTAATGTAATTTTATTGTTCTTTATATACTAGGGTTATACAATTTTACCCAAATATAACAATTGGCATAATTTGACTTATTTCTATTGCGTTCATATACGCTTTTCAAATAGGTGTATTCATACGTGAGTGCGTTCACACACACGCACACACACATTGCATATAATCAAAATATAACACTGTCTTGTCTATAGTTAGACTACAAGCCAATGCTCAATACACAGTTAAAAATCGATCATTTATTTTATACCATTTGTTTTAACGACTACGATCATTTCTCAGATGATGTGCAAAATTATATAAGTATTAAAAGTTTATTCAAATTTAAAGACGGTAGACATTTTGCATCAGTATTTCTCTAGTTTCCTTATTTATTTTGAAAAAGTATTGGCATCAATTATTAGACGCCCAAACACTATCAAATTTCTTTATACATAGTAATAAAATTAAAATTTATTATTATTATTCTATCTGTTTTGCATATAGAATTAAGTACTCCAAACAATTAAAATTGATTCTTACTTCACGGAATTACTTCTTTTAATAAAGATTTTAGGATGAACAATTAGAAAGCTTTTACAAGAAAGATTGTATGAATAGATTTTATTTTTAAAGCGCTTAAATACTTTTGATTTACCCGAACAATGAATTGTGCGCATCGTTAAGTAAATCCTTCGACAGCAATTAACGTTACTAAAATTTTGAAAATCAATTTTAGTACCGATAGGCAGATAGAAAGAAAGCAATTACTGCTTCAAAATTTTAATGGGTCTATAATTATAGTAACAGACATCACTATTTGCATTAATATCTCTATTAGTGGATAAATAGAGAAAAAACTATTAAAGAATCCCCTCATTGCTATTAGCAAAATTACGAACATCTGTAATGCCGTTATTCAATATAGTATATATTATATTTGTAATTTTTATTTAAATAATATATGGTTGACTTTTCAGATATCAGAGAATATAGTGAGCTATGTAAAATAATTTTTGCCAAAGATGTTATGTAACTTAAATGGAAAACAAAAAAAATGATATATGTATAATCGAATGGTTTTATTGCGTAGGAGTTCATAAATTCGAGTACTGGGAAATGCCAAAATTTGAATCAATCCAAGAATCTTTAACTCCAAACTCTGCCATTTTTACTGCGCTAAATCATGCTGGGCATTCTTGATAAATAATTGTCACTTCAGTATTACTTTTATTTTGACGCAATGATTCTATTCCAGCACCATCTATTGTAAGCTTGAACAATCAATGGACATTAAATAACTCTGAATTAGAGTAATAGAATTGATTACTATTAATGCATGCATTGAAAGTATGTTGAAAAACTCGTGGAAAAATACTCCACAACCATGCATGACTACCAGTTATCAATAAATATTTCATTAATTGCATTCATAGTTATACTTTGACAAGATTAAAAGGTGGATACTCACCTTTCTATCTCTTCCTATTTGCAAGATACAACCACTAATGGGTTGTCAGTCATATAAGACATCTGCAGGAATAGAGAAGTGGGCATTCATTTTTATCTTGTGTTGTAAACGTATTGCAATTAATCAAATATTTATTGATGTCTTCCAATCATGCATGGTATATTTAACTAGTTAGCTTTGCACATTTTTAGTATATATATAATATTTGAATACATATATATTGTCTATACTAAATTTAATGTAATTAGACAGGACTTGAACCCAGACTTTCATGCTCCCTATAGCTATCAATTTCATCTTATACAACTGATACCCATAGCCACATACATTGAGAAAAAAAAGATCTCCAATATACATATTTCATGCTCAACCAGATCACCATCTCCCACATGTATATACAATCAATGCACTCAGCAGCCATGGGTGGAGAAAATTGAAGCTTGTCCATTAAAGTTTGAAGATCTGCTATTTTAATATAAACTGAGCACTGATTGTATATATGTGTGGCAGGTGGTGCTCTGGACCAACTGATGACTGCTGGTTCAGCACAAAATACGTCTATTGGAGATCATTTATTTTTTTCACATGTATGTGGTCATGTGTTTTAGTTGTATAAGAAGAAGTGGATAGCTGTAAAAAGCTTGAAAGTCTGAGTTTAAGTCCTGTTTATTTATATTAAATTTAGTATAGACAATATACATGTATTTAAATATTACATATTCAGCCTGTAATCTGCTCATCCTTCTTCCATGTATTCAAATGGATATATTAACATCCTATATGTGAGAAGTCAGAATGACTTAAAATTCAACATGGGTATGACAATAATATTGGCATCAATAGGGGCTTTGAGTATTCCACCCTCAGATTTTCAATGATATAGATGGATGAAGAGTTGGAGGGTGGAGAAAACTGAAGCTTGGCCATTAAAGTTTGAATATTTACTATCTTAATATAAACTGATCACTATTTGTATATATGTGTGGGATATGGTGATCTGAACCAACTGATGAATGCTGATTCAGCATGAAATACATATATTAAAGATCATTTATCTTTTTCACATGTATGTGGTCATGAGTATCAGTTATATTAGATGGAGTGGATAACTGTAAGGAACTTGAAAGCCTGCATTAAAGTTCTGTCTAATATATATTAAATACTGCCTAGTACTATATTAGTAATTATAAATAAAATAGAAATCCATATAATATTACAATATTAGCAAAAAAAACAACAACAACAACAAAATTTTACTAATTTTTTTCCACATCCATGGTTTCATCTATTAGTATATAAATCTTTCTATGTAAAATTCAACTATATATATATATATATATATATATATATATATATATATATATATATATATATATATATATATATATATATATATATATATATATATATATATATATATATATATATATTGTGCCATTACAATTTAGTCACTAGCTAAATTTATAGTAATGTGCATGTAGAAAAGGTAAACCAAAAATCATCATCACATTTTTATATAATCATAAATAAAGCTGTAGGGCATCCAAGTTCAAACCCTACCAGATCAAAATTCTAAAAGCTTTAAACAGAGAAAGAATGGGTCAACAATTACATGCTTTACTTGTTTGTGTGTTGATAGAAAGGTAATACACACATTTAAACTATTTAATATTTAAATTTTCTGTTAAAAAGCAAAGTTATAATGCATACATATAGGCAATGTATGTGTAAATTATTTATTTGTTTTATATTTCAAATATTCAACATTTTAAATTTCTTTAAAACTAAGCTATGCTTGATCAATTCTAACATTTTATTCTATACTTCTATTTTGCTTTTCTTTAATTATAAGTGGGATTTAAAAGTTACAGATTTAATTAAATAATTGGGTTATAATTACTAAGCTAGCAATTATATTATTTAAGGTTAGTTTATGAATGATTTGAAAGAATGAAGGATGTGTGTACATTACATACAAAATTTTACATTTCCTAAATATTGAAAGAAAAGGAAGTATTAAATCTGTTAAATTATTTTTTTTGTACAATTGTTTGTTAAAAGAGGAAATCTGTTTAATCAGATATCAATCTTTGTAGCAATTTTTTTTTGTAAATAATTGTTTTTCACTTTGGAAGCTTATAATGGGTCAGAACTATGATTTTTGAAATTTTCTTATCAAGATCTAAAGAAGGAAGCTCAAAGATTTGAAGTGTTACCTGGATGTTAAAAGAAAAAAGAAAAAGAAAAGAAAGGAAATAAGGATTGAGTCTATTTTTTTTTTAAAACAAAAATGTCTGGAAAAAGGATTAAACTTTTTAGTTGAAAAATAATATAGTTGAAAATAAATTAGTGATCTAATTAAAACAAATTTGTCCAAAAATAGCAAGTGATGCTATCTCTGATTGGTTAAGTTAGTTAAAAAATTGGATATAAAAAGCTGTCTTGAATTATTATGAAGATTATTGTGATTGATTCAGATTATTAAACTATCAAATTTGAATGTTGAAAATATAAGAAATGGCGGGCTAGAAAAATTATATGTATATCCCATTTGCCGGTCCATCTGGAGGAAGCTGCACATCACATAGGAAAGAAAAGATGTGTCTAAAATAATATTCGACACCTTTCAACTGACCAGATAAATAAGATGTTTTTAATAGAAGGAAGAAAGCATTCACCTGCATTCAAAGAAGATGAATTAATCTACTGATAAATATTAATCATCAAGTCCAATTAATTGTTACAACAACTGATTTTAAACTCAAGAAAATTTACAAATGGGAAAACAACTGCTGTATTTCATCCACATGCTTGACAGGAAGAGAAGAAAAATTAATATAATGATTTCCAAATTGTCCACTAAAGCAAATAACCTCAATAGAGTCATCATCATCAAATAGTTATACACCTCAAGAAAAAGATTGTTCCCACATAAAACGGAAATGGTAGCTGCAGAAATTTAGACAATATACAAGACAAGTTTGAACCCTTGGAAATTCGCCACAAACAAAAGATCGGTAATATGACTTTTTATATCTATTTTCTTTATGATATCAGTCTTAAGAAACATTTTAGCGATAAAGTGGTATATTTTATTTAAAGAACTTTTAAAGACTATTCAGATCGATTAAAACAAGAATGTCTTACTAATAATAACTTTGAGCTTCATAAATGACCTTGAAAGTATGAAAATTATTTGTTTATTAATTTTACAATATTAATGTGTAGAACAATTTTTTTTTATGGTGTTATGATTTTAGTTTTAACTGATATATTATTATTATTTTGGTTTTTAATAATATTTTGTTATTATGGGATAAAACACGCACATACATAATAATATTTTTATATGTGTATAATTGGGAGTGAATGTGAAATAATGAGTAGTATTAGAATATTAGATTATTTTGTTTCAAGTTCAGTATAGATTTCAGCGCTTGGAAGGGAGGGGGAGAAAATAATTTAAAACTTGTTTCTAAAACTTGCTCTTTCAATTTTACTAACATTTTTTTTTTACATTCTATTTACATGTTGGATTTTTAAAGTATGTGTGCTAATGAGCAGATAATATTTTTTTTAATACTTTTCTCATGGAGTGAAAATCATGGTCAATGTGACGTCCAACTTAATACAAATACATTTGAAGGGAAAGGGGGAAGAACTTAAAATTAATCTGAGGATTGTTATATAATCAATTATTATTATTATTATTCATGTCAATTTTCATATTTATCTAGAAATTTTTATGTATATGTTAGAAATGTAGTAATAAATATTAGTTTGTTTTATTAAACGAGGCGTATATATTTCATTAATTGTAGTCTTTGTTAAGTGTGATTATTCATCATCATCAATGGTTGAATATTAGTTATTTAAGATATAAGTAAATATGCTAAAATTAAGCAATAATTATGAATTTCTTTATAAAAATTAGTTTTATGTTTAGGCTTAGTCCTAGAGCTGTAATTGAAACCCTTGTCATTATTGTTATTATTATCATCATCATCATCATCATCAACATTTTAATTAATGAGCTGTTTAACTGTTTAAAGGCCATAAATAAATATTGATTTTATAATATTTAGTGATCTCTTAGTATTATTATAACCACATCCCATCATCTATTTCATGCAAGGATGAGTGAATTGCCATCCTAAATTAGTTATATATAATCTGAGCTAGTGAACTTATAAAATATTGAAACACATTTGTTATGTTAAGATCTGAGAAATGATTTATGTCTAGTATACTCCACTTTGGTTTATAGAGGTTTTACTTTTACCTAAATATTAGTGCATATAGTGATATGGCTCAAAAAGCAAAATCTTCCATTTTATTATAAATAAAGTACCAAGAAGGGATTCTAACCCGGTACATGTAAAAGGTTATCAGATATAACCGTGTCTAGATTCAGATAATCTAGTGGCGCCCTGCTAGACCATATTCACTTAGTATTTGTTTAAACATGCACTTAACATCAAACCAAGAAATGAAAGGGGATAAGATCTACTGCCTGTATACCTGAGTTATATTTTATTGAATTACTAGTGTACTCACTTCACGAGATTTCATATACTTTCATATAATACTGGTTATTAACAATTTGCTTATAATAATTCTTGATAGTGTTATATTTTGAACCTTTACTTAATATCTTTTATTTGAACACCATTTAATTTTTGAATTTATGATTATTTCTTATATATTGTAGACTTTTTCAGGTGTGGTAAAATATTATCTTTTGAAATCATTTATTATGTTACAATGGACACCCAACTGGGGCCTGATATTTTACCATATACCTGAAAAAGAGAGTCTATAGAATGATGGGAGATGTGTGGTTAAAAATAGAGAAATTTTTTTTAGTAAAATTTTTGTTTCAGTAAAAATTTTTTTTGTCTTACAAAATTTTTTTGGCCAAACAGTCTTATTTTAGATGATGATGTTTAATATGATTTAATTTTTCATTGATGATGATAAAAGGGGTACAGCCATAAAACAGCTTGTTTTTTTTTTATCAATTTTGAAAATAGAGAAAAATAATAAAAATATGGTAAATCTAGAACAAAAGATAGAGAAAAATATAGAAAGTCTAAGAAAAGATAGTAAGCAAAATATAGAAAGTCTAAGAGAAGATAGTAAGCAAAGGATGGAAAATCTAGAACAAAAGATAGAGAAAAATAATAAAAATATGATAAATCTAGAACAAAAGATAGAGAGTTTAAAAATAAATTATACGTGGCACAGAGAATCAACCTCTCTGGAAGATGTAATGAATTATCTCTGGTACAGAGAGTCAATCTCTCTGAAGAGTTTAAATGTCCATTATATATGGGTCAGAGAATCTATCTCTCTGAAAAATTTAAATGCTCTGGAAAATTTAAGTGTGCCTTATATTTGGTACAAAGATTCAACCTTTCTAGAAAATTTAAAAATAAATTATACGTGGCCCAGAGAATCAACCTCTCTGGAAGATGTAATGAATTATCTCTGGTACAGAGAGTCAATCTCTCTGAAGAGTTTAAATGTCCATTATATATGGTACAAAGAGTCAACCTTTCTAGAAAATTTAAAAATAAATTGTATATGGCCCGGAGAATCAATTTCTCTGGAAGATTTAAGGATGAATGATATCTGGTATAGAAAGCCAATCTCTCTGGAAGACTTCAAAGTGCCTTATATATGGTACAGGGAGTCAATCTTTCTAGAAAATTTAAAAATAAAGTATGTATGGTATAGAGAGTCAATCTCTCTGAAAAACTTCAAGGCATATTACGTATGGTACCAAGAGTCCATATTTCTAAATGGGGTTTGTAATAGGAGGTTATATAAAATAATTCCTCCAGATATGTTTTATAAATATCCAGTCAAGATGAAAAATGGAAATATTAAAAAGGGACTGGATGTACATGTGCAATTTTATGCAGACCGCAATATGATTTGAAAAGAAAAAGCCATTCCAAATTACCAAGAAAATAGGAGAAAATGCCTTTATGCTTGCTGCTCTTGATGGGAATAAGAGAACCTATAATGCTAGGAGTTTGATCCCTTATACTTCAGCAGAATAGCCTGGCAAAGATCTCCAAATAAATTACTTTTAGGTTTTCTAATGAAAAATATATTTAGCAGTAGTTAATTTTTTTTTTTTATATATATATTATAAGTGTTTATTATTATTAGTGTATTTATTAGTTAGGATTTTTTTTTAAAAAATATAGTTAAAACAAAAGTGCTGATGATTTTATCCGAAGGGGGAGAAAGTTGTGCCATTACAATTTAGTCACTAGCTAAATTTATAGTAATGTGCATGTAGAAAAGGTAAACCAAAAATCATCATCACATTTTTATATAATCATAAATAAAGCTGTAGGGCATCCAAGTTCAAACCCTACCAGATCAAAATTCTAAAAGCTTTAAACAGAGAAAGAATGGGTCAACAATTACATGCTTTACTTGTTTGTGCATTGATAGAAAGGTAATACACACATTTAAACTATTTAATATTTAAATTTTCTGTTAAAAAGCAAAGTTATAATGCATACATATAGGCAATGTATGTGTAAATTATTTATTTGTTTTATATTTCAAATATTCAACATTTTAAATTTCTTTAAAACTAAGCTATGCTTGATCAATTCTAACATTTTATTTTATACTTCTATTTTGCTTTTCTTTAATTATAAGTGGGATTTAAAAGTTACAGATTTAATTAAATAATTGGGTTATAATTACTAAGCTAGCAATTATATTATTTAAGGTTAGTTTATGAATGATTTGAAAGAATGAAGGATGTGTGTACATTACATACAAAATTTTACATTTCCTAAATATTGAAAGAAAAGGAAGTATTAAATCTGTTAAATTATTTTTTTTGTACAATTGTTTGTTAAAAGAGGAAATCTGTTTAATCAGATATCAATCTTTGTAGCAATTTTTTTTTTGTAAATAATTGTTTTTCACTTTGGAAGCTTATAATGGGTCAGAACTATGATTTTTGAAATTTTCTTATCAAGATCTAAAGAAGGAAGCTCAAAGATTTGAAGTGTTACCTGGATGTTAAAAGAAAAAAGAAAAAGAAAAGAAAGGAAATAAGGATTGAGTCTATTTTTTTTTAAAACAAAAGTGTCTGGAAAAAGGATTAAACTTTTCAGTTGAAAAATAATATAGTTGAAAATAAATTAGAGATCTAATTAAAACAAATTTGTCCAAAAATAGCAAGTGATGCTATCTCTGATTGGTTAAGTTAGTTAAAAAATTGGATATAAAAAGCTGTCTTGAATTATTATGAAGATTATTGTGATTGATTCAGATTATTAAACTATCAAATTTGAATGTTGAAAATATAAGAAATGGCGGGCTAGAAAAATTATATGTATATCCCATTTGCCGGTCCATCTGGAGGAAGCTGCACATCACATAGGAAAGAAAAGATGTGTCTAAAATAATATTCTACACCTTTCAACTGACCAGATAAATAAGATGTTTTTAATAGAAAGAAGAAAGCATTCACCTGCATTCAAAGAAGATGAATTAATCTACTGATAAATATTAATCATCAAGTCCAATTAATTGTTACAACAACTGATTTTAAACTCAAGAAAATTTACAAATGGGAAAACAACTGCTGTATTTCATCCACATGCTTGACAGGAAGAGAAGAAAAATTAATATAATGATTTCCAAATTGTCCACTAAAGCAAATAACCTCAATAGAGTCATCATCATCAAATAGTTATACACCTCAAGAAAGAGATTGTTCCCACATAAAACGGAAATGGTAGCTGCAGAAATTTAGACAATATACAAGACAAGTTTGAACCCTTGGAAATTCGCCACAAACAAAAGATCAGTAATATGACTTTTTATATCTATTTTCTTTATGATATCAGTCTTAAGAAACATTTTAGCGATAAAGTGGTATATTTTATTTAAAGAACTTTTAAAGACTATTCAGATCGATTAAAACAAGAATGTCTTACTAATAATAACTTTGAGCTTCATAAATGACCTTGAAAGTATGAAAATTATTTGTTTATTAATTTTACAATATTAATGTGTAGAACAATTTTTTTTATGGTGTTATGATTTTAGTTTTAACTGATATATTATTATTATTTTGGTTTTTAATAATATTTTGTTATTATGGGATAAAACACGCACATACATAATAATATTTTTATATGTGTATAATTGGGAGTGAATGTGAAATAATGAGTAGTATTAGAATATTAGATTATTTTGTTTCAAGTTCAGTATAGATTTCAGCGCTTGGAAGAGAGGGGGGAGAAAATAATTTAAAACTTGTTTCTAAAACTTGCTCTTTCAATTTTACTAACATTTTTTTTTACATTCTATTTACATGTTGGATTTTTAAAGTATGTGTGCTAATGAGCAGATAATATTTTTTTTTAATACTTTTCTCATGGAGTGAAAATCATGGTCAATGTGACGTCCAACTTAATACAAATACATTTGAAGGGAAAGGGGGAAGAACTTAAAATTAATCTGAGGATTGTTATATAATCAATTATTATTATTATTATTCATGTCAATTTTCATATTTATCTAGAAATTTTTATGTATATGTTAGAAATGTAGTAATAAATATTAGTTTGTTTTATTAAACGAGGCGTATATATTTCATTAATTGTAGTCTTTGTTAAGTGTGATTATTCATCATCATCAATGGTTGAATATTAGTTATTTAAGATATAAGTAAATATGCTAAAATTAAGCAATAATTATGAATTTCTTTATAAAAATTAGTTTTATGTTTAGGCTTAGTCCTAGAGCTGTAATTGAAACCCTTGTCATTATTGTTATTATTATCATCATCATCATCATCATCAACATTTTAATTAATGAGCTGTTTAACTGTTTAAAGGCCATAAATAAATATTGATTTTATAATATTTAGTGATCTCTTAGTATTATTATAACCACATCCCATCATCTATTTCATGCAAGGATGAGTGAATTGCCATCCTAAATTAGTTATATATAATCTGAGCTAGTGAACTTATAAAATATTGAAACACATTTGTTATGTTAAGATCTGAGAAATGATTTATGTCTAGTATACTCCACTTTGGTTTATAGAGGTTTTACTTTTACCTAAATATTAGTGCATATAGTGATATGGCTCAAAAAGCAAAATCTTCCATTTTATTATAAATAAAGTACCAAGAAGGGATTCAAACCCGGTACATGTAAAAGGTTATCAGATATAACCGTGTCTAGATTCAGATAATCTAGTGGCGCCCTGCTAGACCATATTCACTTAGTATTTGTTTAAACATGCACTTAACATCAAACCAAGAAATGAAAGGGGATAAGATCTACTGCCTGTATACCTGAGTTATATTTTATTGAATTACTAGTGTACTCACTTCACGAGATTTCATATACTTTCATATAATACTGGTTATTAACAATTTGCTTATAATTCTTGATATTTGGACTCCTTTACTCAGATATAATAATATCTTTTGAACTCCTTTATTTAGGTTACAATATATATATATATATATATATTGTAACCTAAAATTCAACTATATATATATGTATATATACACATGTATATACACACACAAAAAAGTAGTCTTCCCATTATTCACTTAAAAATCAATTTCCTTTAACATCAAATGATGTTGTCATGAGTTTAATAGCCTCAGATTCAAAATATTTTATCATCAAAGTTTCTTTTACTCATCTTTTTAATTCACTTTTTTCATAAAAGATAACCTCTGCATTTCCAAATAATATTTTTCATGTGTCATAGCATCAGCTGGGAAGCGAACCCATTAACCTGAGACAACTGCTTGTAAGGCGGTTGTGCTGACCTCACTATTTTATGGCCTGTATTCATATACAAAACCAAATTACAAATTGAGAAAGAGTAAAAGAAACTTTGATGATAAAATATTTTGAATTTGGGGACATTAATCTTATGAAAACATCCTTTAATATTTAACTGTATGGGACAGTTTAGCGCCATATTGAATTTTTAAAAAATAGATTTGAGATACAATTTTCACAATAACTTTAGTTTCAATAATGTTAGAGCAAAAAACCTATATATTGATAAAAAGTAGAAAAACCGAGGAAAAATATATGATTAAAGAAATAGTGATCACCATTAAAAAGTAAGAAAAAAAAAGAACTTCAATATCATAAAAAATATTACTTTATCATAATTAAGTTTTAAAATTAATTTTTCATTGATAATTTTATTGTATTCCTTACAAAATTATTTAAAACATATATACTGCTTACTTGAGATAATCCATAGCTTTAGAACTTACAAAAAGAAAACCATAAGAATAAATCATTTTTTCTTGTACCCCAGAATTTAAAAAATCTCAAGGCATCTATAAAACAATAATTCTTCCTCATAAATGATACAAAATAAATCATTTGTAATCATAACAACTGGCTTATTTTTTTATCCAAAACTAGAAAATGAAGGCCTCTGTTTTTATCAATGATAAAATGAGACTCCTCTCTTCATTTTATATCTTTTGTGCATGCCAGTGATACTATCTTGTTACTTTTATGTTGATGTGTGAGACAAAGAAAAACATAAAAAAATGCAGACCTACAAGAGGGTTAAATCTTTTGAGAATCATTATGTCTATACAAAAAGATTGCTTCAAACTTGAATCAGAGCCCCAAAATTACATTGTACATATCACCTAATTTTATAATTTCAATCAAAATCACTACTTTCATTATACAAACACAGACACACTTGTATAAACAGACATACTAATAATTTATATTTATTACATTTATTGAATAATATAAAAATCTAAAATAATGATAATCAAATTGTAAAAAAGTATAATATTGAATACTTACATTTATTACATTTTGTTTTGGGATGAAAGTTTTGAAATAGCAAAATCTTTGAGGCATACTGAATCCACTTTTTATTACATTTTCCCATCCAAAATGTACACCTTGGTTTTTCTGTACAAACTAATAAAATGATAATGGATTTATTAATAAAAAAAAAATTAATAAAAATTGTAATTTTTATCTGTTTATAACATAGCATCCATCGTTTGAAAAAGAAAATAAAACCACAGAGAATGATGGTACTGGAACATGCATAGTCCATTCAGTTTTCCAACCATTGTAATATGAAAAACAAAGAAATTATAATTTCAAAGGATGAGCAGCAAATGCACTAAAATTGCAAAGCAGAAAGGAAGTTGGCTTTTACAGAGATTGGGAAGAATATAAATAGTCAAAATAAGAGTCATATATCACATGACCCTATCTCTTAAGCTTGTAAGTTATAAACAATGAGGATTGTCAATTCCTCTACAAGCTTTATGATAAATGCTTAGCCAGTTTCCACTCAATAGATAACTTTTAGATAAGTGCTTGGCTTTGGGTTGGTATTTTTAAATTAGTGTCTGAACCTACCTGGACACCTCTCTGAGGAGTGCCAAAGCATGAAACCAAGGTCAGGGGTTTGGGGAGGGGTTTCTGACAGATATATTTTAAGTGCTGGCTCTGGTTAAGCATTTACCATAAAGCTTGTAGAGGAATTGGCAATCCTCATTGTTTATTGGGAAGGATATTTTGTTTTTATATATATGCAGTATAATTTAGTTGAATTGCACTTGAAAAGTACTATTTGTTAATAGTTGTGGAAGAATTTTAGTAAAATTGTTTTTTTTGGCTAGTATTGTAATGTTTTATGGATATATATACGAACACACATATATGGTTCCTAATTTAATCATTTGACTTATATGGCTTTGTGAGTTTATTGGGAACATTTTAAAGTAGTAACATTTTTCTTGGTGGTCTACAGACTTTTGAGTATATGCAAATATCTGACAGAATTCACAAAGACTTGAAAAAATGCTACAAGCTTTTACAATTAAAAAAAAAATATAAATATTTTATAAGTAATAGAGATAAAAAAAATTTAATACTAAATGCTTTTATTGACTGTGCACTAAAAATAATTGTTTCTTTAAAAACAATTGGAGGTTTTAGATTTAACTTGGAATAGAAAAATGGGGTGGTGGTGGTCAAGAAAAGAATTAAGTTAATTCCTTGTTATAAAAATAGATATTGATTTAAATAATTTCTGAACTCCCCCTCCCACCCCCCCATATTTTTCTTTCAAGTTAAATCTAAAAACTGCAATTATGATTGGAAAAACAATTATTTTATTTCTTTTTAATGCATAGTCAATATAAACATGTAATATATAAAAAAAATCCTATTATTTTTAAGTTTTTGATATTGGCATGGTAGATGAAAGTGTAAAACTATATCCTACTTTAAATTGACATGACATTTATGGTTTATATATATCATCAAATATTTCTGCTATAAGTTAAAATGTATGCACTTTATGCATATATCATATTTAGTATGTGTACATAATAATGCATTTGTATATATTATAAATGAACTTCACTTAACTCATATAATTTTACTTCACACATATAATATACGTAAGTCAGTAAATATTTCTGCAATAAATATATATATATATATATATATATATATATATATACTTAATGTTATATGAATTTCAATTTTCTACTCTTAATGTGTATAATAAATCAGTAACTAAGTTTTTTATTTATTTTTATTTTAAAACAGTTTTTAAAAAAGTAATAAAGAAAAAAAACATTTCTTGATTGTTTTAAATAATACCGGTTTTCTAGTTTACTTAAAAAAAATTGTTTCAAAATAAAAAATAGAAACACTTTTAAATAAAAAAATTAGTTATTGATTTATTATACGTATATAATTATGTACACATAATAAATATGACATATACATTAAGAGTTTAAAATGATTTAAAAAATGTTATTAAATTGGGAAAGAATTGTAAACTGCCCTTCTCACATGATTGTTTAAATCAAATGAAAATTCTAAAAATATTTGTTCACTGCAAAATGTGAAATTATTAAATATTTTTCATAATTTTCCCACCCTCTGTTATCTATTAAACTACTTGACATACTGAAAAGATAAGTGTTTCAAATGGATTAGAGTGATTTAACTTAGTTATATATCAATTTTCATGCAATTCTAATAAATTTATATGGTATGTGGGTATTAATCCTACAACAAAGAATAGATAAGAAACCTTTTCACATATGCAATAAAGGAGTAATCTTGCAAGCATCAAATAAACCCTGCAATTTGAGTGATATTTCTCATAGAAAAAAACATTTTTAAACATGCACAAAAACATGTTTTGAAATGTGTACAACAATCATGTGCTAAGCCCATTTTATGGGGGGATTTCCATTTTGTCTGCAGGAAGTCAATTCCAAATTGGTTCTTTCAACTACCCAAGTTATGCTCTATTTGAGCCAGTAAGTAGCATCTGTGTATGTGTAATGTTTTGGTATGTATTTTTTAAATTTTTTTTTACACATTTTTTGAAATAAATTTAATTTGATGTCAAAGCATCGTATAGATTTTTGTGTATGTGTATATTTCATTTTTTTTCTTTTAAAAATGTACATCTTGGGTATTAGTTCTGCATGGACCATGTATTGCTGTGCCTTTTCACATTTGTATTGAACCTGCTGATAACTTTGTAAATGGTTCCCGAAATAACAAAATTACAAAGTTACCAGTGCATTGATACGATTGTGAAAGTATGCACTACATTTTCCATATTGCAGAACTAATACCCAAGTACCATTTAAATATATTAAGCTTCACTTTAAAACTTTATTCTAATTTAAAAAAGATCAAAAGTTAACATACAAACAAACAGATTTTCCAAAATCAATAAAAGTATTTAAAAACACATTAATTTTTTTTATAGGAATAATGCTCTAAAAATAAAAAAATAATATTTTTTCATCAACCATAATTTAGATTCTTTTATTTAACTTGAAATAAAAGAATGGGACATTCAAAATTAGTTAATTAAGTCACTCATTTAATAATTGAATTATAATTAATTAATTTCTGGATTTCCCACACTTTTATTTTAAGTTAAATATAACAACCTAAATTGAGGTTGATTAAAAAAATTACTAATTTATTTTTAATGCATTATTCCTCAAATTAAATAAATTATGTATTTTTTTATAAAATATTTTATATTTTATATTTAATTTTTAATCTTTGGATATTTTACAATGGACTTTTTATAACTATTCACACTGAAATTTAAAAATTGATACTGCAAATAATGTCATTGGATTTCTAGCATTTGAAACAAAATTGGCACACATTAAGAACTGTTTTTAAGATTTTTTGTTTGTTAAGACAGCCTTTAATAAATTTTTAGGGAAACAATCAAAAGAAATTTGTGATGAAAGTTCCTTGGTTTAAAATAATTATTTTACATAAATATTGCATAAGTAACTTTTAATTTGTAAACACACTACTAAAAATTATAATTTTTTCCTTTTGCTGCTGATTTATCTTTTATTTTGCTTTATGCTAAAACACCCTATTAATCAGAAATTTTCATTTCTTTTGAGATCTAGGGCCACTTTCCTTATGGCATTGTCATGCAAATAAGTCACTGTCATTATCTAAAAAGTCCATAAGATGCTGAGATCTTTGGACTTTTTTTCAATGAATAATTTTAATGTTGTAACCATGGTAACTATGCATAGTGATGTAAGGTTATACATGGGCTTAAAACAATGTAAAGATGATATAGCAATTTCAGCATCATCATAAGGTCCAAAGCAGCAAAATTTATAGAAGTTCACTACAGCTAAAGCAAATCTACTTAATAAAAGCACATTTAAAAAAAGATACCGCCTTCTCTTGTATGTCACTTAAAACTTTCTGAATCAATATTAATGCAATTTAAAATTTGGCCTGCTTTGTTAGGCTAAACATATTTCTAGACAACTCTGAAGTACTGCATTGTCATATTATATTGCCATTGATATCACATCCATTTACAAAATTTGAAGGAAATCCATTCTATAGAAATATGTTAAAAATCAGCACAAGATTTGATCCAAATAAACAGACAAAGAAACAGAATTTGTAAGTTAAATAAAAGAATTACAAAAAATAAATCACTGAAAGAATGATGAGAAAATAAATAATAAAATCTTTAATTTTCTTGATTGTTTGTATAAAACCTGTTATATCTCTCATCTTGTCTTTCAATAATGGACTAATCCAGATTCCATCTCATCTTGATCAGATTGAGCATTCATTAACATTGATCAAGACATGTACAAATAGATAAATGAATGTCTACTGGAAAAAATGGACCTATAGGCAATGACCCTCACTGAATCTGCTTGCTCTCATCATGGATTGTTGATCTGGCCATAAATAGGCGATCCCATTTGGAGGTAAGGTCACACAATGCCAGTTAAAGCTAAATAGCACTGTGCTTAATGTCCACTATATAGATAACTCAGTGAAGCATGTTCACATTCAGGAGTAGAAACTGCTAGAATCTAAATGAAGCATGAAACAAGTACAGCCAAAAGTGTCACATACCTACTTGTGATACAGGCTGTTATGGTACTGTGGGAAATGAGAAGTAAACTTATAAGAACACCTTAAGTCCATTTCTTCTATAGTTGCTCAGCAACCAGATGCTGTACTTCACTAATGGTATCAGGAAAATGTATAATAAGTTTATATATAGTGGAAATATGCAATTTCATATTTGATTCATTAATAAATATTATAATTGTATGTTACTGGTCTGTATTTGTTATAATTCACATACCAACACAACAGAAACAAACAGAAACAAAAATTTAAATTGATTATTAGCAGAATATGCATTTATCACATTAGAGTTTTATGACTTTGTCCATCTCTCATTTATTTGTTTTTGGGTTATAGCATGACAGCCCATAAGATTGAGATGGTTTTATAAATGTATTTAATTTTTAAAAACTCAATTTCTCATTTCTAAATGCTTAGAAGATTCATATGGAAATAATATGATGAAAAAAGGACTGTATTATGTAAAAGGTTGAAAAACACTGCCTTAGAGCACTTAAAATGTAATTTATTTTCTAAAATAGTATTAAAAATGGCAGCCCCTGGGTGTACATATGTAAATTGGATGTCCAATAATCAGAAACTAATGTAGGAATTTTATTGGTACTAATAACTAATGTTCATTGATTACTCATATGTACTGGAACATTCAAAATGAGTTGAAATGTGTGACAGTGAACCCCATGAATTGTAATTGCAAGACTTCATAATGGTAGAAAGAGTATTGACTATGACCCACAGATATCCAAAATATATTGTCACCTTTTATGTCATAACTCATGACTCAGATGCACTAGTATTTTATTTTTTTTGTGGTGAATAGTTACTCAACCTATATCATTGCATAACATATGCATTGATTCAGAGATAACCCTACAAGCAGCTTGGAGATTGTGGGATATACTTTTATAAGCAATATCATAAAATATCTCTTGGGAATCATTATTTTTTCACCTTGCAATCTTAGACTGCATTTACTCAGTCAAGTGATTGAGTTTTTTTGTTACTATTTAGTATCATACTGTTTTTTATGTCTCAATGATGGTAGTTTACAGAATGATTAGTATAGCTAATTTTAAGATTTTCACTCTCTCAGTGATTGGTTGGTTCAATGAAATTCAAAACCATGTGACAACTGCTAGCATAAATTGAATAAAAATGAACATCCATTCTAGCATTTCACTCATTCCAAATTGAATAATCTAATTCCTGATAAAATTCATAATAAAAAAGAGTCAAATTTTAATGAATTTAACAGCGCTGCCATTGCTCTGTTATGCATCTTCAAAATAAATATATATTTAATAAATACAAACACATGTACTCTCTCACACACATATAGTATGTTCCACAATATAATGGTAGCATATCCAACTTCCATAATTAAACCTGAATTTGAATACGAACTGGGCATACTTGAATTTTTTTTCAATTGGTTTGGGTTGTTCCTCTCTCTTCCACATTTCTACCCCATAACCAACCTAGCTAAGTATCCGACATTGATCCGTAAATAGGTATATAAACCTTCTTAACTAGATACAAAACAAAAAAGGAAATTACTGAAATTATTACCACTCATTAGTTGGCAAACCTGATATCTATTGTCTTTTCTTTCACTGCTTCTCTATGAGTGGTTGGCTGTTGGAGAGCCATTTGTTCTTTGATCATTTTTTGCATAAATGATGAGTTTAGCCATCTTGATTCATACATTATATTTGTAGACAAACCATCTGCTACAGTTTTATCTCTTAAATATTGATCATATACGAAAAATAATAATAATTATTCTATAATAATTAAGTATTAATAATAAGCAAACATTTATATAATTATTGTTCTGTTCCAACAATATTTATAAATGATAACATCTGAAATTAATGATTTGTAAAAGAAATAAATATTTATTTTTAAATAATAAAATGATTATCATTTAAGGAATTAATAACAATTATAGAAAAAAAAAAAAAAAGTAAAATTTAAGCTAAAAAAAAAAAAATCATGCTAACATCTTTTTCATCAAATGTAAAATATTAATTATTAAAATATTAATTATTTCTTAAAATGTTGTTTTCACAATGTAATAATCAATTATAAAGTCATACGACCTCCAGAGCACACAACCATAAACGGTTATTTTTTAATTCAAAGATTTGTTCTTAGTCTTTGCTAAACCTACATTAAATTTTAGTCAAAGTAATAAAATATTGACTTTCAATTTTCTAACTGATTAAATATAGTTATAAAGCAGAAAATTTGAAACCTGTCAATTAAACTATAATAATTTGCTACCTCTCTATATATGTAGACTTAACAAATGATGAAAAGATAAATGTAAAAGATTGTGATCTGGGCCAAATGATGAGTGCTGGTTTAGGAAAAAATGCACATCTTGAAGATCATTTGTTTTTAGTAATGTGTGGTGGAATAGAAGTTTGAAATACATATTATATAAAGTTAAGTTTAAATATCTCTAAAAATAATTTAAATAGTAACGTGCTATATGGATTACTTGAAAAAATGTATGTTTCTAATGTATCTACAATGTGAGAGAAATTGGTTTGATTTATGGATTGATGGATGGTTGTGATAGAAAGATGATAGATGCACTGATAAACAAAAAACTTGCAAATATATATACAATAAATAATTATATTCATACAATAGCCAAGATTCAAGGATTAGATCTTTATGTAAAACCTAGACAGCTTTTAATTCGAACTATTATCGTATCATCCAACCAAAAGATATTTTCATTGCATTAAATTTATTCCTAATGCTAATAAAAGACTCCCACTTTTTTCAAGCAGTTGGACCATGTTAAAAAATATATTAAACTCGAGTCTTTTGAACTGATGTGCTTATTGGTTTAAGAAGTACATTTGAAGGGTTTCCACTTCATCTGTGATGACCAGCCAGTTATGAAACTTTCACTTTTATTTTCATAAATATTTTGCCACATATATTAAAACTAAAGTTCATTTCAATATGTTTGGCCTGTGTGAAATTTAATGCAGTGACATAGTAACCACACTTTAGAGAATAAGTTCCTTGGATTGGTTCTAATTTTGGCACTTTTGACACTAAAACCATTTGAAACTTTATTTGATGTCAATATACCAAAAGATCACTTACTAAAACTGTGTCATCCAGATGAATTATTTATTTAATATTTTAACTATGTCAGAAAGTTAATGTATTAAACAATTCAAAACAAAGCAATACTCTCCATATAGTAGTGCCATCTTGTGCTAACAAGAGCAATCAATGTATGTATGGAATAATTTTTAAGGTTGGAACTATATTTTCATCGAACTCTTAACGTACACACAACATGTATGCTCCACATGGCAAATATATAATATACCTTAATCTATTTTTTTAGTATATTTGCTTTGCTGTTAACTTCATTATTATTTCTGCATTGTATAACCATAATATATTTATTTGAAAGCTCTAAGATTACAAGAGTTTAGTGACACATTGGTCTTAATTGTAATATTAGTCTTTATTGAGCACGGTTTTGTGTCACTTATAAGATCTCAATTTAAAAAGAAGAAATGATTACAAAACAATTGACAAACTGTAGCTAAGTCTTTTCATCAGATGTCCAAATTATACAGTTCATATTAAAAATGAACAATTATTTGAAAATGTTAGGAGATAAAACATGGCTTTACTTAAAACAAAATTGGTAATCTCTAAGATAATAAGCTCAAAATAACCTATTAGTTTTCATGCTCTAGTGCACTTTGACTGGATATGTGTTTGTCATCTTGAAATTTTAAGTTGAGGAATAGTAGTCAGTATTAACTAGGTGAGAGGTATGAGTAAGTACTATGTATATATAAAATAAGGACATTATATGCTAAGATTAGTAGATAAAATCACAGTAAACTTTGATTCTGCACTGGGAGTTCTAAGACTTGGAGTGATAAAGTAAGACAAAAATTTGAAAGATGAAGTTGCACTAATAGATCATAAGCTTTTTAGAATATCCCTATTCTCAAACCAGTTTCTAGCCCTGGATTTCATCAGTGAGGTGCTAGGATATTCAAGTATTAGATTTAAAATACCAGGTCAAGCCTAGTGCTTTACTAATGTTTAACTGTTAAATTAAAAATCTGAAATTTTCAGACATCCATATGTCTTCAAATTCAGCTATCTAATTTAAATGCCATATGGGACTGAAATAAATTTAGATACACCATATATTAATAGCTTTAGCAATATAAAATCACCCAAGCCTTAAGAGCAATAACAATAATTGCAAGGAAATCAAGTCTTATATCACATGACAATTTAATAAGTTTGTATTACAAATGTTATATAATGATATTGCCAATAGCTCTTAACAGGCTTTTCAGAATATTCTTATCCTCAGATTGGTTTCTAGCTCTGGTTTACTTCAGTGAGAGCTATTGGCATGTTCATTATATGACATCTGTAATACAAGCTTATTAAATTAAGTCATGTGATATATGACTTGATTTCCTTATTATATATATATATATATATATAATACTGAGATTTATATATATATATATATATATATATATATATATATATATATATATAAACTCAGTTCACACTTAATTAACATTGATACAAAATTTAGTGAATAACAAACTAGATATGGAACCATTATATCTATAGTTAAAATAAAATCAATTTATTGCTTGATGGTTCATA
The DNA here is from genome assembly GCA_028023455.1 of Epiperipatus broadwayi. Lineage (NCBI taxonomy): Eukaryota > Metazoa > Onychophora > Udeonychophora > Euonychophora > Peripatidae > Epiperipatus > Epiperipatus broadwayi. The sequence goes on along the minus strand of JAQFVV010006359.1, from coordinate 1,179,288 downwards.
AAAAGTTTGAACACTGGAAATACTGGAACTTGATGTGACCCAAAGGTCCTCAGTTTCACAGTTTTATACTCTTTCATTTCACTAACATATGCAGAGCTATATGAGATCATTAACTGATTAGTTTATTCCAATATAAAAATGCATATAGGTTTTAAAATAAAATATTATACTTGATTATTCAGTATGTTTTAAATTAAAAATGTGATGATTATTTTTTTAAGACGAAATAATTTTATATGTAATTACAAAACCTGTGGAAGAGACAAAATATAATTTCACAAACTTTTATTGTACCATTCAAGAACATTAAGAGATAACGGTTAGCACATTTGCTCTTTTTTGTCACAACTCTAGGTAAAACTTTCAGGGTTTTAAAAATGAATTCTGAGCAACTCTAGAATTTTTTAAAGCACTCTGTGCAAATCCAATCTAGATAGTTATCCAGTTAATGATTATTTAGCAGCTATTTTTAATTAAAGAATAAATGTAGCATTTTAACAGTCACTACCTATTTTGCAAAATGGTAGAAATTTATAAAAAAAAATTCATTTTAAATTATATGCAGCAAAGAATAAAAGCTCTATGTGGTAACCTGAGCCAAATGCTCATTTTCATCTAATGCCAATTAACCTTTCCAAATGTGCGGAAAGTTGATCCACCAGTGGACAGAATGATATTGATTAAAGTTCAGTACATGTCACTGTCCTCCATGAGCAATCTTTTCAAAAATTGTAAAAAATCTGAATGTGATATGCATTTTTATTTATCACCAGTGATATAGGTCTAAAAATTTAACCGTCACACAAAATTCAACGTAAACTGCACACAAATCTTTTTTTTAAAAAAATCTAATGTCACCGCAATTGGCATTGACTTTTGATGTAGCACGTATAATAGAGTTTTATAAATGATTGTTAGTGCATTGACCATATAAATGGAAATATGATTGTATCAAAAATAGAACATTGGAAAGTGATGAAGCAAATATAGAACTGTGTAAATGATGGGCATATGGTTTACCATTACTCTTTTAAGGATTAATGTATTATATATCACTGCAATAGACCTGTTTTTTTAAAACATTACATTCTTTTTATAAGGTCTTATCAAGAATGGCAACAATCATATAGATCGATATTCTTACATCAGTCACATAACTGCCAACATAAAAGTATTTTGCATTGGATCTTATTAGTGAAAGGTATGTCCTGGATGGTTAGCTCAGTTGTAGAGAAACATGTCAAAACTAAAGGTTGTCAATCAATTTTCTGCTGGATAAAGTAAAAAGAATATCAGAACAACTGAAGGTTACTTTGGTTCATAAATATGAAGCACTTTCAGGTATTATTTGTTTATTCTATTAGAAAACCACAATAAATATCCTGATGTGTGTCTTTTGTGGTGGAATGAGAAAATGTTCTGATAATACTGCATTTTACGATAAAAGAACTGGCAAGATAACTTACTGTGTAATGACAAAAGCAGGTCTGAAAAACATCAGATATAATATCAACCCTTCTAATAATGCATTGATGTAATAGATCAGTGGTTCCCACTTTTTTCACTTGCATACTCTTTGCAGCTTATTTTTATTTCGATTGCATTTATAAGATGTTTATAATTAGTATCATCACCCTTTTTACAAAATGTGCTGTAACTAGCACAATAACAAAAGAGTTCAATCCACTAGAGGTAGTCAAGGACTCCAGTTAACTGTTTCAGGCTCTGTGTTTTGTCCCCTTTTTTCTAGTTTAGGGAATTAAATTTCTTTAAAATTATCCCTATTAAAAAGGGGAGTTTTTTAGCTCTCTTTTCATATACAAGCCATATCAACAATGTAATCACAGTAAGAATAATTTCAACTTTTATAAAAACTCTATCTAAATATACAGCAGTCATTGGAATTACAAATGACTTCTACAGAGATTTTACCTTTTAATGAAAATTTTCATTTCACTTAATTTTGTTGAATAAATGAGAGTCCAGTTATTGGGAGGACTCCCAGGGGCCTAAATCCTAGTTCTTTTGAGGAAGGGGACTGGGATGACAACACTGTGGTGATCGTTACCATTGTTGGTTTTTCTCATTCACAAGATAAAAAAAATAATGTTATTTATGATGATTCTTTAACGTTATCCTTGTGAATGATTTTATCCATGTATTATTGCAAAATAAGTTGCCATTTGGTCTCATGATTCTAATTGCAAGTGATTCACCTTATTTAATTTTATTACTTCCAATGTTGTTATTGATAGGGCTGGCCTTTTACTGTTCATGTGATTTTCATGATTGATTAGAATGGTTTTCAGCAGAGACATTTTGAAGCTTAGATTTTTTCCCCTTGTTCTCCATAGTTTTTCCATAACTTTTTCCAAAGTATTCGGGATTGCTCTCTTGTGAAGATATTCAAGGCCATTTGGAGGAACTGAACAGTAGAGTGATTTAGTCCATATTTTATGTTATCTCTAAGAGTTTTCCTATTTCTCAACTTATCTACCACAAATTGGATTTTCCAATATTGTACTCCTAAACACTATTCATATTTCAATTCTAGACTTTACAAATATATTCTAATTGTACCTTTTAATTAAAATTTTTATTACAATCAACTTTGCTGATTGAATGAGAGTCTGGTTGTTGGGGGGGGGAGGGCCCAGATACCTAAATCTTGGTTCTTTTGAGGGGGAAGGCTAAGATAAGTGTGCTGTGGGGGTTGTTGCCAACATTGATTTTTTCATTCATAAGAAGAAAAACAAAACAAAAAACAAAAAAAAAATACTATTGTTATAAACGATTTTATCCAAGTATTATTAAAAGTAAACTGCAGTTTGGCCTAATGATTTTAATTGCAAGTGATACACCCTATTCAAATTTATTATTTCCGATGTTGTTATCTCCAATTGTTTTCCTATTCTCAACTTATCCATTGCAAATTGGATTTCTCAATATTGTACTTCTAAAATGCTACTCATATTTAAACCCTAGACTTTACAAATAATTCCTAATTGTAATTCATTTGTCTTTAATGGTTAATACACATCCTTTCCACATTCCTTTTTCCTTTTCATATGTATCATTCCCCTTTCATCATGTTGCTCCTGAATTTCATTTTTATCATTCTTTGTAAACCTTTTACTTAACTGTATTTATACCTTTTTTTTGATGAATAAACTTTTATAATTGAGAAAAAATAACAAGAGTTTAAAGAACAATGTAATAATTAAAAGCTTGAAATAATAACAATAAGAAAACATTTGGGTTTTTTATTTACTCATTGAACATTGCTCTCAAAAGTGACTGATATGGGTATATATCTATCCACTTACCCATTTGCTATTATTGCCTATCTACTGCCTGACTATCTGCCAACCTATTTCTCTATCTGCTTATCAACTGACCAACTATGACTGACCTATCTATATCAAGTGATAAATTCACTCACTGATCTATCTGTTTACGGAGTAATAATGTACTGACTGATCTACCCACCAATTGGTGAACCTAATTAAAAAACCAATAGGATATATGTGATTCAATATAAAGGCAACACTATTATTAGGTAATAAGTGGAATATTTTCTATTTACTATCTAATTATATTATTGCCTTGAAGCAAGAATGTTTGCCATTTACTATCTAATTGTAATGTTGCTTTGATATTATATTGCTTAAATTCTATTGGTTTATTTAAGCATAGGACTGTGGAGCTAATTACCCATAGACACTAATGGTTTATTATATATGCACACATATTAATATCAGTGCATTAACTGTTAAAGAAATCAAAAGCTGCTCTTGCAAAACGTATGCTGAGCATATAAACTGTGGTGGTATGTTAACAATAGATTGCATAGGGAAGTATCAAAATTGATAAAATAATAAAACAAAAGAATAAGGTTTATTTTATTTTAAACAATAAAGAAACTCCTTAATTGAAGATAATATTCAATTAATTTCATAACTTTTGATTATTTTTAAATTAATGATGTTGAAATTTATTTTTAAGAAAGATATTGGAAAAAAAAAACATATTTTGATCTCAAGACATAAGTTTTGAGTAAACAAATCTCTTCCACCAATTGGTTATAAAAAAAAGAATGAATGTTTTTGACATTAATACAAAAAACACATTTCTTATTAGAGGGAATATAACTAAAAGAAAGTATTTGAGATATGCTTCTAAATTATTTGTAATTATAGGATACATTTTCTAATAGAAAGAACAAAGTTTAACGTTTCAAATGAGCAACTGTAGATAAGACAATAAATAATATCCACTGAGGCTCTAACATCGATAATATGCATGTAAAATGCGATAGTAAGGACCTCTACAGGTATTTTAACCACAAGCTTACGCTATGGAAGAAAAGAGACAATAAAGAGAAGAGGGCTTTGAAAATTGAAGCCAGTAGTTTAAATTGGAATTACTTTTTGATATATTTCTTTGGCTTACACTGTTGTCACAGTATCTTTCTCCATCATTCTTCAATGTTTTTCTCCTGTATTTCTACAACTTCTGGTTCATATCTTTGGGCATACATGCACTCCAGGATTGGTCTGTGCAAGAATATTTTCTTTTTTGCTTATGCATGTAATATATTTAAAAAAAAAGAAAAAGGTAAATGGTGATGATACGCTTTATAAATGTACACTCGCATACACCAGATTGAAATGTATATTTTTCTGTTTTATAAATATGTTACTTTTGAAATGGTGGAAAATATATAAATTTATACTGGTAAACTTAAATGTAGTTGTAAGTGGTCCAGCAGTTAAACATGTTTTACTTTATATTGTCAAACGTTTATGTATTATTTTTGTTGCGTGTTGAATATATATTCTTTTTCCATGAAAACTTAAAAACAATTTTAAGTTTTACAACATATATACATTAATATTTAAACAGCATTAAACTGTTGCACTTGCGTTTTGGATTTTAAATATAAAATGAATGAATACTAAACACTTCAACCACATGATAAAGTAAATATAAAATGAATAAATACTAAACACTTCAACCACATGATAAAGTCTTAAAGACTTTATCATTAAGACTTTATCATGTGGTTACATGATAAAGTCTTAAAGACTTTATCATGTGGTTGAAGTGTTTAGTATTCATTCATTTTATATTTAAAATCCAAAGCGCATGTGCAACAGTTTAATGCTGTTTAAATATTATAGTTTATAAAAATAAACATCGCGCTACATCGCGCTATATAAAATAATTGACTTATTAACATGTATACATTGTAATCATTATAAAAATGTTTTTTTTTTTAGAATTTAGTTTTCATTACCACAGGCAAGTCAGTGATCTCTTTCTTTTATTATATAATGCTTCAGAGAAAAATGTAGAAAAGAATTAGTGGTCATTTGACTTGACACCTGCAGAATGGTAATTAATTAAATGAAATATGGGATAGGAATTTAAACCACTAATAGTCTGAGAAATTCTCAAATTGATTTAAAAGATAAAAGTCTTTGTATGATAATATATACATTTTAAAATTAAACTGAATAAAAGAAAAACATAAGAGATGGCTAAAAATAAGTTCAGCTATCCCTATTGTTTAAACTCAAGCAATTAAAAAGAAATGTTAGTAATTGATTAAAAAATGTAAAACCAATAGTTTGTGGAGGAGACCCTGTAATGGGGGGGGGGATATATAAATGCTGATCAGGTGAGATATGATATAATTTTTTTTTCTGAGGAGTATGACAAGAAGTATTAAATATTTTTCTGAGGAGTGCTTACCAAAAATTATGAAATATTTTTCTGAGGAGTATTGACCAAAAATTAAGTATTTTTCTGAGGAGTGCTGGCCAAGAAGAAATGGGAGATTAATCTAATTCGTTCAGTCCAAGCAGAAAGTTTTGATAAATAATTTATCGAAGGAAGTAATAATAAGCAGAAGTTCTGGCCAAACATGAAAGAGAGATCGTAAGCTATAGTTCTGGACAAGGAGAGGAAGTAGAATTGGTTGTAGCAAGCTGAAGTTTTATAAAATCCAAAGAAATAAAATTGCAGATGGAAATTTAGAATGGATATGGAAATGTAATGAGGAAAGACAAAGCAGAAGTAAAGAGATATGACCGAGAGGAACTTATAAAATATTTAAAACGAAATAATATAATAATTTCAGCGATATCAACAACTTTAACCAGAACATTCTTGTATTAGAGAACAAAAGAAGTCAAAATGTGGTATGAAAAAATAAAAGAAAGCATCTGAAATCTAAATCAAATCTAAATTGAAGTTAATATCAGTGGAATAGAATCGAGATTTATTTGTATTTCACAAACAAGTATGGAGAGGAGGACCCAATTTGGTACATTTTCATGGCTCAAATCCAATGTAGCCACCAAAGTATATGACTGTACACTCCTATAAAGTTTAGCTGTTCAAGAATAATTTTTCCAACCCTACATGGAAGCCATGCCTGCAGTCATTTGTTTGGCAGATTATATGTCTCCTTCAGAACCACTAGCCCAGAGAAGAATGAAGCCTTCAGGAAGTAAAATAATTTATATATATATATATATCTGTTTGTTTATTATTAATGATTTTTTAAATTCTATTTTTTCTTTATTATTGTCAAGTTAACCACTGAATTATGTAATGTTTTTGTCATATTTTATTAGCAATTTTAGTTTAATTGTGTACGTTACTCATTGGAGTATTTAACTCATAAATGTAAATTTTAATATTTCACAAATAGCCTAAACCAGGGACATTAAGGGGAGTAGAATTACTCTTATATATATATAGTACCAACATTGTATTCGCACATAATAATTCTGTCTAAAATTATTAAAATAAAAATTATTCGTTAAAAGAGAATAATATTTAAAAGTTAAGAGTTTTTTTTTTATTGCTGTCGAAATTGTAAAATTAAAAGTTAGAGTTTTTTGAAATTCAAAGTTACAATTAATTAATTAAAAGGGGAGGGGGTTTGTTTAGAAGCATCAAGTTTAACTCTTATAATGCATGACTCGTCTAAAAACGAGAAGATTTGACATCACTCTAAATCGGCTACTTTTTATCCCACGTATACATATGATACATCATTAGAAAGAAAATCAAAAGTTCTGTAAGATGGTGCCCTCTTCAGAGTTATTTTACAAGTAAAAAATCAATAAAAATGACCATATATGTCAAACAAAACCAAAGCACCGCCTCCTCACCAACTTTTCTTGAATCTTATTGGCTGTCCCACTTCTGTCAGAAAGGGTAATGGCTGCCAAAAAATAAAAAGTTATGTTCGTTTTGATTTTTATTACAAAAATGATAAACGAATGTTTACAACATTTTAAACAATATTTGAATTGAATTACAAATTATTGTTGATAAAATAATACTAAAAATCAAATTATTTTAGAAAAATAGTTAAGATATTACCAAGAATTATTTATTTATTGCTACATATTGATCGTAACGTTAAAGTGAAAAAAAAAAGATTGCTGACGCAATCTTTTTTGGTTGGTTGAATAGTGGTTACTTTTATTTCACCGCAATTGAATATTTTTTAAATTATAAATCAAATTTTATTTTTGAAAAGATTTTCGTTTGCTTTCGTAATCTGAAAATTCAGTAATATACTTTTTACAAACGAAACTAACGTATTTATATTATTAAAAGTGATCTATTTTAACAATAGATTTTGTTAAAGTTGTGAGTTGGCAAATTACAAGTTTTGATTTTTAACTCATTCGGCCAATTACATAATCATCGTTCAAAGGGTTAAAAGTTTTATAAAAGAAGTAAAGAGTTTTTTCTTATTAGTATTCGTTAAAATAAATAGTTAAGAGTTTAAAAATATAAATCTCTTTTTATTTAAGTAAAGAAAAAGTTCATCTTAAAACTAAATAATGAATGGAGCTCAAATTATATATGTGTGTGCGAATGTAAATATAATGTATGCGTATTAAATGTTAAAAAATAAATGAAAGTTAAAAAATTAAAAAACACTCAGTGGTGGCTACTAATTAAAAATATAAGAACAACACGTTTGCATGGCTACTAATTAAACGATCTTCAAAAACACATAATTAAAAGATTATCAAAGGAATTTCGACAACAGATATTGCTGGAGGATATAAAAAATGGACAACATGCTTCATGTATAAATAGACAAATTTTTATCAGACAGTTAGTTGAGTTAATTGCATCAGAGTTGCATTAGAGTTGCGTTGAGACTACAGTTCAGAAAAACAGTTCTGTTTAAGAGAGTTAGATCAGTCAGATTATTATGCATCCAGAATCAAGAATGCAGTGCTAAAACCTTGGAAAACATTTGACCTTCTCCAGCCTGAGTCCAGTAAAACAGCAAAACCTGCCCGTGAATAGGATAATGCTTATATAACAATTTGAAGAGTCACCATCAAATATTTAACTGTCTCCAGGAATAATACTGATGAATAAGAATGAAATCTCCTCAAGAAACTTAAAATCTAACCAGTTAGATATACTTCATTAGAAGCAGCAGACAGCAAGATGTATCCACATTCAAAATCCTAGGTAAAAACATTTTCTTATATTCATTTCTAAAGTAACCATCACATTCGTGTGAATCCTCCTCCAAGAATCAAGGATATGAACTATATCATACATAAAATAAACTATTGATATGTGTGTTTAAATTTTAAATACTATTAATGCTTTATTATGTGATATTATAGTGTGAAAATTATAAATGTGCATGTATTATACTAGTTAAACAAGATATTTAAAATTAGGTTAATCAAATGTAAATTATAAATGTGTGTGTGTAATATTAGTAAATAAGATTTATAAAATATTTAAAATTAGTTTAATAAATGTGAATTAAAATAAATTGTCTTTAAACTTAAAACTTTATTTGTCGGTCAATTCTTTTCACCACTAATTTTGTATAATCTGTTAGTGATTAAAAAATAAACTGAGCTAGTCATGGGTGTATCTTGGGCATTGAATTAGTGGCCATTGTTCAAAGTGTGTTATTTATCTTCTGGATAAATAGCTGGCACCCGTGTTTATACAAAACAAAAAAGTGCTTTGAACACGGTGTTGAATTCAACAGTCGAGAAGAAGTTATATCCTGGAAATGTAATGCTAGTTATATATCTTATAGCTATCGTTTGGACATACATACTCTCTGAGTATGTTCTTCTCTGCCTAAGAGCCTCAACGGATTGAACCCAGTACAATATATATATATATGATTGGTAGGCATTAACTTATCTGTTTAATTTAGTTCTGTTTTGTTAAATGGCTATCCGCGATGAGCAGGATCGGAGTATAATTAATAATTTTGTTTTTCTTTAAGAGTATGTCTTCATTAGAAAAGTAATCAAGCCTATTAACCAATGTAATACTTTGGCCATTGAGTGCGTGTGTTTTATTTGTAAATAACTTTCTTTTATATATTTAATCTGTCAAGTTTAGGATTCATTAAATTATAATTTATCGGGAGTTCGTTTCCACACACATAAATTTATTCTATCCACCAAGTGCAGAACTATTTTATAATGAATAAAAATAAATAAGAAAAGCAGTTTCATATTTTTTGTTATCCGATTCATGCAGGATATGTTAAGGAACTTTCAATAATTAAACATGATTAATTTGCAGTTAAATTGTTATATTAATTAAGATTGAAGTTTTAACTATAATCATAAAGAAAAAAGGGCAGAGTTATTTTCTGAAACATGCGCATATCATGGCCAACATCTGTTGTATTTATGCATATGATAACTTTGTTCAAAGAGGCTTTTAAAGTGTATAATCAAAGGAGAAGCTCAGATCATTCTATCTCATTGATTAAATTATTTAAGCAGTATAAGTTTGGATTTCAATTGGTATTTTTTGTGTGTTTTATTATTATTATTTTTTGTTATTTGTAATTCTATAAAATATAATAAAGGGCTCAATAAATATGGAGATATCCTTTTTTTAAAGTATAGTGTTGTGCTGTGTGTTTAATAATTGTCTTATCGTTCAACCTCCTTTATTAACTAAGCAACAAACTACTTTCCTGAGATAAAAAGTAGATTGAGCTAGCATGGATTAGAATTTATTAAGATCAAGAATAATTCACTAGAGCATCCATCTTTTTATTGATTTTGTTAAGAAAAAGATACTAACCCTTGTATAAATTATGTAGTCATATCTTTTTGGGGAGAGTACCTTTCAAAGATATGAATGCATTAATTTCTTCTTCGGATGCAATTTGATAAAATAATGAATCATGTTGCGTAATTGAATATCTAGAATCATTGCTTGGTTGCATAACATTCATTTCATGTTCAATGTGTGTTTACAGAAAGCGTAAACGACCGAGTTAATCGTAAATGACCGGTACAATATATTATAGGCATGTTTTACAAAACATAAAAATATATATTCATATCAAATTTTACTATCTTTTGAAATTTGTTTTTTTAGTTAAAAATATTTATTTATATCTTTAACTATGATAAAGCAAGTCATCTATTAGCCATCAAAAAGTAAATAAATAAATAACATGAAATAATTATTTATTTTTATAGAACTATTTTTGTTGCTTAGAATTTTCCTTTCAGATAGCTGTCCTGTAGTTAAACCAGATAACTATTTAATTATCAGTCAGTAAATAGATGTTTAGTTGCTTTTAGGTATAAACTATACTAAGATTGGAAAAATTGAAAATCCTCATTTACATAACCTGGCAGTGGGTGAACTGGAAAGTAATGTTTTACATTATTTTTTTTTTGGAAGATCTATTGAACAGGTCTTCCCCATGAAGTTGATTACTTAAAGGATATTTTATCTATCATCATATAAGAAGATAAAATACATTTAAATAACCCACTGGAAGTCAAGGACCTCTACCATGGCCTTCCATAGAGAAACAACAAGGGAAAAGATAGCAGGTTATCGCATTTGCGGGATGGAAGATTTTGAATAGTTTTGCATCCTCATTTTATACTCTAAGAATAATTAGATATCCATATACTGACTAACAGTAGATAGATAGCTAGATCGATTATGTATATAGTGATTAAGATATATATTCATATATGTATCCTTTCAGAACATTATTTTTCACAAGCATTCGACCCTCCTGCCACCTCATGGATATTAGCTAACATTAATCTCATTGGTTACTATAGAGTCAATTATGATGGAGAAAACTGGAGATTATTAGAACAACAATTACTTGAAGATCATTTGGTTAGTAGAATTATTATTAACTATTGAATACATGTTAGCCACACCCCTATTTTATTTACACTTTTCTGTCAGTCTCATTTATCTAACTACTTATCAGTTAATCTGCCATCTAATTATCTGTTTTTGGGTATATAAGAAATTCGAAATAACGATTATATTGCAAAATACAATGTTAACATACATATCCATACGTTTATATATAGGTGTGCGTACGTATGTATGCTTGTATATACTGCATATGTACTATAAGCGAAATAATTAAAATGTAGACAATTATTATTTTTTAAAAATGTGTATCTAATTTTTTAAAGTAACAGATAATTAGAACATTATTATAAATATCGATTTTTTTTAAAACAGCATTTAGGTCAAATGGCAGATATGGAGATCTAGATACAGAAGATAGTATATAAGAATATTTGGATAGACCATCAAACATCACATGATTACCATTCTTTATGCTTACACAAGCTGTTTACACACAGACAAAACTCTCCAGATAGTAGCGCCACTCAGTGAATAAGTAGGCACTATATAAGGATTTTATGTACAAACCTTCCTGCATCCATTGATAACTCTGTATTGCACTGAGTGGCGATACTATATGGAGAGTTTTGTCTGTATATATTTGGATGGGAAACTTCTTTGTTTAATGATTTATAAATTATTATTATCCATTTGTTTGATATGAAATTTAAAGATTATATAACCAAAATAAGTCACATCTTCTTTACACGTTGTCATTGTCCTTAATAACTATACTAACAAATTCTCATTCCACTTTAATAAAAACAAGTCTGTTTGAAATATTTTTACAGGTAATACTATGCCTTTCTATTTTTCCTCTACTCGTTGTGAATTTTTAGGTTTCCCAATGCAATAGACAACATTTTAATATTTCCTAAAATTAATTATTTCCTACCCATTATTAAATTTACTTCTTCATTCCAAAAAAAATACTAATCATAGAACAAAGAGGCAATAGTTCTTAGCAGAAGAAATATACAAAAATATATTAAATTCAATGTCATTTGTACCTTTTATCTTCAGAAAGCCATTAATGAAATAATTAGTTGGTTTGTCCATAATCTGTTAGCAATAATTAAGTAGCATTCATCATCATCATCACTGTCTCTAAAACCAGACTATTATCTGACAAATGTGATTATATGCAAATTATCTTCTATTTGAAATAATTTTTTTAAAAAAAATCATTAATCTTAATAATTTCTGATGTTTATTATTTCTACTTGTTTTCTATTAATAGACCATTCAGTATTATTACACATTAATGTTTTCAATATCTCTATAATCTGTTTTCATAATATTTGTTACACAGTTGGTGGCCAGTGCAACCACAGACGAACCTGGATAATATTTCATTTATATCTGTAGCTCATGAAAGTTTTCATTCTAATATGTATACATATCATTAAAAACCAATCAACTCTTAGACAATCCCAATATCACTAACAATCAACAATTTCAAACTGTTGTCAAGGCAACTTCCTTTTAACAATAAAGATGGTTGCCTTGTTGATTGTTATTAATATTAGGATTGTTTAAGTGTTGACTGGTTTTTAATGATTAAATAATATAATAAATAAATGGTGCTATCTGTATTTAGAAATACAAAATCCGAATCAAGGTCATTTAGATGTCTTCATTGATTTATATGTATCATACTGAACTCCCCATGTATATAACATGAGCCAGTACTTTGTGGTGCAATAAATATATCCAATTCCATGTTGCCATATCATAAATATATCCACTGAATGTATACTATGCTTTATTTATTATACCAACCTTGATAATGATGATGAAACTGCTACTCAGTTATATTTCCTGATTGTCTTATGCCACAGTAAGATTTAAAGAGTGAAGCACAAACTTTTTCTAGAGTAATTATTCCTAAGCTCTACTTGCATTGCTTAGGGAAAGTCTTTGGAAACTTCTTTGGTACCATAATCATGAGATGGCTACCTGGAGGGTTGCATTGGATTCTAAGATCTAGGTGCAGTCCTCTTAGATCCAAGGCTCCTCATTGATGAAAACCACAAGCTATAAGTTCATCTGGGGATATTAGATGACTAGGCAATAGATAGGAATTTTATTTCCAAACCTTCTAGCATCCATTGATTACTCTGGCTTGCACTGAGAAGCGCTACTGTAAGGAAAATTTTGCCTTTGTTATTCAGCTTGTGTAAGCATAAAGAATGGTGATCACATGATGTTTAGTGGTTTAATCAAGAATACTTTTTTCAGAATATATGATAAACTATTTCTAACTATGAAAGGGAAAGAGTGGATAACAAGGTTTTAAAAAATATGAATAAAAACAAAATTTGTTTACAATAATTACAGTATTTAAAATCATTATAAACAACTCCCACATAAATTAAACAAATTTAAATAATATTAAAATGGGGATATATTCATATTAGGAAAAAGTCACATAATTTGACTAAATTTAATCTTACAAACTCTGGTATATTAAATAAATTATTGAACCCCACTGCCACACAATTATTATTATTATTATTATTATTATTTAACTAATAAATATATGCATAATACTACATGACCACCACTTCTTATGCTTGTGTATAACTATTGTTAAAACGCAAAATTCACTATATGTATTGCCACACACAACAAGCTAAGAAATATTAAAAATTGAGAAGAAAAAATATTAATATATCTATTATAGTAACTATTAAATAGTAAAAAATGTGTGATAACTTTTAAAATTAGTGAAAAGAGAAGAAATATATGACTATCTCTTAAAGTTTTTTTTCTCTAAGATAGCCCAATACTTTTTGAATTTAGATTTTTACCACTAGTTGAATAGAATGACAGTCACTCTCAAGAAATGTTTTGTATTTCATCCCAGTTATTTTCTTTAGCTACTATTCATTATTAATAAGTATTATAAAAATACATATGGTTTGTATCACCATCATGGATTAGTCTACAAAAATTGGGCAGGAGATGGGCATTTGTTCATTATTATTTCATTGGCTGTTAATATAGGCAGGAAGAACATACTTTTAAAATTGGCAGGAGGCTATAAACTTTGAGATTTTATGACCAACATCCTCTCAGGGTGAGACATTCTACCATATTATACTTTTCTATATTAGTTTAATTAAGAGTTCGTGGCTTATCAGCTTTTTGCACAATAAACATCACATGACCACCAGTGAGTTTTGCCTGTTTAACTTTTTGCACAAATAGGAGATGCCACTATGATCAGCTCAATTCTGTAGAGTGCTATTATTAGAAACTTTTTAATAGTTGAGACAAACCACATGACATTTTTTTCCTTTAGTTCTTTTCTTTGCAAGATCCATTTCTTTTTTTATCTGTTTTCCATGCTCTTGTTTGCATCAATGTTGTCTATATTCCAGTGCATGTTACCCAATTTATATCCCCTACCTCTAATAAAATTCAACAATCAAGGTACCTGTACAATTTTTTGCCTCTTCTAATTAATTTTAACTAATTAAATTTTTTATTTTTTTAAATACCCAAATAACATTTTTTTTATCTTTACAAAATAAATATGAAAACACTTTTTATCACTTGTAATTGCATTTATTGTTATATATAAATACACCATATAAGAAATAAATTCTGTCTAATTCGCTGTAATTAAATGGAATATCTATTTTTGATCAGTAAAGATATAAATTAGATTAATTAATTTCTTTATACATATATATACTTTACTGCTCCAAAGAGAAGAAGGGTAGAAATAGAATTACAATATTACAAAAAGTTAATTTCATCTTGGATATTTTTGTTTATGATCTTAACTCTTTTAAGAACTTATAATTTTCAATGGAATATTTGAATTCTCCAACTAAGTTTTTTTAAGGCAATATTATTTATATATTTTTTTTCTCCTAAGGGAGGTTTTCATAAATCCTTTTAAGTGCATTGGGATCATCAATGAATACACTTGTCAATATGCTGATCTATTTAATTTTTATATACTGAAATTGATTCTACTACTTTCTTTTGCTAATCAGTTTTATCGCATGGCTAGAAAGCTTATATGATCAAAATCTTTTAATTAGAGTCTGGACCATTACAATGTACCTGCTTTCTTTATATAAAATGATAAGATAAAAAGAAGTAATACCAAATGACATAGTTCATTAAAAACCCCAGATGTAAATTGTTAATATGTTACTAAAATGATCATTCTTATAAAAAAAGAACAAACTTGTAAAAAATCTGGCAGAGAAGAGCACTTGTAGTCCAAAATACAGTATTTTGAAAAAGTATTAATTATTTATTGAACAATAGACTTGTTCTGGAGCAATTAAATACATATTAAAGGAAAGTTATGGATTTTATTTAATAAGGGGAAAATAGAACTCTAATTTACACCAACAATACTATATTATGAACATTTTTGGCAACTCTTTTATAAGATTCTAATATATACGATGTCAGAATTAGGTTCAGGTAAAATAAAACTTTTAAGCAGAAATACTTCATCTGTAGTATTTATTTAGCATTGTGAAGAAAGAAATCAACCACCAGTCAAGCACTATTTATATAAATGTATAGTAAAGTCTATGCATTCACCCACCAGTAATAATTTAAAAGTGTGTCTTATATAAGCCAACCACTATTGACTATGGTTTTCTCAAGACTTGAATATATTATACACCTGATGTTCAAATTGCCAATATAAGAATATACTTTAAGCATATTCACTTATGATTTTAAATTATTATCGACAGGTGATTGCATGGAGATTTTAATATACATTTATAAAACCAATAGATGACTGGAGGTTGATTTCCTTCTCCATGATTACAATTATTTCGAACTTAATAATAATAGATTTACATTTATTCATAATTAATATACGTTTAATCACAAGTGGTTAAATATGCGATTCTGTCTCTCTTCTGTGATACAATATCTAAATTTATGCAATATAATTGTCAATTTGAAGATTAAGCATTTAATCCTGATATAAGTGCAATTAGTAGTGGTTGGATCACTACTTGGAGATTTTAATATACATTTATAAAAAGAGTGCATGACTTGAGGTTGATTTTCTTCATGACTACAATTATTTCAGCACTTTATAATAAGTGATTTATATTTATTTAACAGTAAATTTGGTCCGACTCAATTAATAAAAGAGTAAAATATTGTGTGTGCATGTTAAGTATAGGTTAAATAAAAATAAGAATAAAATCATAATATGCATTAATTTATTTATCTTTGGAAAAAATATGAAAGAATTTAATCAGTGCGAAAGGCATATGGACCAGTGCCCCCTAGTATATATATATGTAATATCAAATAATATAAGTATAATAAAACAATCTACTAGAATAAAACTACAAAATTTAAAAAAAAATGCATATACATATATATTGCAAGAAAATCGAGTCATATATCACATGACCTAATTTTATAAGCTTGTATTATAAATGTTATATAATGAGTGTGTCAATAGCTCTTAGCAAGCTTTTCAGAATACCCATATGCTCAGACCAGTTTCTAGTTTTGACTGTCATCAGTGAGATGCTAGGATGCAGCTAAAGCTAGTGTGAGGATATGGATATTCTGAAAAGCTTGCTAAGAGCTATTGGCAGACTCATTATATAATATATATAAAGAGAGAAAATTTTTAATCATTATTGATCTACTTCACAATAAAAACTCTTTGTTTAATCCAGATTCTCTGATCCATAGTTTCACTTTGCTATATCATTTAAAAATTTTTTTTATATCATTCTTTTCATAGATTTTTAGATCTGGAGTCCAGACTAACTTTAAGAAATCATCTATTGCTATCATTTATAT